>JASANG010002871.1:0-313104 GCA_030248215.1 Enoplolaimus lenunculus
TCATCCTGTATATGTTTTTATTGTCATTTTCTCGTCTGTGAGGTTGATTGCAATTTTTCCGATTTTTCTTTTCAATTCCTTGCCTAAGTTTGAATGCTTTAAACTCACGGTGGTGTCTAAGATATCGGTTTGATGACAATTTTAAATTTTTTGCGTTGCATACGGGCTTGTAGCAAGCATCATGGAGATGGGGGTTCAGCTCATCGTGAAAAATTTTGACCTCCCTAGAAAAGTTTCAACCTTGCTTGTAAGTCAACAAAAACCCTTGTATGCCGATCCAGAAAATGTTTTAGTTTACCCTAGCAAGATGAGCTGGTTACGATCCTGGTTGCATACATTGGCTTGGTTTATGAAATCGTACTTAAGTATTTACTACATTTATACTTAAGTAATTACTTAAGTCGCCGCCATATAGTAAATACTTAAATTTCGAGCACAACCAAAAAACACCAAATATTGGCCATTGTCATTACAAGGAACTAATAGTTTTCCTTTATAAGGAGGCATCATAAGTCTACAATTTCAATCAGACCAATGTTAGTATGCATGTGAGGTTAATTTGTAATATATCAAATTTAGTCAACGGCTTAAGTATTTACTTAACTTAAGTACGCTTTCAAAAACGACAAAATTGTAAGTAATTATTTAACACGTACTTAAGCACTAAGTCGTACTTAAGTAAGGTTTTAGAAAGCCAGCCATTGTCTGCCTGATAAATAAAGACGGCTTGGACTTGAGCGAGTCGCGCGCTACTGAAAAAATCTAAAAAGAAATGTTTGTGGGATGTATTCTTTTTATAATTTTGAACATGAAAGTGTCTTTAAAATAAACATCATTACCGTTTGAGTTGTGTTCCAACGAATGAATTATCAGGCAAGTTTTATTGATCTGGTTTAATCCAAGCCAGAGCAATAAGTTTTGTTTCTATTACTTTTTTCGGCCCATATAAAGATCAGGTGCGGAACGTTTTTTGTGGGATTGCAATAGAGTAAGCTGAATCTTTAGACTAATTTTTGTCTGCTTTGCTTAGGCATAGGCTAAGGAATATGTTCATTTCTACGCATAGGCTTGGGCTTAGGAATACGCTTATAATACTGTTCCGCCCCTGTTTTTTACATTAACCCTTTTTCTATATATTAAAATTTAGTAAATACTGGATAGAAAGAACTCGCACCGGAAATTTCAACATTAGCCACTGCCGATATGACTATAGTATATTCACGCTTGACTTCATCTTGCTTGTTTGAAAACATTCCTAACTTGTGATAGGTGCTACACACATTTGAAAATACGGACCCTGATTTGTGAAAAAATATTTCGCAGAATCAGCGTTTATGTAGGTGCGGTTACAAGCGACATACTTGTTTCAAAACAAAAAAATGACAATTTCTGCAAACAAAAAAAGCGATAAAGATCGCATACGTTTTCTTAAAATTTAACCTGCAGATATTTTTGGTTTACAGCAAACCAAATATGGCAAATCTGGCGTCGTATTTGCTTGCCGGATTTTCAGTTAATTCAACCAGCTTATTTTCAAACATACCTACTTACCATAATGGTATTATTTTTCTTGCCGAAAGCAATCTGAATAGTACTGTCGTACAGATGGTGCACTAAAAAGATCTGATCTACCGAAGCAGTCCGGAGTGCAACCGTAGGTAAACATTACCGGAGCCGAAGCCAGAAAGTCAACATAACTGGCCGGAGTCGGAGATGAGGGGTAATTATGCAATTAAAATGATGTTTAATTTGTTAATTTTAGCAAATATTTGTAATGTGTTGTTGCATCGCTGGTTTTACGCTTATTATTCCGAAATCTTGCCAATTTTTCTCGTACAATTGTGCTAAAAGTTAAAACGATACGAGGCAAAAAGATCAATTTTATAATACAAAATGTCACTACCGAAATTGCCAGAACCTCCGGCAAAAATTCTACCGCAGTTGGAGCCGGAGGTACACTTTCTACCGGAGCCAGAGGCAGATCTCCGGTTGTACCCTGAAGTACTGCTGCATTTGGTTGATAAGATTTCGGTAATACGTATTCCAAGTTTAGTGTCGGGTACGTTTTCACTTGGGTTGTTTTTTCTGACAGTAACTCACTCAGCAACGGAAGTTAAGTATAAAGGGCCAATGTAAAAAACAGGGGCGAAACAAGCATATTCCTAAGCCTAAACCTAAGCGTAAAAACAATTTATTTCTAAGCATAAAAGTCTAAGCTAAGCAAAAAATCACTTTAAAGCTTAAGCTTACTCTATTGTAGTCACGCAGGAAAACGTTCCGGCCGCGATCTTTACATGGGCCATAAAAAGTTGTGAGAACATAGATTCCATTCTACGGTGCAAGATATGGAAACTAAAAATCAACCTGAAAATAATGTCAAAATCAGTTAATTTTGATGTTTTGCTGTGCTGGCTACTACTAAATTATTGGTTGATTTAAGGTTCCATTTTAGATCTACGTTTTGCTCAGGCTTAAAACGTTTCCTATTTTCCCACATCACATGAAACATTTATACAAGCTTGACTAAAAACCAGCAAAATTGTGAAAAACCGAAAAAAAATTGCAAAAATAATTAAACTTTACTATAAATAAAAGTGACCTGTTGTGTAACCGATGATCAATTCAATTTCAGGGCATCAAAACGAACGGTAAAAAAGAATAACTGCGGTTTTTTGGGAAGGGAAACACGTGGGAATTAGATTTCAATGTTTTAATTCCAAAAACTCTCTTAAATGTTGATGCTTCTGGCTTGTAAACTTTGTTTGTTTTACACCTCAGCTGCAATTGCACATGATTGGGCCAATGAAAAGAACAGGGGCAGAACAGTATTAAAGCATATTTCTAAGCCTAAGCGTAAGCCTAAGCGTAAGAATGAGTTTATCCTTAAGCCAAACCTTAGCCTAAACCAAGCAAACAAATTAGTCTTAGCTTAAGCTTACTCATTTCTAGTCCCACAGGAAAACGTTCCGCCCCTGATCTTTTAATGGGCCCATGAGGAACGGATTGGGTACTGAGCTGATTTCGTAGACGTGTTTGAACTATGAAATTGAGTTATTTTAACCCTTATTTGCATGACCAAATTGCAAACTGTGTTACGTGCAATAAATATAGCTACATATGTTAAGTAACAGTTATGATATACATTATAAAATCTTCACATTTACAGTCTGTAGCTGAGTATTCATGGTGAACGCGTTCCTGCTAAAAAAACTGGTAGTTCGAACCTAGAGTTGAAATCAGATTTCTCATGAAATAGAAAACAACACACATACGTTTTATAGGGCCAATGTTACTTTAAGGGCGTAACAGTAGATTACGCGTATTCCTAAGCCTAAGCCTAAGCCTAAGCGTTGCAAAAATGAATTCCTAAGCCTAAGCCTAAGCATAAGCAAAAAATGTAATCTAGACTCTAAACCTACTATTTTATAGACCCTCCAGAAACCTGGACGCCGCTTAAAGTAACATGGGCCCATAGATGAATTATTTTTATGCAGTTAAAATAATTTTCAGTCCGGAGGACGAAACTGTTCGCGCGTTTCAACGGCGCTTTGTACGATCGAGAATTAAATTTCAAAGAATGGTGTGTGTTTGAATTTAAATAATTGCTGCTAATTACCTCGTGTTACATGTTAACAAACGTTGCTAACGTGTCAAAGTTCGTCTGCATGGTGACTTCCATCATGTATAGTTAAAGAGCGGACTATTTTGTCCGCTGGACTGTAATCGAGTAAGATTAATCTTTTCATTTTATTGCTTAAGCTTAGGTTTTGCGACGTTTCATTTTGACCCTGCTTCGATATAGCTAAATTTTAACAGTCTCTGGATGGGCCATATACAAGCCAGTGTATGTCGTACTTTTAGAAGTTGAGCATAACATATTTCCACCACAGCGGGTCCGTAGCCAAGGGTGGGGGGCTTAGCTCCCCTAATCAAATTTTTCCCGTTCCCCTAGAAGATTTTCAATCATGCTTGTAAGTCATTGAAAACCCTTGAATGCCCCTCGTAAAAATTTTCAGCCCCCCCCGTAGCAAGGTGAGCTGGCTACGGGCCTGCATCACAGTACAGTAGCTAAGTAATTTATTAGCTTGTTGAAATTCGATTTGCTTTTATAGGTGAACAAATTTATTTTCAACGCAAAATGTCGCGTGACACGTCTCCATTAACAAATACGCGTTCTTCTAAAGTTTAGAAAATAAACGAAAATAGGGAATCTAAATTGTTTTGGTCGCGAGGTTCAACTGGAAAGTGATAGTATACTCGTGCAATGAATGCAAACGTACCTGATATTAAGCCATTTCAGCTATGGTTTGAGCTTGCACTTATTAACCGATGTTTCTCGTATGTTTGTCAAATTTGTAACAGTTGCATGTCAACAAAATCAGGACTTCAAAACAGCGTCAAGTTAGCAATGATCGTAGATATGTTAGATATCGCTTATAACGAAGTATGAGGGAACGCAACTGTCCCACTTTGTTTATACTTTAGGGTGCGACCGGGTGTCCGGCGCCGGCAAAAAATCAACATCCGGCTCTGGCATTTTAATTTGCCGGAAATTTGTTTATAAACTTAATAAAATTTATAGCATCAATCGTGTTTTAGGCCAATTATCATCGAACTAATTAACTTACTTTTACATTATCACTTTCACAAATATAATGCGGGGTTCACGTTATAAATGGTGCAGCTGGGTCACGTTTTGTCACGTTCTATATATTGGGTAACATTTTGCCTGCGATGTAACCCAATTTGATTTTCCATCAACAGTGGTTGTCTGCTAACATCATGTAGCGGTCACATTTGTCTTTCAATATCATATGATATTCCCTACATTGTCTGTCAATATCATATGATAATTTTAAAAATGTCTACTTAGTCAGTTGCATAACCAGGTTTGCGTATGGCGGAATGTCATAGCGAAATTTTATTTATCGGGCATTTATTCTTGCTTCAACTGTATTAACTTCTGCTTTTTATAGTTTTACCAGCGTTTGCTAAATCCTCGACTTCTAGTGTAAGTTCCAAATCATCAAGACTGAAGAAACAAAGACCTGCCAAATACGAGATATGCCGAGACTGAGACTCTCATCTCTGGTCGTTGCCACCAATGTTTTATAGTATACCTACAGAAAACTGGATGCGTGAAAGGAACATGGGCCAAGCAAATATTATTACTGAGTGGATTAAGGATTGTTGAAAAAGTTTTAAAAATGCATCGGCGTGAGATATTAAACTTTATCACGTAAACACTTTGGGTTAAGCCACTAACGAAGAATTGTAAACTATGTTGTAATATTTAAATGGAATCTAGTATTAGAGTTGAATTCATTATCTGGCTTCGGCTCCGACTCCGGGCCGATGTTCGATTATCTGGCTCCGGCCCGGTCAGCTTCTGGGATCCTGTTGCACCCTGATATATATTTTAGATGGGCACCGGATATCCGGATATAAAAAATATTCGGTATGTATATATCCGAAAACAAACGTAAGCAATTTTTTGTAATAATTTGCATTGTTTCACCATAAAGTAGCTAAAGCTGACGAACGAAAAAATTCTGTATTCGAACCTGAGCTAAAATATTGAACTACATTCCTGCATAATTCCATGATCATTTGAAATTGTAATTTCTTAAAATATGCCAAACTGAAAAAACTTCAGTTTAGCTTGATATTTATCGGAATAATGACTTCGTATTTTTAAATTATCTCAAAATTAGTTCAGTGAAAAATCTGCATCGACTACGTACCGTCAAGTACTATATTTATTAGCTTTGCTTAAAACATAATCTACTTATATGCTGAGTCGCGTCGCGAGATTACAAACGGGCGTCGTTATAAATTCTGATCGCTATTTAATTTAATAAGACGCCAATTGAAATTTGGAATCCCAAAAAAAGCAAAATCGAGTTTCGGATGTCCGAAATAGAAAATTTAGTTTCGGATATCCGGATATCCGGATAAATATCCATAAGAAATTCTGTTATTTATAGACGTTATCTGGAATTTACGTGATACATCGTGTTCTTCTAAGCATCCCGTTCCTGGACGTTATATTGAGAATTTACATTTATACACCGCGTTCTTTCTGAATACCCATCTATTATCTTCTGCTACTTAATAATTTAAGCACAAATTAAATATTGTATCTGTTCCGGAATCTATGACCGTTTTCTCAAATGTGTGTAGCACTCATCATTAGTTGTTGGTAGGTCTTGGAACTTTTGAATCTCTGAACGGAGAGCTTAGGAATTCATTACAGTTTTCAGGTTTTATTTACCATATTGCTGTGCAAAATTTGAAATTTGCAATCGCGACAGATTGTGAGTTTAAAAACCTATTACCAACTGGTAATTGATGCTATTCACAATTGAGAGAATACGGGCCCTAGACTCAACAGCAACTGTGCAAATAGGTAACTTTTGTGATATCGCGACTTTATTTTGCGGGCAGGGCCAGACAGCGCCACCCCCCAGCTAAATTTAGACACGAAATGTCATATTAGGTTTAAAGATAAACTAGCGTTTGGTTCCACGCTGACCAGGTGCCCGCCGTTGTTCAAACTACACGCTGCATCCAGATTTGTTTGTTACCACATACCGTTCAACATATATAAGCTGCTATATTTACAGTTTAATACTGTTATTTAGGTCCAAGTAAAATGTTGCCAGAAAACATGGCAAAAAATATGCTAGGAACCCATAAAATATATAGACAGCAAACATCAGCCGCCGGCAGAAAATATTAAAACTTCTTAAGATATATAGTAGACCATTTTATGTGAAAGTTAAAATTGGTTTATAGAAGTAAAAGTTTATAAATCGGAAAAAGTCACACGTGCGGTAGTGCTTTTTCAATTCTATTACTGGCATATTTTCAGCGGTTTTCGAAAATAAAAACTGGTCTGATTCGAAGACCCCTCAGCAGGGTACTGTTGTAATACAAAAATGAGAGAGGGGAAAATTGTTGACAACCGGTTATTCAGCTTAAACGACATACAACGGAGACGACGCTTTTGCATAGGCGCCGGGAGTGGGGAGTAGGGGATGCACTTGCCCCGCAATGTATCAATTGGGAAGGCACAGCCCCCCAATATTGCCCAGGGTGCACAATATCAAACTATCCAATTCGAATACTTGATCCACCAACACAACCCAACTCGCTATTAACCCTTTCTCACATGAATATTTTCTATTTCCCCTGAGACCTACTTTTATGCTAGGATTCGAACTCCGGTGACTGGAGTGGGAGGCGTATACCATCAGCACTCAGCTATAGGAGCTTGACGCTCGAGCCCGAGGGGGCTCTCACGTCTTGTGGTGATTTAGTACTATGTATACGTGTTGCAATTGTTACACACGGTGCGATATTTACTATTTAACGTATATACACTGCACTGAGTTGCCTACAAGCAATGTGAGAAGAGGTTAAATGTGTGCCTATTTGCTAATATTTTAGAAAGGTCTGAAGGACTTCAAAGTGAACCAATTACCTCGATCAGGCTATAAATTAAGAAACAGGCCAGTAGTGCAAACAAAGGATATTAAGGAACCTTAGGCGTCCTATCCTGTAGCGGTCATTACTAGCGTATTTGACGGAGTGTGGTCAAAAGGCTTTTGTGATAAAACGGTAAGATAATAAATACTTTACAATTTTCCACCTTAGAAAGTTGGCGCATATACAGCATACAGTAAAAAATAGCGTTCATAACCTTTGTCAGCCAGCCCCCATCCCGTCAAAAATTTAACAAACCACCCGCTGCCTGTCATCCTAGGATCATACTTATTTTTACGCTGTGACTATGAAAATTGATAGGTGTCACTGAAAATTGAATATTTGGACGATTATTATCTTTATGGACTCATATATGAATACGGTACTAAACGCAATATAAATGCTTTGACGTTTTTGGCCTGACTTATGCCGATACAATTATGAATGAAACCATCTTTTAGTAACACTCACTATTTTTGTAAATTTCGCATTCCATATTGTTGCTGTGAAAGGCCTATGTAGAGAACAGGGTCGGAACAGTAGTATAAACATATTCCTAAGCCTAAGCCTAAGCAAAAAAGTTTACTTTAAAACTTAAACTGATTCTATTACAGTGCCACAGGAAAACAATCCTCCGGCCTTGTTCTATACATGGGCCAATTAGTATCACTGAGTTTGCCAAGTTATATATAAGTAAGACATGTCCTCTTTCTAGCATTTCCTTTATTTGGGTGTATTGCACACATTCAATGATTTTGACGACTTGGCTTTTGATGTTTGCATTATACTAAATGTTTATTTTCTCGTGCTTTCGATCCAAATAAACTTGATGTTTCATGCATTGGACGCTGTTAACAGCGTTAGTCGGCAACAGGTTTTCTAGAAGTAGGTATTTGATTCCGTTACGTATCAAGAACCGGTGATAAAACTTGTCGACGTTCATCACTATCTCAAACAGCCAGTTTAGCACCGAGAGTCGTTAAGATTTCCTACTGAACTTTAGTTCTACAGGAAGTAAAGTATTTGGCATTTTAATGCCGCTACATTTCACTAAACTTTTATAAAATAAACAAATTAATATTTTAATTTATACATAATTTAATGATCGTAAACCGATTTGATTCCGCCGCGAATAATGGTGATATTTCATCGACTAAACACTTATTATTTCAAATTAATACGCGATCTTTGCTCAATTCGACTATTCATACTATTGGTCGTGCCGGTCATTGAGTTACGAACGACTTGTAGCCTGCCAATTTTTGTGCCTAATTTAAGCCTTTCGCTAGACGCGACAGCTTTGACAAATTATCGTCAAAATTTGACCCGATTTGACAAACCTGTCGCTGTTGTTTGGTCAGATTACTGGGCTCGAAGACGGCGAAATGTTCCAGATGCTAATAATTACGGTACGTTTTCAAAATTTGTTGCATTCTTCAGACTCATTTGAGTTGACATGAATTAAAAGATATTTTGATAAGAGAACATCGTACATTAAAAAACTATAAAGTTTAATGTTTGTTGAACGATTGTGGTTGTCGTTGCAGTATAGTAATAGACAAATTTTACTCTGAAAATTGGGCCAATGTTAAGATCAGGGGCGGAATAGTAAAAACATAATCCTAAGCCTAAGCTTAAGCGTAAGACTAAGTGTAAAAATGAGCATATTCCTAAGCGTAAGCCTAAGCCTAAGACTAAGTGTAAGAATGAGCATATTCCTTAGCCTAAACCTAAGCCAAGTCTAAGCAAAGTAAAAAAATTAGTCTAAAGCTTAAGCTTACTCTATATTGCAGTATCAAAATATTGAAAAATCAATTTACAGTGGACTGAACAATTTTACTGAAACATTCGAATTCTGAAGCCAATATTACGTATACGGATTTCTTTTTATCACTTCAATTATTTCTGCGTACATCCACGTATACTGTAGTTATAAACGTGCTTGAAAAGGATTCGTAGCCATGTCTTAGTAATTAAACCTATACTCCATTGTAAAAACAAGCTCAAAGTAGCGGAAGAAAAGTTACATTTTATTTTTTGGTTGTTTTATAAACACTGGCATTCGTAATGGGTCATCCACGTTATCATGTTTACGCTCATGTAAAAAATTGTGCTGTGTCCTCAAATTATTTGAGTATCACGAAGACAAACAAAACTACCTAAAAAAGGCATTTTGATTTAACACAACGTTCACAGTTCCCTGTTGGTTTTTCACATAGTTTTTTTCGAAGGGACTTCAAATATATAATTTAACATGTTGTAAATATGGGTTGGAAATACGTGTAATGTATTTACTTTGTTTCAAAATCCAATATCCTTCCTAGAGGCTCAGGACAAAGTACGAAGCACACACTTTGCAATGTACCTAATCTCAGTTTACAGTGCTGTTTAGTAACCCCGTCGAATTGCAGAGACTGGTTAATTTTATTTGCATCCGCGTAGATGTAGAGTGGACGATTCTAATACTCGGTAAAATTTCAAATTAGACGCTGAATTTTGTTTCTACATTGTCGCCTTTTTGTTATGCTTTCTTGGCTGATTTTAGCAACTTTACACGAAAACACAAAAATAACAAAGACAAGCACACACTTCAAACCAACATTACATACCCCCACAAAACCGCGTAGATGTTATAGAGTGGACGATTAGATAATACTCGGTAAAATTTCAAATTAGACGCTGAATTTTGTTTCTACATTGTCGCCTTTTTGAATCTATGCTTTCTTGAAGCATTTAGTAGTTTTAGCAACTTTAGCACGGTAAAACGTACTAAAAATATTTTGATTTTAGTTAAATTTGCGAGTGCGTTTTGCAGTGTATAAGTTTCATTTGTACGCCTTTAGTATTGCAGTTATACTGTTGCGCGCAACATTATAACACTACTACAGTAAGGTTAGGCTTAGGCTGCAAAAATAATTAAAGTAATTTTGGAACACTATGGTTGCGTTACTATACGCTCTAAAAACTTAAACTTAAATTATAGCTTTACTAAATTTGAATATTAGTTTAAGTAAAACTCAGATGGCTGGATGGGCTTGACTAAACTAGAATTTTAAGTTTTTATTAAACTAACATAGGTATGTTTAAGTTTAACACGAATTTAAGTAAACTTATTTTGATTTAAGTAATAAATCTAGCTCAGAAACTATGTGTATCTAGAAGTTCACTAAGATTAGCTTAAACTAAAAATATGTAAGATTTTAAATCAGTTTAAGAGTAAACCAGCCTGCTAGCTCAGTTAATATAGAAAGTTAGTTTAATACTGCTGGATTAGCCTAAGCTGAAATCAAGTTAGTTTAACCTTTTAGAGAGTATGGTGTTTTTTATTCCAGTCTTATTGAAAACAATACAGAGTGTTTCATAGTTAAATTTGAAAAAGGTCATTATTCACCGTAGAAATTTCTGGGGTCACCAATTCAGTGACGCTGTCCGAGTGATTTATGGCTATTTTCGATTCCTGTGGGTCAATTCAACTGAACGCAACGCGTATTGCTGCCGTGTTTCTCTCGGTGATCAGTAGGAAATTTTTTGATCGAAAGCGAAAAACTAAATTGATTGTATAACATTTATCTTATGAGAAACTTTGTCCCAAGAACGAAAATAGAAACAGCAAACACATATATGGCAACGTTGATTGTTTTGCGAAATATAACAACAATACTGTTTTTCCTTAAATTTTTCGCGTTTTTCAAGGCTCAGCTAAATCATCAGCGGCAACTGCTCGAATATTAACATTGAATTTATAATCAAACTCTATTGTTTTGCTCGAAACCTGTTTTGCCTGGCCGGCATTTGCCAGAAGTTTTTATTTATTAGCCAGATAGTTGCAATTTTAATTTCAATTTAGAGTTCGATTAATGGTCAGCAGTACCTGCATTTTGGTCTTCAATATCGACCAATCAACGAAAGTTTAACAGTAAGCCGTTGAATTTACATTAAAAGATTAAATAATTCGACGACAATTGCGACAAGCTAAACTAAAACTTGGTTATTTTGTAAAATTTATCGTAAAAGTTGCACCAGAAGGAGATAACGGATATGTCGCTTTCCGAAATTAAATTTCAGGCAGAGGCCGTGTTATACGAATTAAATGCTTCCGCTGTTTAATTCTTCCCTTGGAAGAATTTGAATCAGTTTAATTTTTCCACGGATTCAACGGCGAAAAAAAGACTTTCTTTACATTATTGAGAACAACTTACGCGTTTTGACAAATCAAGAGAATTTTTTCGTTCGCTACGCTCACTCGTTCAAACAAATTTTTACATGAAAAAAATAGATTCAAAAGTAAACAATTCTGTTATATATATATATATATATATATATATATATATATATATATATATATATATATATATATATATATATATAGATATATATATGTGTGTGTGTGTGTGTGTGTATGTATGTATGCTTTGCGATCGTTTTGAAGCTTTCGGCATCTGAGGTGTATTCTAAAGATATTATCGTTTTCAAACGGATGCCGTTAATATTTTGCGGTAAACTACATAAATTAAATTAACTTATTTTTATGTTTTTCTATTTAAACTCAGCGGTTTATAAGCAATATTTGAAGACATTCGTTGAATTGTGCATAGTTTGTCTCTTGCGTACCATTGAATAACGGACCAACGTGAAGAACAGGAGTGGAACAGTATTATAAGCATATCCTTAACCCTAAGCCTTAAGCCTAAGCGTAAGAATGAGCATATTCCCAAGCAAGAAAATTAGTCTAAGCTTAACCTTACCCTATTGAAGTCCCACAAAAAACGTTCCGCCCCTGATCTTTACATGGGCCGAAAATTGCTTAGTAGGAATGTATTTTAAACGCAATAAATGAAATTTTTTTTGCGATAAATGTTTTAGTGACTGGTTGAGACTAAACCTCGGTGCGTCAACGTTTGTGCGCTTACTGCATTCAGTGATATCTTACAATATTCTAAACAAAGCATACTTTATGCAGTTTTTTTGAAATTGCACAACTTTGAACGTTCGACGTAAAGCTTAATAAAGTCGCCAAATAAGGCGATTTGACCACAACTCACCAACCACTGTAATCTGATCGTCAAACATTTAACGTCAGTTTGCTCAGCTTCATAAGCAGCATCGCCTGATGTATAAATTTTGCAAAATTTCTCTCAATTTTTTTGTTCCAGTTAACCGACCCTGTTGAGTTCTTAAAAATCTCGAATGTTTACTAATTAAAATTTTGACGTAGAATAAGCTATGGACGTCATGAGACGCTCTGCAATAATAACTGATAAGACCTGAATTGAATATATCATCTACTGCGTCATTGTAAGCAGTGCCCTTCGTGTTCCTCTTAACCTATAGCAATTTCTCCTAGAGCCATATTCTCTAATGCGTATAGCACCTATTATCAGTTAACGATAGCTTTTCAAACTAATATCTGCCATATTGCTAATCTTCAAATTTGCACAAATGTAACGCAAATCAAACGCGAACAATGTACTAAATTTCGAACCTCACCATGCTCTGGTTCCAAATGCACACGACCTATGACCATGTGGTGATAAATGCTGCACACATTTGAGAATACGGACTCTTAGCTGAATTTAGGCTACATATGATATAGCGTAAACTTAATTACAAACGCAACACGAAGCTTATATTTAGTTTATACGAAATAGATGTCAAATGTTTTGTAAGTATAATAAAATTATACCAAACACGTGTATAATTTATGCATTTTGAAGACAATAACAACGACTTGTAGTAGTGCCACAGATGTTGGAAAAATACTTTTTCGAATTTGTTGCATAATTTTACTGGTCGACAAAATTTCAACGATATTCTGTCGAGAAAAAGACAGCGCCGCTGTAAATCACGTTTTGGTCGAGATCGTAGTCGACTATTTGTTTTCAACTGTGACCGATTTGTCAAAGTCACACAGCGAACGGGGGTTGCATATTTCATAGATACCTACTTTGTTTTACAGTTTTCACCGTGGCGCAGGTCAGTAGCGTAGTAAGAGAGTAGGCAACCCGGTAGCGGCTGCGATTTTGGAAACTTAAACTTTGCATTAGGATTTGGTCAAGCAATGGCGCTGTTGTGCCATGGACCAGACCGTATTTTGATATGACGTTGTACCGCTTGCAAGAAGGGATCCCAGTTGTAAGGCATGCATCAATCAGAGGCGCAGTCGCGTATCCAGAGACCACCGGGGAAATTTGCATACCACAGGCCGGTGCCGCGGCACTATTTCTAAAGCAACTTAGAAGGCGCCACCCGCCAGTTGCGTGAGTTGTGGCTGGTTCTATCTCGAAATTTGGTCAGTGTGCCTCGAAATCAATTTCGGAATTTTTCAATGGGTGAGTCAAAATTTTCATAGGGTTGGGCTGCCGAAGTTTCAACGAGCGCGTATCTATCAAATCAAAATATAGCACCAGGATTTTGTTAGAAAAAGCTAAGCTTGGTTTGCGACGAAATTTGAGACATTATAGTTTTGGCTAATGTGATTAGATATAAACATTTTTTATACTCATTTAGAATGGTTTTTATTCTTTTATTCACGTTGTATATACGTTTATTACTAAATTAAGTTGTGGCAGAGCGGTTCATTAACGAATCGAAACAAGTATAGGAAACGAATCTAAGACAACTCGTCGCCCCACAGCATCTCTTCGAACATTTTGTCGCTGGTCATCTTGTCTTCCCTGACACCTTGTCTCCCCGACAGCTACCTAACCATAAACCTAATGTAAAGCACCAAATTGTCGGATCTTACAAGCTTTCGCCAGCTTAACAGCACACAAAATAAATTGTCTTGTAACCAAGAAATATTGTCTGAAATTCAAGCCAATTATGTCTTGATACAGGCCCCATACATATATGTCTTCAAGACTTTTATTTAATGTCTTAAGTTTAACACTTTGTTTTATGATCAATCAAGAAAACTATTTCTGAAATATAAGACAAAAATGTCTTAAATAAAACACAGAGCTTTGCCATGGAAACCGTCTTCAAAATTGGGGGCTAAAGCTCAACCCAATATGGTAATTTTACAACCTAAGATACGTCAAAGACGTAAACTTTAGGTTGGGGGAACCTGAGCTCAACACGAAATATGTTTGAATTTCAATTATTTTTATATACTCTCTTAAGAATATAAACGAAGTAAGTGTTTATATGCATAAATATTTGAATAAAAGACAACTTTTTCTTGAAAGAAAGAAATTTGTGTCGTATAAATTAGCAGTAGCAATTTCTTAAATATAAGACATTTATGTCTTCACCATTTCAGACACAAATTTCTGAGTTGTTTAAGACTGTTTATGTCTGAAATACAAGACATTTATGTCTTGAAAATTTACGAAAGTAGGAGTCTTGAAATTTTAAGACAATTTATTTTGTGTGTAGCGATAGCAAATTGTTAGTTCGTTATGTTGTTGGTTTCGACGAGATGTCGGGTTACCAGTTTTTGATCACAAGTTTCAGTGCGACGAATTGTCGTGATACCGTACCAAAACAGCAGTCAACTGTTGTAGATGATCTTTGAGTGTTTGATTTTTGGTATTAAGCCTCAGAATAGTGTATTTTTATAAGAATTAATGGCTAATGCAAAGAAACGTGTTGGAAGCTTAGTTGGCCTATAAATATCAGTGATGTATCAAAATATAATTTTTAGTCCTTTATGATCGAAAAGATTGTTTAAGACTGTCAAAAATATGTATTTTATGTCTTTCTAGCAATTTTTGGAGACAATGTATACTTTCTGTTTCATCTGTGGTATATACGACCCTGATAAAATACTAGTGATAGTATAATTTGAGTGTATTTCTAGATTCGCTATTCTAATGTCCTACAATTAGGAAACGTACTATATTTTACGATAATAATTGATACACAGCACACAGTCATTGATATGCAACTGGTATACTTTGCTAAAAGAGTATTAGGCTTTCGAATTTATTTTATGTATATTTTAGTTCGCAAAGTTTGCTTTAGATTGAAAAATTGATTTCTGGCAATTAATTTGCATCAGGTTCGTAGGCAAAATTTAATTTTTGTAGTATACTGTCAAGTCAAAACTGAAGGCTTGGAGCTCTCGTTTGTCGGCTGTATTATCACGAAAAAGAAGCAAAATAATATTTTTTGATACTTTGAAAACATGAGAATCTTATAGATATTAAAACAGTTTATTTTTTCAAATTTTGGTATAACGTATAAGTTAAATTTAAGCTTAGGCGTAATCCTGTAAGAGGTGTACAAACGTCGACAAAAAACATTAATCGCTAACGTGTTAAAGTTACTATTTTTTCATTTCACAAGTTGACGAACGGCATTGGTATAGCATTTTACTTTAAATTATAAATAAATGATCAAGGTAAACTATTCAGAATTATTAATACAGAAATTTAATATTTTACAGTCAGTTAAGAGGGCTCGAAAGAAGTTAATTATTTCAATTTCAGTTTGAAATTAAAAAATATGTATTTCGTACCTGTATAAAGTTGAATTTTGTGATCAGAATTTTAAATTTTCGATAACACACAAAGACAACTTTCGCCAAATTACTACTTTCGATGGAGTAGGTATGCGAGGCTGTCCGTTTCGCCTCCATATTTACGTAACAGTCCGCCATCCAGGATATTCCTGGTCCGTATACGTCCATGTAAATTGTGGATCCGTCAGAGCAACATTCAAACTTTGTGTTTATACCGTCTTGGTTCTCATTTCCTGTATTAGCTCTCACGGTGTTCTTTCTTGTACAATTTTTACTGCTACTTCTTTTCAGTTTTATACCCGTATTACAGTTGCTTAATGGACATGATAACTTCGACCCCGTAGCCGGAAACGTGCCAGAGAAAATTTTCACCCTTGCTTGTAAGTAATTCGAAAACCCTTGCATGTGCCCATTCTGAAAAGCCCCTAGCAATGATGAGCTGGCTACCAGTTTGGCTACCTCGGAAAACAGGCCAGAGAAAATTTTCACCCTTGCTTGTAAGTCATCGAAAACCCTTGCATATGCCCATTCTGAAAAACGATTCGCCCCTAGCAAAGATGAGCTGGCTACCAGTTTGGCTACCTCGGAGTATTTGAAGACATGGGTCAGGAGCGGCTCCAAACATTTCTGATGGGACGGCCCCGTACGATATATAATAGCGAAACAAGCTCGCGACCGCGATGTCGTATGCAATATTAGCACTAATACAGTATTTTCATTTTTGATCCCTGTCCGCGGGTGTAGGTCTTGGTGAGTCCCCTTTTGAATCCGCCAGTGAGCACGGCGTTTACTAATATTACTATATAGATACGGGTCAAAGTTACTTTTAGGGGCGTAACAGTAGATTACGCGTATTCCTAAGCCTAAGCCTAAGCGTTGCAAAAATGAATTCCTAAACCTATGCCTAAGCTTAAGCCTAAGCAAAAAAATGTAATCTAGACTCTAAACCTACTATTTTATAGACCCACCAGGAACCTGGACGCCCCTTAAACTAACATGGGCCTAGATAAGTATAACAAGGTTTCGATTAAAACTTTTCTACATAAATAAAGTTTGCTTATATATTTTCGAAATTGCTTTTCGATCGTTCTGTTTTATTATATCACATCACACCTTTAAATGGCTTTTAAGTCACTGTTTTTGTTGTAGTCTTTTATGGCGAGATGAACTTTAAATATACACGACGTTATATTTGGTTCTGAGAACGGCAGACAGAAGCGAAGTCAATTGGAATTTAGGTTTTGCCTAAATTGGTCTGTCTGGTCGAAAAGTGTCGGCCATTTCGTGTTAGTTGGTGTCATATGAGGTGTTATGCCTATAATAATTATGAGTATTTTTTGTTATTTCAAATTGAGTACATGTATAGAAGTTGAAGATATTTGTCTATATGAGGGTTGTAACTGACAAGATCAGATCCGTGTTCTTAGATTCTAACCAGTTCAAAAGTCCTTAGTGGTGACTGAAAATGTATACTATAAATTCGAATGAGTTGATTAATCAACTCATTGAAATTTACAGTCTATATTTAAATAAGGTACCTAATATTTCTAATCAAACGGCACGTTTCCCATACATCATAAATGCGGAGAAATAACACACAAATTCTTGATATTGTAACTGAATGGACAAATTATTTCAACTTTAGCGTCGATTTACGAGTTGAAGAATATATTTTGAAGCAATTTTTTATTCAAGGGCCAACACTGTAAATTCCAATGAGTTGATTTATCAATTCAGCTCGCGAGTTGGTTACTTCTGAATTAATAAACAGTAACTCACTATGAGTTGAGTTGATTCTCACTCCGAGTTGAAATGACTCTGGGTTAGTTGATCAATTAAGTCAGAATGAATTGAATCAACTCAAAATTCTGAGTTCTGATAGTCTTAACTCAGACTGAGTGTTTCAACTCATTCTGAGTTAAAATCAACTCACTGAAATTTACAGTGAAGCAGGTTTCAGCATTTTGTACCGTCCATTAAAAGTCTGTGGCTGTCGTACGGGATAGAAACTTGAGCTGACATTCAATTTTGCTGATCTAAATTGGTCCGATTAAGAACAAACTTTGATGCCTTTAACGTCGGAATTCCGTCCGCCCCTAGTAACAAGGATGATATTAAATCTCAGATTGAACTGTTCACAAAAGAGTTGACCTATTGAATTCCGATAGCAACGTTCGAACCTCAACTCAAATTAGTGATTCTTTGTTCTATAATCCGGTTTGCACTCATGTGGTCGTGTTTCTGCTCGCTGTATTTGCATGCCCTAAAAATGTTGAATTCAATAGTTTTAAAGTTCAAATTAATTTTATACTCTTTCTGGGGTTAAGACGTAAAAGCCAACTTTTAGCCTACGAAGTTTTATAAGGTTATTTTTGGTCGCAGCTGATTTTAAGATCAGCGCTGTTTAGTGTTATTGATAAACCTAAAATTATTGTTTAAAGTTTGAGCCAGTAAATAAGGTTTATATTAATAACCCATATCTGGTTTGAACCAAACTAAACGGTTTGAACTGCCGTTGACTTTAGTGGGTACCAGATTTTCTTAGTGAGAGCGTATAAAGGTTATTTTTAGACTGTTAAAAATCTACCTGGCCGGGATGAAACTAAATCTTAAGTCACTAGAAGTAAATTTACCTACATTTATTTATAGTCGATTAGCCAAAATTTTTTAATTGACACCTTAAACATTCAAAAACGAGCAACAATGAATTTTGGATGAAGAATAATTTTTGCCTAAAAATCTAATCCCATACCAACAGTTGATGGTTCACCGTAAACCTAATTTTCGTTTTACATATAAGGCACACGTTTAAGTGTACCACACCAATCTCCGTTTAACTAAAATTTATAATACATGAAATTCTATTAATAATCAGTGTATATATACGTATATTTATCTGCATCTGTATATTAAAGCTGGAACGCCCCACATACGTATTTTGGACAAGTTTCAAGCATAATTTGTTTACAGTAGTTTTTCATAGCACATACACTCGAATGTGCTATAACTATAGAAAACTTGCGTACAAACTTTTATGTATTCGCTAACGTTATTGCGCATTGCGCAAAGTTGGACCACTAGTATATATATTAATTAAAGTCCGCTACATCACCAATATACACTGCAAAAAATGGTGAGTTAAATTGACTCTTTCCGAAATAGGCTTTTCCGGACTACCCAAACTGATTCAGAGTGGACTCCGCCAGAGTCGAATTCGACTCACTGAGCGGACTCACTGAGTCAAATTTGACTCAGGCGGAGTCAAATTTTGACTCAGTTTGTGTAGTCTGGAAAAGCTTATTTCGGAAAGAGTCAATTTGACTCGCCATTTGTTTCAATGTACTGTTCCCGTTAAATTCGATTGCGCAGCCAGTGCGCGTTCATCATTCTAAATTTTCGTTTTAAAACCGATTTTTAGAACTTTGTTAAATCTGAAACTAAAGTTCAGTGAGCACTCTACGTTGCTTCTGAATCAAATGGGATAGAATTTAAATGAGTTTGACACATCTCTGTTGAACAGCATCAGCCGATTGAAATGTTTAAAATTCAAATGAAGCATTATTGAAACTGTGACATGGATGTTTCCGTTGGCCGCTGTCTTTAAAATTAGCCAGAGCAGATTGGTAGAATAGCACGTGCTGTGTTTAACAATGGGTTAATCAAATAGTCGCTGCTGTATATTATGACCGAGAACTAACGGTAAAAATGTTGTTCGGAGGATCAAATAGTTGTTTTCACTGGTTGAGTTAGGTTTGATCTCGTTGCTAATTTTTAATGCTTTTCAGGCGGTATGATATAAGTCAAAGTCTAATATAAGTACACACAAAATAAACTGTCTTAAATTTTCAAGACTGTTACTTTCTTAAATTTTCAAGGCATAAATGTCTTGTATTTTCTACATTGATGGCCTGGAACAGCTCAGAAATTCGTTTGTTAAATGGTTGGAACATAAATTTCTTATATTCAAGAAATTACTATTTCCAATTTCTAAGACATAAATTTCTTCCTTTCAAGCAACAATTGTATTTTATTCAAGACAAATTTTCTGATTTTTATGTATGCAAAAGTTGCTTCGTTTATGTTCTTAAAAGGGTATATAAATAATCGAATTTCAAAGATATTTCGGGTTAAGCTCAGCCTCCTACCAACCTAAGATTACGTCATACACGTGTCTTAGGTTATAAAATGCGGGTATTGGATTGAGCTTGGGCACCCAATTTTGGAGCCGTATTCCATAGCAAATCTGTGTTTTATTTCAAACATGTTTGTCTTATATTTGAGAAATATTTTTCTTAATCGTTCATAAAACAAAGTCGTAAACTTAACGCATTTAAGTGTGAAAAATTTTAGACCAATATTTCTGATAAATATGAGAAATAAAAGTCTAGAATTCAAGTCATATATGTCTGGAGTCTCTGCAACCGGGGGGATATCAGGAAGAACAACCCCTCTTGTTTTTGAAGTCATAAATTTTTGCATTCCATAGCATGAAGAATTTTATGAAAATTAGTGAGGTCAATACAAAACAATTAAAATTCCATTTAGCTTCTCGCTCGCATTACTCGCAAAATTTCTTCCAACATTTATATATCGGGTTCTTGTGTGTGTAGCCCTGTTCGATTTAGGATGAGCTGTTACGCCTCTGGATTTAGCGTTTATATGCATCTTGAACTCAGCAATCATATTTCTTAAGAAATCAGCTTTGTACAAATTTTATATCAAGCAAAACGCAAAATTTTACGACGATATGCTCACATATGGCATTGTTTGTTTTTGTTCTAAAATTTAAGTATTTACTTAAGTTGGCGACTTAAGTAATAACTTAACTACATGGAACTATTGAGCAAATATTTCATTAAGATTTCAGAAACCCAACCACTGGGTCATACTTGAGTAAAGTTTGCCAGGTTGTTAAAGGCCACCTTCTTATTTCAACACTGTATATCTTTTTAGACATACTTTTGAAATTTCGAAGTAGTCAGAGGTCATACGGAAACCTAAAATGCAAGGTTTTGCATGGTTTGATGGACCACACCTCATTTTATTTTGACATTATGTTTAAATATGGATCTTGAACGCCTGGCTTCAGTATTGTTTAAAAATAAAAGCAAACATTCAAGCGTTTCCATTGATTACCATCCAAAGCCTGAGTGGGTAAGTGAGTTCACGTGATTAGAAGAAGCAAAATCATGATATTAAGCCAATCAACCACTTCGGTTACACAAAGGCATCGGTACGTTTTCCGGAAAACTTATCTGTCGAAGAAAACAAAGAAGTTCTTTCTAAAATTCAAGCCAGTGACTGACAATGGTTTACACACATTTGGCATTTATTTGTTTTTTGTTCGAAAATTTATGTATTTACTTAATTCGGCAACTTAAATAATTACTATAACACAAGTAAATTCGTAAGTAAGATTTTAGAAACTCAACCAATGAATTTATGGGTCATCCACGTTATAATGCGCTCGCTAAGTTAAAAATTTGTCCAACCACCCGGTAGGGATCTGTGTACAAATTGAATGTGCATCTAGCGTGTAGGTACAATTTTATGCGGTACGTAGACACTATTAATTGTCCCGACACTGTCCGAAGGGAGTCCGGACAAAAGGTAAAAAATTAAGCATAATCAATAAGTGTATATGTGTGTTTGTGTTGTTGTTATGTATGTTTGCGATGATATATGAACACAGTGCAATATGTCTTTACGTCCTCGTTAGGGCTACCGGACAATATAGTGGTCTCGTAATAGTGTGTTAAAGCGACGTCGGGTCTTTTACTAAGACCCAGACATTTTTTTGCAGTAGCGCGTGCAGTATACCGTGGATGTTCCATTACTGGTAGCGAAAATGCTTTTCCATGCTATTTTCGGCTACAATATAATAAATTTGCAAATTATTGTTAAAAATTGTGCTTTCTCTCAAGCATCGCAGCGGATTTATTTACAAAATGAACAGATTTGTGTCAAAAATACTAAACGTTTCTGTCGTTTTGTCCATTTCCCGTTTAATTGAAAACCGTTTTAAAACAACTGCTTGCCATGCGAAAATCTTTGATTAATAATATTTTATTTTTTCCCCGATTTCTAAGATACAATTTTGTAATTAGAAGTGAGATAAAAGATTTCGTTTATACTGTGATTTGATATAAAAATTACAGTCGCAAATACTGCAATAAAAATATACACCAATGATATAAAATGAATATGCAGAAATAACGTCAAAATTTATACAATCATGCAACATAGCGGTCGATATGTGACAAAATTCCCAGCCAACAAGTTAATTAAATTCAATTCAACTGCTCTGGTCGTGTTTGAGTTTAAATTTGGCTTAAAAAGTCCGCGGAACTTTGACAAATTATCTACTGCCGCATGGACCCTGATAGCATTGTTGGCATTATCTCCACCAACGACTGAAGCTCGCAACACTAACACGCGCTTAGAAGTTAATCGAATGTTGCCTAATAATCAAAGTAATTTTAGACAATGTGATTTGTTTAGTTCTAGGATGCTAGCCTGAGATTTTTGAAATTTAAAAAAGCATACCAACTTTTGAAAAATGAAATAGTCAACTGTGAAGCGTTGAATTTGTTCTCAAATCTCACTGCAATTTATATTTTCATGTTTAAGTTTACCAAAATTTTAATTAAAAACTACTTATACCAGTCAACGAAACAAATTCATTTTTGGTTCTTTCAAAATATACAAAAATAATAGTGGTTCTGCAGTCGATCCATACATGAAACGCAAGTCCTCGACCAAACTATAACGGTCTAGGCCTAAGTCCCGAACGACCGCTTAGGCCTTCAACTTTACTACTCGGTATCCATTTTATGCATGGATGCTACGGTCACTCCCACACTTTGGCAAAAATAGTCTCTTCTACTTCGCTTTATAGTTTATGGGCAGTACGCGATACCAAGGTTACCGTCAATTTTAAACTGAGTCAACTTAAAATGTCACATTTTGCTTTCAGTCAATTACGGTGCCGACAAAGTCAACTGTGTCTGTGATGGTCCAGAAACGTGTACTTCAAACATATGCCAGGGATTCTTTTGCTACAAAGCTCACAGTAAGTCTTACCACTTTGCACCAATCAGTGCCGGCGGAAGCGCCCCCAAACCCTCCAATTGAGAGGGCTCGATTTTTGAGGGGCCCGGTCTTGGCAGATTAAAAATTTCTCACGCACCACGAGTTATAGAGCTGTGAAACATTTTATTGCGACGGTCCGACGTGTTTGGGAGTGGCCCGACTATACTGACTTCGGCCGTGGCAGTCACTCCACTCGAATGAGGAGGGGCACCGCATCTTACAGGTATCTCCGCCTCTTAAAGCCAAAATTCCTATTTGAAGAGTATATATTATCTACATTTCTGTTGAACTATATAAACCAAAAGGTATTTCTGAATTTATTCAGAAAAGTATATTCTGCGGCAAATCTGAAAAGTTTTTCTGATATTGAAGACAATTTTTCTAAAAATAACTGGAAAACGTTGATTTTCGGACATTATTTCAAAACTTTTATAAAAACCTTTCTTTTCTAACAGAGGTACATTTCAAGTGCACCTTGCTATATTTTTTAAATGTAAGAAATTATTTTTTAAATTCAGAAATATTATTTTGAGAGGAAGACCTTTCGTTGCTCGCTATGCTAACAAACACTGGCGGCAGAGATTTTTTGATGCTAAAAACTGCGTACAGAACTTTTAAAAATTTTGTCGCTTCACAAGTTGGGGCCAATGTAAAGAACAGAGGCAGATCAGTATTATAAGCTTATTCCTAAATCTTAAGCCTAATCCTATGCCTAAGCCTAAGCGTAAGATTGATTTTATTAATAAACTTAAGCCTAAGCCTATGCCTACGCCAAGCAAAAAATAGTCTAACGCTTAAGCTTACTCTCTTTTAGTCGCACAGAAAAACGTTCCGCCCCTGATCTTTACATGGGCCAAAGTTAGTATGAAATTTTTGAGTGACATACTTTAAACGATTGTGAATGTTTTGTTTAAAAATCAAATATAATTTTCATTACGTTAATAGTTTATGAACAATAACAATGCGCAAAAAATCTAGTCATCAGGGTGGACCCGTAGATGAAAAATACCGGAGCCGGACGTGAACGAAACTTGCCGGAGCCGGTGGTGAAGCCATAGGTGAGGCGAAATTATGTAATGAAGATGATGGTTAATAAGTGAATTTTAGCCAATATGCAATATATTGTTTACTTGTTTGGTTTTACGGTAGTTTTCTGCGAAATTTCGGAAATTCTTTCGTGAAAATTGTGACAAAATAAAACGAAACGCGCTGAACGGATAAATTTTGCAAAAATTATGCAAAATTTTACCACCGAAACTGCCGGAACCTAAGGAAAAATTTTACCGGAGCCGGAGCTGGAGCCCGATTTGCTGCCGGAGCCGGAGACAGACCTCCGGCTGGTCCCTGCCAGTAATGTGACGAGTTCCAGCAGCGACAACCGGACGCTTCAAACTTGGACATAACCTTTGATTTGATAAACCTTTTTGACAAAAATTTTTGGGCCCTAAGGGAGAGAGGGACCTTGGGACCATTAAAAAAATCGAATTTTTCAAAAATTCAAATTTTTAGGCGTGGAATTATCAGGGAAGGTCAACGATTTTTGGTTAAACGCGGCCTGGCGAACTATAACGAAAAACAGCCTGAAATCTTTGGACTTACTATACTGCAAACCACAAATTATCAATTAACACTACTTAAATTATATTTTTGTGAAAAAAAAATTTTCTAGTTGGAAATCAACTACTTCGCGGCTGTGTTGAAGAATTTCAATACGCAAAAATACTGTCGAACGATTGCACCAAAGCGCCTGTGATCGGTGTTGCCACAATGATGTGCTTCTGCCGGACGCCGTTTTGTAATCAAGCGGTTTCTTTACACGTTTCGCCGTTTCGTTTATCTCATCGGACGCATTCGACTCAATTTCTACCGCCTCTAATTTCAACTGTGACAATCTCGGCGTGCTCATTTTTAATTAGTTGTCTGTTTAAACGAATGACCATTGACGCTTAAACATGTGGTGCTTATGATGAGGAGTTGTAACAAAATATTTTCCGTATTTCGATTTACAGTTGAACTTGAATTCGCAAAACAACAGTTGAAAATGGTATATCGAGAAAGGTATTTGCAAACACAGAATTTCAACGAGTTTTCAGAGTACAACTGGTTTCGTCAATATTTGGATGAACTCGCAGTTGAGCTTGAATCAGCAAATCTGCGATTGTGTTACAAACATGAATTGGAAATGAAAGAACTGCAAATGAATAATAAACAGAGATACACTGCTACAGGGTACAGTTGTATCATTGATTCCAACTGAAACAGGGCATTAAAAATATTGCAGTATAACCGGTAGTGCACGATCCGTTTTGGATGGTAAGAAACAGACAGTCAAAGAATATTTTTGACTCCGTATATGAAGCTTAAAATGATGTATATAAATAAAAACCAAGTTAATTGTGCTGAACGGTAAATTATATACTGCCAGTTTGTAAAAGATGTTGCTTTTAAATAAAATATAAAATATTTCGGTTTCCGCTTGTAAAACCAGGGGCATACCGAGAGGGTGGAGGCCGGCGCCTCCAAATGTCATGTTACAAAAAATTGCGCCTAGCTTCTTGCTCGCGAAGTTATAATTTTTTTAATTTTCGAAATAATTTATCTGCGGCACTGTTCAAAGGAAAACTTCATAGTCAAATTTCCCAACCTAATCAGCTCAAAACTAAAGATTATAAAAATTGTACAAATTGTTGGTACTAACGGTCTGCACGACCCCTGTTTGAAGTTTTGCCAAAGTTAATGACCACACAGGGAATCGAACCTCGGCCCTCTTGCTCTCGAGCCAAGCATGCTACCACTACACTACGCGGTCATTGCAACAACTTCTTATACCGGTATATGTGCGCAGGCATGGCAACATTTGCTTTACATACACTTACGTGCACATATACCGACACAAATCTTCACAGTACTCTTGACTGGGGGATGTTCCGGTTTGGTGATTTATAGACCAAGCAGATCATGAATAAAGAAACGTTTTGAAACACTTACAGACAGATTTAATACTGAATCAGTGTATATCTTCTCACTTTCTTCAGTCATTGCAACAACTTCTTATACCGGTATATATATGTGCACAGCCATGGCAACATTTGCTTTACACACACTTACGTGCACATATACCGACACAAATCTTCACAGTACTCTTGACTGGGGGATGTTCCGGTTTGGTGATTTATAGACCAAGCAGATCATGAATAAAGAAAAAACGTTTTGAAACACTTACAGACAGATTTAATACTGAATCAGTGTATATCTTCTCACTTTCTTCAGTCATTGCAACAACTTCTTATACCGGTATATATATGTGCACAGCCATGGCAAAATTTGCTTTACACACACTTACGTGCACATATACCGACACAAATCTTCACAGTACTCTTGACTGGGAGATGTTCCGGTTTGGTGATTTATAGACCAAGCAGATCATGAATAAAGAAACGTTTTGAAACACTTACAGACAGATTTAATACTGAATCAGTGTATATCTTCTCACTTTCTTCAGTCATTGCAACAACTTCTTATACCGGTATATATATGTGCACAGCCATGGCAACATTTGCTTTACACACACTTACGTGCACATATACCGACACAAATCTTCACAGTACTCTTGACTGGGGGATGTTCCGGTTTGGTGATTTATAGACCAAGCAGATCATGAATAAAGAAACGTTTTGAAACACTTACAGACAGATTTAATACTGAATCAGTGTATATCTTCTCACTTTCTTCAGTCATTGCAACAACTTCTTATACCGGTATATATATGTGCACAGCCATGGCAACATTTGCTTTACACACACTTACGTGCACATATACCGACACAAATCTTCACAGTACTCTTGACTGGGGGATGTTCCGGTTTGGTGATTTATAGACCAAGCAGATCATGAATAAAGAAACTACGTTTTGAAACACTTACAGACAGATTTAATACTGAATCAGTGTATATCTTCTCACTTTCTTCAGTCATTGCAACAACTTCTTATACCGGTATATATATGTGCACAGCCATGGCAACATTTGCTTTACACACACTTACGTGCACATATACCGACACAAATCTTCACAGTACTCTTGACTGGGGAGATGTTCCTGTTTGGTGATTTATAGACCAAGCAGATCATGAATAAAGAAACGTTTTGAAACACTTACAGACAGATTTAATACTGAATCAGTGTATATCTTCTCACTTTCTTCAGTCATTGCAACAACTTCTTATACCGGTATATATATGTGCACAGCCATGGCAACATTTGCTTTACACACACTTACGTGCACATATACCGACACAAATCTTCACAGTACTCTTGACTGGGGGATGTTCCGGTTTGGTGATTTATAGACCAAGCAGATCATGAATAAAGAAAAAACGTTTTGAAACACTTACAGACAGATTTAATACTGAATCAGTGTATATCTTCTCACTTTCTTCAGTCATTGCAACAACTTCTTATACCGGTATATATATGTGCACAGCCATGGCAACATTTGCTTTACACACACTTACGTGCACATATACCGACACAAATCTTCACAGTACTCTTGACTGGGGGATGTTCCGGTTTGGTGATTTATAGACCAAGCAGATCATGAATAAAGAAACGTTTTGAAACACTTACAGACAGATTTAATACTGAATCAGTGTATATCTTCTCACTTTCTTCAGTCATTGCAACAACTTCTTATACCGGTATATATATGTGCACAGCCATGGCAACATTTGCTTTACACACACTTACGTGCACATATACCGACACAAATCTTCACAGTACTCTTGACTGGGAGATGTTCCGGTTTGGTGATTTATAGACCAAGCAGATCATGAATAAAGAAAAAACGTTTTGAAACACTTACAGACAGATTTAATACTGAATCAGTGTATATCTTCTCACTTTCTTCAGTCATTGCAACAACTTCTTATACCGGTATATATATGTGCACAGCCATGGCAACATTTGCTTTACACACACTTACGTGCACATATACCGACACAAATCTTCACAGTACTCTTGACTGGGAGATGTTCCGGTTTGGTGATTTATAGACCAAGCAGATCATGAATAAAGAAACGTTTTGAAACACTTACAGACAGATTTAATACTGAATCAGTGTATATCTTCTCACTTTCTTCAGTCATTGCAACAACTTCTTATACCGGTATATATATGTGCACAGCCATGGCAACATTTGCTTTACACACACTTACGTGCACATATACCGACACAAATCTTCACAGTACTCTTGACTGGGGGATGTTCCGGTTTGGTGATTTATAGACCAAGCAGATCATGAATAAAGAAACGTTTTGAAACACTTACAGACAGATTTAATACTGAATCAGTGTATATCTTCTCACTTTCTTCAGTCATTGCAACAACTTCTTATACCGGTATATATATGTGCACAGCCATGGCAACATTTGCTTTACACACACTTACGTGCACATATACCGACACAAATCTTCACAGTACTCTTGACTGGGAGATGTTCCGGTTTGGTGATTTATAGACCAAGCAGATCATGAATAAAGAAACGTTTTGAAACACTTACAGACAGATTTAATACTGAATCAGTGTATATCTTCTCACTTTCTTCAGTCATTGCAACAACTTCTTATACCGGTATATATATGTGCACAGCCATGGCAACATTTGCTTTACACACACTTACGTGCACATATACCGACACAAATCTTCACAGTACTCTTGACTGGGAGATGTTCCGGTTTGGTGATTTATAGACCAAGCAGATCATGAATAAAGAAACGTTTTGAAACACTTACAGACAGATTTAATACTGAATCAGTGTATATCTTCTCACTTTCTTCAGTCATTGCAACAACTTCTTATACCGGTATATATATGTGCACAGCCATGGCAACATTTGCTTTACACACACTTACGTGCACATATACCGACACAAATCTTCACAGTACTCTTGACTGGGAGATGTTCCGGTTTGGTGATTTATAGACCAAGCAGATCATGAATAAAGAAACGTTTTGAAACACTTACAGACAGATTTAATACTGAATCAGTGTATATCTTCTCACTTTCTTCAGTCATTGCAACAACTTCTTATACCGGTATATATATGTGCACAGCCATGGCAACATTTGCTTTACACACACTTACGTGCACATATACCGACACAAATCTTCACAGTACTCTTGACTGGGAGATGTTCCGGTTTGGTGATTTATAGACCAAGCAGATCATGAATAAAGAAACGTTTTGAAACACTTACAGACAGATTTAATACTGAATCAGTGTATATCTTCTCACTTTCTTCAGTCATTGCAACAACTTCTTATACCGGTATATATATGTGCACAGCCATGGCAACATTTGCTTTACACACTTACGTGCACATATACCGACACAAATCTTCACAGTACTCTTGACTGGGAGATGTTCCGGTTTGGTGATTTATAGACCAAGCAGATCATGAATAAAGAAACGTTTTGAAACACTTACAGACAGATTTAATACTGAATCAGTGTATATCTTCTCACTTTCGTCAATCGCGAATTAATAGATCAAATATTTGTAACAGTAAAATTCACCGTGACCTTTTTAATTGCGGGTGGAGTTGATTAATTAACTCAGAATGAGTTCAATCAATTCAAAATTCTGAGTTCAGAAAGACCTAATTCATACTCAGTGATGCAACTCATGCGGTATTGAAATGAATCCACTGGAATTTATAGTGATAACACACATTTTTAGAAGAATCATAACTAATTAAAATCGCTAAATACTGTAATTTAACACGTTCTATTGTGTTGTTATAGACTTGTCTTCACTATTTTATATTAGGTGTATCCTATACTCAAATTTGACTAAAATTTCAGTGTGTGTTTGTCGGGGCCTCTTCTCAGAACTCGTGAGAAATTATCGTCAGAGGTTTAGAACTTTATGTTCCTATACAACACTGTGAGTTGAATTAACAACTGTAGGACGCTTAAACTGCCTGCATTCCTAAACTGGTTCTTGAGTTATGCCTGACAAATTTTTTTTACCATATAGCTCGAACACTGACTGTCCGATCGAAGTAATATCCTAGAACCGATTGACTCGGCCCTGTCAGTCGTAAATTTGTAAACTTTTTTCCGCAGGGTACAACCGAAGGTGTGCCTCCGGCTCTGGCAGAAAATCAGCCTCCGGCAGAATTTTTGCCGGCAATTTCGGTAGTCAAATTTGTTATAATTTTGCAAAATTTATCTGTTTAGCGCATATCGTTTTACTTTTGTCACACTTTTCAGGAAAGAATTTCCGAAATTTCGCTATGAAATTAGCGTAAAACCAAACAACTTAACAGCATATTGCAGATATTGGCTAAAATTAACTAAGTAACCATCATTTTTACTACCTAATTTCGCTTCACCTCCGGCACCTGCATTTTTTACCTCCGGTTGCACCCTGCATATCCGGTGCCCATCTAAAATTCTAAGACGTAGACAAACTTTGCTCATGCTAAATATATTTTCGACTAAAACCGTAATATTCATTTTAATTATTTTATTGAAAAAAATCACTCCAAGCCGAGTTTAGTTCCGAACCAACTGCCAGAGTTTTCTTTGAAAACGTTTAAATTTTCAGACCATGATAGTAAACCGGGTTAAATCGCTCGTGAATAAAAGTAACGCGAGAGAAATGAGTGTAAGCCAAAAGCACAATAGTCTCAACACCTTTACCAAGCTTGAGAGAGTTTGCAGTATGCCTGAAGAAAATTAAACACCAGGATACAACCATAGCTAAAAAATACCGGAGCTGGTGGTCAACAAAACTTCGCGAAATTAGGTATAATTTGAACAATTTTTAATTTGTTAATTTTGGCAAATACGTATCTAAAGTTGTTTAATTTGTCAATTTCAGCAAATAATCTATAAAACGCTGTGGCAAAAATACTGGTTTTAACTTTATTTTTAAGAAATCTGGACCGTTTGTTCTTAAAATAGTACGACACTTTATAACCAAATGCACCGAAAGTTTTATAGCCAGCGGCACCGAACGATACTATTTTTGTAAAGGCTATAAAAATTTCACTCCCGAAATTGTTCAAACCTCCGACACAATTTCTACCGGAGCTGGAGGAACATGTTCTGCCGAACACAGACCTCTGACGGTAAATCGTTGTTAAACGTTTTTGTTTTACGTTTATTTTTTTAAGAAATCCACCAATTAGTTCTCAAAACAGTACCAAAACTTATAGTTGAAAGCACCGAACGATAGTTTTTGTATTAAACTATACAATAACTTTTAACTACCGAAATTGCCGGATCTTCCGGCTACCGGGGCCGGAGGACCATTAATACATCCCGAGGCAAAACATTACATATGCTTGGATACAGTTTCGCGGTTCTATTTGCAGGATGTTAAGGGATTGTAAAAATAACGGAAACAGACATAGTGATCAAAGTATCGGAAATCGATATTGAAGTATAAAAGTTTCAGACAATTTTACTGCGAACCAAATTGAGGCGTGCAAAAATTTACTTGGTTTTCTAAAATTTTAAAGAAAATTTATAACTAATTTTGAGCATTACACTGGAATTATTGGTGTTTATAACCAAAACCGACACTAATTTCAACCGGAATTCGATTACACTCTGGTGCACTCACGGTTTAGCGATACCCAATGAACTGTCATCAGACATTGCCCAAGAAATCAACGAGTCTTGCTACATCAGCAACTTCAAATCTCGCTGCATACATCCAAGCAACTTTTTGACGTCATATCGTTGTCATTATCTATATGCTCTTTAAAACAAACAAAACCAATCTTTTCTAGTTGTACCAACATTATACCATGAAAGGAGAGACAACCGAACAAGTAAACAAAACAGCAATCGACAGTACTTTTTGATTTAACAACACGATTTCGTTCAACTAGGTCACTTGCTTACAAAAAAAAATAAAAACTAATTAAGTATATGAACAGTGACATTTGTATCTATGAATGCAAAATGGAATTGAATTTTACCATTTCAGAAACAAAAACCAAACATAAAACAGTTTAATTTTCTGTTGTTAGAAAAGAAAGAGTTGGTTCAGTTTCTTGTGAGTTCAATTTCAAACCTGTTTGAATGCATTTATAACTATATTTGAAAACATACATTTCAAACTTTACACTTGAAGAATATCTTGTAGTACCAAACTCACGGTATACACAGCCATTGTAGCGAAAAGTTTGCATGTCTGCGTAGCTCAGTGGTTACAGCAGCGGACCGGTAATCCGTACGTCGCGGGTTCGAGCCCCACCGCATCCACAACAAATTTTTCGTGAAGGGCTCTATATGGTACTGCTTAACTTAGAATTATCACTCAGATTAATTAATATATTGCAACTTAAAACTTAAAGCAACGTCTTGCAGCATTCTAACCATCTATTCATGCGGTTCCAAAACTTTAGCACAATTTACGCATGTGATCTGATTTTTGTTTTACGCAGTTGTTTATATAAGTTTAGTCACCGCAAAAGTTCGTTTATTTGAAAATGTTCTGTTAATAACTATAGGCGGTATTCAGGTATTCAGATGTGAAAATATTGCTCGTTTGATTGCAATTTGGGACTACGACCTACCAAATGAATGATAACCAACGAATTCAATGAATCACAAGCCAAACTAAACATGCGTGACTTCCTTTCAGTAACCAACACTTCCACATACGCATATATAAAACAAAAATTTAGGCATTTGCACCAATGAGATTAAGACTCAACAATAAACTGACTAGCATAAACGACAACGGATAGACAATAGATTTTTATTATATATATCATACATGAAAAATAATATAATATTATATGTCATGTGGTCCAACAGAGTTTTCCGTTTATGCTAGTCAGTTTATTGTTGAGTCTTATATTATCATGGGTGCAAAGGCTCGCGGGCAAACCGAGTGGGACCACACATATATATATATATATATATATATATATATATATATATATATAAACAGAATCATAGCAGAGAAACACATTTAATTACCAATTTTCTACAAGGACATTAATCCAGTACAATGATAGTATGCCAGATCTTGTGTTGTTTTGAAAGTACTTCATCTTTAAGTTGAGGTGAATAGAAATATATTATTCTTTGATCAATATCTGGAGAAAACTAGCAACCATACGTGGAGTTTTGACCGTTCATCTTTAGTGAAATATGTTCCTATTATGATATCAGGAACCTTATACACCTTTCCTGACATTTAAGATTAAAGCAAAGGCTAAGTCGCAGGCTTCCTTAGGCATTGATTTAGGCTTAAATCAGATACAAGGGACAATATCAGTTTTTTTGACCCATTTTTGCATTTGGCATTAGGGATGTGCCGATTAATCGGCATCGGCACTGCAAAAAAATTGCTGCCGATACTTCTTGCACATACCAGTCAGTTTGAATGCTATCAATTTCATTTCAGGGCGCATATCAGTGCAAAATCTAGCCATACACTACGACATATTGCAATAGTAAATAAATAACAGTATTCAGAAAACACAGGAAAACATTAATATAAAAACAAAATCCGCTAAACAACACAAAAATACTGAGTGCTCAGAACGTCAATATACAAAATCATGGATTATGCGACATATTAAAGTGAACGCGTATAAGATCAGTAAAAACAAAACCTTTCATGGTGCAGCCAAAATAGCAATATTTCACCAGATTATCATCTATCCTCCACTGTTCAAAGTGACAACACATCTAGAACTTTTAACTTTGAGGGCCCATATTTTTCTCAAATGCGTATAGCACCTATCCTTAATTAGCGATAAGTTTTCAAACTGACGAACAATGTGCTGAATTTCGAACCTCACTATGCGCTGGTTCCAAAGCTACAGGACCTATCACCAACTGGTGATAGGTGGTACTCGTATTGGAGAATACTGCCTCAGCTTTCAATTACATTATTACTTTTAGCAATATTTTTTCTACCTGGCTGCACTGTGATAATGACATAGCATAAACATTAGCAATAATACGTCATGTTATAACTGTTTACAAATGCTTGTCAATGAACAACTAACAAGAGTACGGGTGAGCTTTTTTCCCAGAAACTTATAACTGCACTACAGTTTGCAAATTTTAGAAAATATGGTTGAACGATTTCATTCTTTACCGGTTCAGCACGCACATTCTGTCATTAATGAACTGGGGTTGATATCTAATGGGCATTTGGTATGTGAATATGTAAATCCTTCATCTCATACCTACGTTTTCATGCTGACAGTGAAACCAGCGAAGCACTCAACAAAATATAACTACACTCACACACACAGCGCTAACTGACCAGAAATTCAAAAATATTATATGCGCATAGCTTGAGTAGAGTATTATCATTCTTTAGTTGCATTGTGTTATTTTTGTTGCTGTTCTTGTTGTTGTAGTTGCTGTTGGTGGTGTTGTTGTTCCTGTTGTGTTTTGGCTTGTTGCCAATTCTTGTGTTGTTTTGAATTAACCGTATAGCATTACAAACCCAATTTCTCACTTACTTCTTCAATTCAGCATATCTCAACCAGATCGATTTGCTTCCAATCACAATTCTACTGTTGGTATTACATTTAATAATCCACGTTCGACCCATTCATTAATTCTGTTTACAGTTTAATTTCATAAATAGAAGCTCTAACTTGTCAGCTACACCGCCACAGACCCCTCTTTTACTACTTTATTTTGAAGCCACGGCAACTGGGGTGTTAACGGCTGATTGAGGACGACATATTCATACACAGGTACGCAACAGCTAAGCGCAGTCGCAATAATAATTAATATACCGGCGTAATAAAACGTCACATCACAGTTACCTGTTGCATCGTATATTGCACCTGAAACAAGCAAGACTGGTTCATATACATAATATTAAATTATTTTACGGTTGATATAAGCCAAACAATAGGTTTACCGTTGATGTTAAACAATGAAAAAACAAAATTTTCTTTCTTTCGCTTGTAATTTAGCCTTTCAATCAACCCTGTATAAAGACACAGTAGCGGACTCGGCCCGTCCTAGAAAAAAATTATTCGCACCCCAAGACAAGTTTTGCTCGGTTTGCAAGCATTGTGAAATATCCCACATGCACATCTTAACTTTGTTTTGCCCCATAGCATGCTGATTTAGCTACAAAATTTAAAAAGAAAGTAATGTATGACCGTTACAGCAAAGCACATCATTACAATTTTGCATATTATTTTTATTAGAATCATTGAATAAAAAATTTAATGCGAATTGGCTAAGTAACTTTTGAATCCTATGCTCGATATATACCTGCAACTGGAGCTCCAACCATCGCAGTAATACCACGAAACAAAATTATCAATCCAAACGCATTCGATAGTTTTTCAAGCCCGAAATATGCCACAAGAATTTCTGATGTGAGCGCGATGTAGGCCGCTAAAACAATATAAAAATAAATTCAACTGCGCAATCACTGTGATAAAGCTTTCAAGGCGGGTAGAAAACTTCTAGCAACACCGTGCAATTAAGTTCCCATCAGAAAAAGAAACTGGTGTTTGCTTCACTTTTCACTAGTTCCAAATATTTAACTGAGACGCCAAATTCGACGCAATTAGAAATGTAAATAACAGTTTCTGCTTTAAAAATTGTCCCCAATGTTGCTATAGTGCACTGTATTACAAATTTATTAACTATGATGGATTATAATACTGACAATAGCCGTCTATAACACACTTGTATCAAATATTTTATTACCATAATTGAAAATATTATCTCGAAAACACTGTTTCGAGCAATTTCTTTACACACGTTCTGACGAGCGACGCTCTAGACAAACTTCAAAACCGCCGACACTCAAACATTTGAGGAACATTCTATTTTGTTCAACTTTCTCACAATGTATTTGTATTTGACAAATACAACTGCCTCAACATTATTGCACTCAAACAGCAACCGTACTCTAACTGTAATATAGCTTAGTTTTTATTTAAAAAACTACTTGAAGCACGACTTGGAAATTATTCCTACAAAAGCACTTAAAGAACACACTTCTAAAATAGCTGTCAACTACTCACAATACAGCTGCGAAGTACAGGCAAAACAAACAACACTATGTTAACGAAAAAAAGATAACAAACTAAAAATGCCGTTCAAAAAGAAAACCATTGTAAAGCATAGTCTTTTGATCCAAAAATTTGTATGCAGAATAATTGCAAGGATACGACCTTATTTTTTCAAGCGCTGTATCGAACATACTTGTATACCAATCTTTTTAACTAAATGAAGCAACAATAGAATAAATTATAAATTTTGAAGGCTTTTTCCACCCAACCCCCAAAATTGTGACTGATATTATCACAATAAATTATTAACAACATTATTCTCACTCAACTTTTAGATTCGATTTTCCATCCACCAGCTATTGAGAAGAGCTACAATTATCTGACAAGTTCGTTACTGTTCAGTTAACTAGCAATTAAATTTTTGTCACTTACACACAAAAAATCCAAACACTGCAGCATAACTGGTCATCGCGGCGTACGTCGTCATTGCAGGAACGAGAAGCGTCGCAGCCCCACAAACACCAAGACAAATATTATTGATAAACAAAGACGTGAACCATTTGCGATCCGCCAGCCATCCGAATAAAAGACGACCAATCGTATTTGTGATTCCTGGACAATGTTAAAGCTGGGTTTACACTAATTAAAATTAATGTCAAACGATACATACCAATAGATTAAAGGGTTCTCAACAATATTTATGTGCAAGTTACGATAAATCACAGACTTTTGCGAAGGCGATCAAATTAAACACATCCAAAAACAATGATAACAATAACCCTGCATAGCGCAGAAAATTGTCAAAAACAATCGGCTCTGATACAATAACGTGATATCTAGCGCAGCATTTTGATATTAGGTCGAGCTTTGACTCTAGAATGGTTAAAATTCAATACAGTCCAGTTCCAAATTCTAACCGGAAACACCATAGCTGTGATGCACTATTTAATACAGTACATAACTCTGATTAATATCAATCAATGTTTACAAAAAAGTATAAGTTACACGTTAGTCATCTACAACCAAAGCTTTTCCCCCTATTCTCAAATACGACTAGCTTTATCACCACTCGGCGATAACTCATGTAACTTAGGAAGTAAGGTATGAAAAGTTTAAAATTCCATCGCATTTTGGCTAAACTTCACACAAGGGTGGCATCGAATCAACGATTTGACCGAATCTGAATCTACTGCTAATTTGTCGGATCCGAATCTTGCATGCTGCACATTTCAGTTAAATCTATCATTTGTTTCAGAATATCAACGAAATGCCAGCCGCGTAACTTTTAGATGTTAATATATTTCGTGCCCGACCTCAATTTCGAGATTTGTGACCTTAAACTAAAATTTTTATTGATATAACAAGATATTTAAAATATTTATTGTTTAAAACTGAAAAACATATAGCCGAACGCTGTAGGATTCGGCTAATGGATTCGGCTTTTTCACAACCGAATCCGCATCCGAACCACAAGTTTTGCCGAAAACGATTTCGAATCCGAAACTTTGTTACCGCCCTGCTTCACACTGCTACTGTTACAGCTTGCTTGAGAACAGACATATACTATACTACACATAGGTGCTCAGAACACCACCCCTTAGTTCAATCAATCTAAATGTAGATTCAACTGTTGCCATATCATAACAAATCCCACCTATGATCGATAACAAAAAACATGCTTGTTCTTTTGGCGCGCCATGCAGTGTTGCATGAGTCGACAAAAACACAAATGGAACATAGAACGCTAGCATTCCAAAGACATTTGAGGCACCAAGGATGAGCATAACCGGGTTCGATAGCAACCGAAAATCCATCATTTCGCCGAGAACATCACGAATTGATCGCGGAAACCACCAGCATGCACCGGGTTCATCATCGACCTTAAAACAAGATTACGTGCACTCTAACAAATATTCCGTAGTTTTGATGTTTTAAGCTTTCTTTTACACGGCTTTGATATTTGAAGTTTTTCGCGGCTTTGGGACTTTACGTTTTCCGCGGCTGTGATATTATTAATTTTCTGTTACTTCGACATTTAAAAATTTCCGCTGCTTTGGAATTTCACGATTTTCGCGGTTTCAGGATTTTAAGTTTTCCATTACTTTAAAATTTTAAGCATTGCTCGACCGTGAAATTTTAAGTTTTACATTGTTTTCAATTTTCTTTTCGAATTTTTCAAGTTTCTTTTCGAACGAACAATTACACATTTTCCAAAACAAAACGTTTCCAACTGATAGCAATATTTAAGTGCGTAAATGTAATCACATGCTTAGAATATACTGCTCTTGAGTACGTTTGAGTTGCCAACTTTTGGGAAGGATTACCACAACCAAACAGACAGCTAATTTGAATCATCTTTTTTCACATACCTATGCTATTTATTTAACACCACACGAAACGAAGCTACTACTTTACTCGAATTGCGTCACTAAAACATAGAAGTTTATTTGATAGCTTAATTATTAAAGCATGAGATTACTTAACTAACTCAAAGTTTACAACACTGCACTCACCGCAACATACGTATCAGTGTATTCGTCATACTCAAGTGGACGTGGAATTGAAATTTGGGATGCGCGATATTTTGTCAAATTACGCTGCGATTGTTTAAATTCAGGCAAATGCGACACTGAACCCGTGTAAAATATATCAGATCGATACATTGGACGAGCGAAATCTTGCGGCTCGACAAGCACTGAAGATACAGAGCGGCCCATATTCGTCGACGCCGACTGTTTGCGTTGGATATTTGAGGACGCACGATTGCTCGCAGCGCCACCGGAAAACACTGAGCTTATCCGCGAACCAAACTTTGATGCCATCCGGTTCGCACCAGAAACACTTAACTGCGATTGTATCGGATCCCGTGACTGTGCAATGTTGAGCCTAAACATACAACTTCCAAGCACAGTGTACGGGGCACATTGCTCCACTGTTTTTCGAATATTGAAAGAGAGTACTTACATATACAAAACCAAGCAACAAAAACTTATAGTCATTAAAGCAGTGCACTTTATAGAACAATGAGTATCCTAAACCGGAAAATTTCGCACATTACTAGCAGTAACAAAATATAATTACTGAACCGGTGAACATTTGATCCATAACTAACTAAATTGTATCAACTTTTTTGAGGAGCTTACCTCAAATAAGAGTCAGCAAACGATGCAGCTGATATTCGGCTCATACGGCTTCCACTACGCTGCAAATTCCGATGATCGCCACCGCCAAGAATTGGCGACATCGCGCCACTCATCATGCTACCATGATAGGCAGTCCGTTGTTGCCCCTCAGCAGTGGAAGATGCGACACTAATTCGCCGGAACGGGCCACCTATGGCAGACTGCCAAGGCACACCCGAGTGCTTTTCAGAAGTACCATCGGATGGCGAGAGTAAATGTAGTTCGTTTTCCGTTGGTGGTTTATCTAAACTAAGGAGTTTACAACAATGAACTGCGTTGTGCAAATACTTCTCTTATCAAGTAAACTAACACCACAACTGTCTAAATTTACGAGTCCTAGAATACGCAGAAACTGATAGTTTTAGCATAATGTGAGCTTTTACGTTCAGTATATGTTGTTGCACGTCAGTTTATTTTCCTAACTAAAAATTTAGCTAGGCCTTTGCATGCCAATATTTATCACTGTTCTAGAATATTATATTGCAAAATTAATTATGATGGCTGTAAAGCTCTAAAACTATAATATTATATATTACTTCGAAAAATAATACTAATTCAATGGTAGCTGTGGCTGACAAAACCTAAAATGTGATACTAATCAAAAATATAAAGTTTGCAATTGGTAATTTTTATGTTCAAACTTTAATTCATACAACTGAAATTCAAATTCAATTATCATTATTTTACCATGAGATTCTGCGACTTTAGTTGTATTTAACGCTTCGTTACCCTCTTCAGGCAAACGAACTGCTCCATGATCTCCATCGCCCTGTTTCCCATTCGAACCTGAAGGGCTATGCTTATCCGCGCGTTCGTTACCGTCAGGTTTTACAGTAGAACGTTCAATATCGTTAGTATGAGACTCTAGACCATGGCCTTTATCCTGACTTTCATCAACCACCTTCTCTCCAATTGTATTTTCATCTTCAGGCGTTGTACCTTCCTCAGGAGAGATGCCATCTTCAGTTCCACACTCATTTCGATCCGCGACTCCGCCCACCCCTGCATCTGTAAATTCTTCTTCCTCAATTCGACTTAACATAACACCACCAACTGCGGCACCAGGGCTACTTGACAATATCCCAGAACCGCCTGGTTGGCTGTGAGCAAATCCTTCCTGGCTGGCTGATGGTGATAACTGTTCTATAAACGTGCTGCTACCAACGTCGTGTGACAGACCTGAACACAGAATATGGCGTTAAAGAATTTTATATAGTCACAGTTGTTTTGTGACCATGCCCTTAGTTGTAGGAGTGGAGTAACTAAACACTGGCTAGCGCAACTGACGTATTATTGAAAATTCTGCAACCTTCCCTCATTCAGAAATTCCCCCGTTTGTGAACCGGGGCACATGATTAAAGCCCTCCATACCGCCGTGACCCACTGAATACCCCGAAAGCCACGTACATTACCGCACGGTGACAAACGGTGCGGACGTCATCAAAAGTATAGCTCCACCCTAACTTGCTTCCTATACAAAAAAGAAAATCTATATGTGCACGTGCACAAAGGTGATTTTAAATAACGCGCAACACTGAACGCGATTCAGTTAACCATCGCAAATTAACTCCATATCCAGGCACATATCAATTCGAATATTAAATTTACACAATATATATTAACATTCTGTTACTGAGATTTCCGAGGGGGAATGGGACACCACTAACATTCGTGCTTCTTCCCACTCGTCCCCTACCCAACCGACATTATCTTTGCCACCCTGCAAATGCAAAACTTTCTTACATTTATAGATTTTTAGGTATAACTGACAGCAGTTTTAACGTAGCGAATGCATTTTATGTCGACACAAAAAACTTCAACAGCAAATTTCTGCGACTGGCATACCAAAACCTATCTACCTAGCAAAGGCTCAAAAATACGAATTTTAAGACACAAAAAATTACTTCTCTCCACTGGGTTTCTCCCCGTAGTTGTAGAATGGGCGCTGGCATCCCTCCGCTAGCACGCTACGAAATCTTCAGCGTTATATTACTGAACTTGCTCTCCCCACAACAAAACATACCTGAGCTACTATCTGACAACTGCACCGCGGCACGTAAGCGAGCATACTTGTGTAAATCGCCGCCTTTTAATGCATCATTTGATCCAAACATTTCACCGGCAGCTCCGTCATGATGGCCAGTTGGAGCAGACGCTGCAGCTTGTCTGCTGCCCGAATCTCTAAAATTCAAAGATACAAACTTGTTTAAACTACGTAAAATTCCGAATTATACAAAGTTATTTGAACAGTTTGTTCGCAGGCGGGTAGGGTAGTATTATTTTGAAGTGATTGACTTCAGTTTTATAGTAATCAATTAGCATCAACGTACGAAAGCTAAATTAAACCATCAAATGCAATCCATGCAAGGTTGATCGTACTTAAGCCAATATTTTTGGAACAAAATAAACGTAAAACTCGTCATTAGATTATACATTAATATGCCACATCACTATCATTAATATTCCAAACTAGTGGCGTGCAATATATATGTAAGGCAACAAATACGTTATAGCAAAAGTAGAAGTGGGACTAGACTGCCTGGGTGCTCGGTGGATCACTAACTGCATTTACTTAGTAAACAACACTAACTTACCGTACTCCTCTGCCGACAATCGCGATTGGTGCGGATGGCGGAGGATGCGGTGACAAGCGTCCGTCAGCAAAGTGTGACAGTGGTGGCATCGTATCGCGCGATTGCGTTGAGACAAGGCTCGATACCGAGAAATTAAGCGCCTCTCGACGTCGATCTTCAGCGATTCGTTCAAGTAGCGGAGGCCGACTGTATCTACCAGGCGGACGCTTGTCGGTCCCACCGTCATCCGCCGTAGCGTCATCTGTAGTTGGTTCTGCAGATTCCAAACGCTCAGCCGCCATACTCGCTTCCGTACTCAAAGGACGCATAAGAGCGCCAAACACGAGAGTTTGAAAAACAAGCCCAGCTGTTATCCATAATGCACCTAAAGAAATAAATGACACAGATCCCATTGCTATAAAAGAAATTAATAACGACTAAAATGCAAAACAAATGACACAGATGATTTCAATATAACCAAACATGCCAATTAATAACTGTCACGCACTTTTACAAACAAAGCAAAATGTTCGTCATGATTAAGACTGCGTTCCCATTTTGTCGATACATTTCAAAAAATCGTAAACTGTATGTATTCATACAAATAATATATAATACTTACGTTTCATTATAAAAACTTGTCACAGTCTAAAGCAAATTTACACCTGATGTCACATAAAACATACGTATCAAAATTTTTTGGATAAAAATATATTATATAGAACATTAAAAACTAAAAATGCTAAGGGAATAATACATAAATGTGATTATAATTTAGCCACAACCCTTCACGAAATGCTACATAAATATTTTGATACAGCTGCACCAAGCTATACATACACCCAGCGGGGTTTCAGGATTTCGCTTAAGGAAGATCATCTTAAAACTTTGGCATACTACTTACAAACAGAAACAGCTTCAGAACATAATTTCATTCCCGTCTAGGGACGAGTCAGCTGTTGCCATCAGCTGTTGCCCGGTGGTGACATCCTAGATTGGGCGTACTCCCCCTCCCCAAAGCAAACTTTGAAACTGCCTGATTTTTTCAGGCCGGTGTAAAGATAATTTGAAACATAATACTCATAAAGGGAAACATATTATTATGTACGCAATTATGTATACAGAGTGATATAGACCGGGTCGAAGGTGAAACGTCGCGAGCAAAGCGAACGAAAAATCAGGCAAATGTTTTACTTAAATCTGTAACAAAATCTTAGTTTTAAAGCTGTCCGTTTTCTAAATACAAGCCATTTCTGCAAAATGTATATATTTACAGCTTATTTGTATATAGTGTTGTTTAAAAGACTGGTTTTAAGTGAAATTTCCTATAGACTTTTGACCTATGATTGATAAAAATCACCGTTCCATTTTAAAAATGATCAGGTCAGGCCTCCAAATGACAAACTCTGACTTATATAGCTGCGACGTCGGATAAAATGCGTACCTTTCATGCCATATGCTTCGACCACAATATTCAAAACGGGAGCCATTACAAATGTGCCCACACCTGAACCGGATACGGCAATCCCGGTTGCGAATGCGCGTTTGGTTTCAAAATAATAATTTACATGAACGATTGCCGGCAAATAGATCAATCCAAATCCAGTTCCTATCAAGAGAATTCAATAAAAACAACTCACGGCAAAAGAAACCTGAAGGTTGCTCTATACACATAAAATTCAATTACTCACAAGTGCAGAAACATATAAACAATTATTTTTCCACCTACTATAAACTGATAAATACTACGTTACAAAATTTATTGCTTCCCTGCATTGTCGGTCCCAGAATTTTTTCGGGAGAGGACATCCTTTAGATTTTATTTTTATATTTTTCACCATGTAACACAATAGCAGTTGTTCTAAAAATTTAATCGCTTGTGTTGTGAATAATTTCGGGGAGGTGGCCACCCGCCCCCCTTGTGACTGCTCCTGCTCCGCTGGTATGCTACCTCTAACAGCCAATAATGCTTACTAGTGGACAGTGGTGTCCCCGGGTCGTGGTCATTCAGTTTTCGGACTAGGCTAGAAAAATCTGAGTTTCAAAAGTTTAAATATAATATTCAGTGATGTTTTTGGTGCTTATATTCTGATTTCTCTTGAAGCTATTGCTTCCACTTGCGTATTTGGGGGTTTAAACTGAATTTAAGGTTCCAGGCCGGCCCCAATTAAAATCATGGCTCCGGGACAGCTCTAATACACACTATTAATCATGCCAAAAACCTAAGGATGTTGCTAAAAAGATTGTAATCTAATATTTAACATTTTCTTTACAATATATGATTCACGATTATTATTCAACAATTGTTAAAATTACATAACCTTCGTTTAGCGATACAGATAACAGCACTACAGAATGTTTCCTACCTCCAAGTATGCCATATGTAACCATTAAATGGGGTAACGTTGGAGCCCAGTACGACACAAAATAGGCTAATGTTGACATTACACCACCTGCAATCATCACAGGGCGCGAACCAAACTTGTTGACCAACCCGCTTACAACTGGTCCTAAAACTAACTTAAATAAAGTGTAACGTATGAATACAGTTAAAAACAGATGAAGCCTCGGTATACAGTTTGATGCTAAAAATAATGTTCACTTCATAAAGCCAAAATAACATTAACTGTAAAATCATGACAAAAAGAGAAACTGTGTACATTTTTGAAAAATAGACATATTTCTTTTAATAACATCACAAATCGCAGGAAACCAAAAGACATAAAGACAAACAATCCGTGTAACAATACATCAGGATGCAAAGCGGAACTGGATTATACCGGAATCGGAATCGAAACAACAAATTTACACCGGAATTGTAATCGGAATCGGAACTAGAAATTTTTTGACTGTACGGATAATTTGTATCGACAAATATAATATTAATTTTTTAATGTGTCTGTTGGCTGGCAAATTTTTTTTATCAACATCGCTTGAAGAAATTGGCTATAATTTTGGTTCTGCAAAGCTAAACAACAATCAATTATTCGTAAGTTAACTCATCGAAAGCAATTTGATAGACAAGTGATACAAAATTTTTATGAAAGGTATCACAAGTAAAATTAAAATTAAAATTACAGAATTCTGATTCCAATTGACTGTGCAATCGGAATCGGAACTCGTTTTGAATCGGAATTTTGAACCGGAATTCCAATCGGAATCGGAATTCCGGTGGCACCGTGCAATACATAGAGTAAGTAGGTTACATATCATATCAAACAAAGATATATTTTGTTAGTTAGACTAACGAACAACAAATGCATGTTTTAAGTTAGATTGGTCGTAGGTAACTTGTGAAAACTTGTCTTCCAAAAACCTAAATAGCTGATCTAATCAAAACTATTGCTCACCGCTAATCATACAACAGCCAGGAATTAAGCTGCCGACAAGCGCAGTGCTCGCTTGAGATGCTTTGTAATATGATGCGAATTCGGGCAAAAACACCGCGAATGCGTATGCAATACCATCGACAACAAAACATGCGGCAAAAGAAGCCGCAACAACAACCCAACCATACCCGCCATCAGGTGGATGAGGAATGAATTTTGGAAGCTCTACAAATCGAAAAACAATATATATGTGTGTATATTTAGTTCTAGTGAATAAGACTTATTTAGCGTTATAAAAATGCTGGTTGTACATAAAACTAACAATAACTTGTATATACACTTGGAGCAGGAAACCAAAACGAATTTAATAATATAGCACTAAACCAAAAAATTTAAAATTGAAACTTTCTGTACTCAAATCGCGCTAAAAAGTCGCTATTCACACACTTATGATGCTCTTAGCAGCCTAAGGCCAATCTCATTTGAAAATATTTTACGTGGTGATAGCCTAACTGCGTTGTTTCATCCACTTGGGAACAACAAATGTCCAAACTTAGTGAGTCCGCCCACGCCACTGCTGTGAGCTCAGAGTCGGAAGAAGCCAAACGAAAGTAGTGCTTTGTAAGTCACAGGAAAGCGTCGTATATACTATTGTCCAGTTTATTGCAGGTTTGATTTTGTTTTACATACAATTTAGCACACACACAGAAATTGAACAACCTAATTAGTACAGCATCGAACTCGTGTGCTGCACAACAGAGCGCAGCCGTTGCAATAACTTTTTTCTCCCACACCTATATTTGAGTTGGCAAACGAAACTAAATTTTACTGTAATCGAAGCCGGCAATTTATAACAGAATAGAAACCGAAAGCAGAACTTAGAAGTTATCAGGGTCCATACTTTTAAATCGGAGTTCTAATCGGAAGCGGAGTTAAACTGACTTAGTCTGTGTTCCCAGAAAATGTACACACATAACGACAGCGCTACAACCGTGAACTGTATACATACTAAACTTACCTTCTTCAAGATATTCATCGTATGCTAAACCATCAACATCCCCATGCTGTGGAACATTGCTCTCAGATACACATTCGCTGACACTTCGTTCACGCCTTGATGTCATGAATAATTGCGCTTGGAAAAATATTAAATACACACAATATTAAAGCTTATGGCACACATATCTGAAGTCAATAATAAAAGCAATTCGTATGTAAAATAGATTTTTAAACACGTTTTTCAAGTTTCAAGCGCACAACATTTCATACAAGCGAGATGATCCAAATTGCATTGCAATCGAGTACGTAAAATTTGATACAAGACTATACGCATATAAATAATTGTGTACTACGTAATCGCCTCATATCTCAGTCAAGGCAGACAGTAGTAACATCTAACCTTTTTACAAAACAGCTGAAATAGTGTGCTACAGCTGGTTTTCTAAGTAGCGACCCACGATCCTTAAGTAAACGTTCTTACACTGCGCCACGTAGCCATGCATCACAACATTTGCACTTAATAATCAAGCATGTCTCACATACTTACATCAATACATCAACCTATCTTCAATATCTTCACTAAGGTCATCGTTATACCAGCCATCCTATTGAAACCGTAGCCCGCTCACCTTGCGAAAGGGAGCTCAAATTTTTCAGAAGAGCCATTCAAGGCTTTCGGCTGACTTTCAAGCAAGCATTGAAAAAATTGCTGAGGTGGGGGGGGGGCAAAATTTTGCCAAGTGGGATCAGCCCCCCTGGCCCTCTACAGCTACGGGCCCGACCCCATTTCAACTCTGTGAGTATTCGCGGTGTAGCTTGTGTACGTGCAGAGTGTGTAATGTTAACACATACACACTCGGCACATATATCACTAGAGGAAAAACATGGACCGCGTGGTGTAATGGATTGCGCGCTTGAATCGCGAGCGAGAGGTGCGAGGTTTGATTCCCGGCGTGGCCATATCTTTCGGAGAATTTAGGGGAAAATCATGTATGTTCACAGTACGTTTGGAAAAAGGGGTCGTCGCGACCGTGCCGTTCTGACATGGAGGTCCCACCGAGATGGGCGCTGTAAATTGCAGGCCTATGGACTCGGATAAGTTTCGATTCGCGGTCCGGGGTAACCGCCTAAAGAAGAGGGAACATAAGTATACCCGGTGTAGCTGTGTATGTGCATAGTGTATGTAATGTTAAGACACATGCATACACGTGCACATATAGCACCAAGGAAAATTATGTCGGCCGCGTGGTGTAATGGGTAACGCGCTTGACTCGCGAGCGAGAGGTCCGAGGTTCGATACCCGTCCTGGCCATATCTTTCGGGAAATTAAGGAGAAAAACCAAGTATATTCGCAGTTCTTCGAGGAAAGGGGTCGTCACGACCGTGCAGTTCTAACATGGAGGTCCCACCGAGATGGGCGCTGTAAATTACAGGGCTATGGATTCGGATAAGTTTGGATTCGTGGTCCGGGGCGATCGGCTACAGGGGAATGTGAGTATACGCGGTATAGCTTGTGTATGCGCACAGTGTGCAATGTTAACACATCATACTCAGCACATATATCACCAGAGGAAATAATAACATGGGCCGCGTGGTGTAATAGGTAGCACGCTTGACTCGCAAGCGAGAAGTCCGAGGTTCGATTCCCGGCGCGGTCATATGTTTCGAAGGAATTAAGAGGAAAAACCAATTATATTCGCATACTTCGGAGGAAGGGGTCGTCCCGACCGTGCAGTTCTGACAAACTCGATACAGTGTCCTAATTGCAGAAATTTACATTGCGTTCGCAGTGTAGCCTCATGTCAATGGAAAATACAGTAGGAATTTCAAAACAAAACCTCAAGTTTCATCACTATTTCGGTGAAGTAATCGGCATTGTTGAGTGTAGACACTGGCATTCCTCACATTTCTGCTTTTTAGTGTAATAATAAAAAACTTCTGTAAGGATTTTTGCTATGAGTCATAAAACTAATCCCCATATAGTACCTAAACACAAGTGATAGTAGAATGGAGGGTTACGTTGCCTGATTGTTACTGCTGTGCTTAGTTTTTAATTTATCGATCATTGCTTCCAAAGATTACCAATTTTCTGCATACAAGTTAAAATTATTCTAACACGACTAGCTATAAAGTTATCGACGTAGCACCACATCTACTGTAAAGGTATTTTTTAAAAAAACACGGCAAAAAGTTACTCTATTTTTATTTCACTGTTTAACATAGATTAATTTATACAGATATTTTACGATAAATTGAGTTTCATTTATGCTTCTACAACTATTTCACCGTCGTTAGCCAAGGGCTAGAACAGCTGCGTTTGTAATGCACCTGGGCTATCAAGTCACTCTTTAGTGTATGCTGTTTCCAGCATAGCCGACAGACGTACACAAGTTGCAAACAACCGTAATGTTAACATATTACGGCTATAAAAGCCTAGGCCATTTGTTTTTAACTTCGCGCGGAACGTTTTTCTTCCGGACTGAAAACATAATAAGCTTTCATAAGGTTTAGATGAATTTTGTCTAAGCTTTCACATGATTTTAATTTCCACTTACATTAAAAGGCTTCTGAAGTAAAACAGCATCACCTTAATAATAATGATGTACCTATTTATTTTAGGATTCTTTTAAATTGTTGCAGGATATGCGTACCCCGTCTTCCTGACCCTTTTATGGCCTGCTGGTTAAGGTTGTATTAAATATATAAACTGACAAAATGTAACCCAATAGTTTAATAGAGGTAAATCGTGTCTCAAGCTACCACAGTTTTAACGTGAACCCCGCATTAGATCATATATTTTGTTATGTGGAATCAACATGTGCAAAACGTATTCCTGGGTGCAACAATTACTGTAGTGACCCGAATTAGAGGGAAAAACTGATATTTATTTGGCCTCTCCAGAGGGTACCCTACACTGTAAAAAATACTGAGTCAAATTGACTCTCTCCGAAATAGGCTCTACGGGACTACACAAACTGAGTCAAATTCGACTCCAAAAGAGTCAAACGTGCGACTTAGTGAGTTGAATTTGACTTTGGCGGAGTCGAATTTGACTCAGTTTGTGTAGTCCCGTAGAGCCTATTTCGGAGAGAGTCAATTTGACTCACCATTTTTTGCAGTGTATGTTATTTGGTTACGGCTGTTATTTATTTCGTACTGATATATACGGTATTGAAGCTACATCCGCTGAATTTGTATTTTTAAACAAGTTTAGTAAAGCGATAATGCAAGGTGATACTTAGGAATGTAAGTAGTTTCAAAACTTAAGTGTGATTTAAAATTTGGAAATCAACTTTAGCTGGTCATAGAGACCCAACCATCTCTATATTTGGGTCACTGCAGTATAACCGAAAGTCAGCAATCAACAGATGAATAAAAAAATTTTCACTAAAAATTATTCAATATTTCAAAAGAATTACAGAGATAGGGTCCATTTTTTGAACCAAATATGTTTTTATACTGGGAATGCAACGTACGCTTAAAACGCATAAAAGCTTAGTGCTAAAAATTCATCCTCATCTTTTCCCACAAAATAATTTTAGAATTAAAAACTGAAAAAGATCATATTTAAAATTCAAAACTGCAACACTTTAACCATTTTCTCACACTACAAAGACAGTTGTCAGAATGCTTGTCAAAGTCGCGCAAATGCTTATAAAAATATACAAAACAGTTTAGCTTTGCGTTTTTCTCGAAAGTGTCTGGATTTCAAAAAGTTAACAAAACAAACATTTTTCAAAGGATAATTAAATTTATTGCTCAAGTCAATATTTTGAAGATAATTGGACTTTATCAAGCAAAAACTATACAACTGTCTTAAAATACAAAGAAATTTTCCTCAATTTGTCACATTTTACTGGCAAATGCCTGACTCCGATTGTTGTTTTTGTAAAAGTTTCGCAACCGGACGTGAAAAAAACGGACCTCTGGTAAAAGTCGGAGATTATTGCAAATTTTGCCGGAGCCGGAACTGTAGCTTGTATGTTGGAACAAAATTTGGTAATAAATAAATGTATATATTGAATATGTAAAATTTTAATATCTGCAAAGTGTTAATTGTTATTAATGCTATCTATTTCAGAAATTTCGACATTTTAAATATATTTGCACCTAAAATCATATACTACCATAGTCGCTGACGATCACATGGTTTATAAGGTACGAAAAATTTCTCTACCAAAATTGTTATAACCTCTGGCAAAAATTCTATCGGAGCCAGAATCTGTTGGAAGATTAATATTTTGCAGGAGCTAAAGCCGGAGGCAAACTTCGGGCAGGCAGGCCCGTAGCCAGCTCACCTTGCTGGGGAGGCTAATAAATTTTCAGGAGAGGCATTCAAGGTTTTTTATGGGTTTACAACCAAGGTTGAAAACTTTCTAGTCGGGGCCAAGGGGATGAGCCCGCCTGCCCCGCCCGCTTGGTCACGGGTTCCAGTTCGGGTGTACCTAAATATATAGCATGCTCCATGAGTGGCTAATGAAATGATGTATATACTTTGCGTATCATTTAATAGCTGTTTACCACAAAATTGCAATTCCAAAACAAAAGCGGAAACGGAAGCAGACGCGCAGATATATAATGGTGCAAACCTAATATTTTCGGTCAAATCTTTTGAATTAAAACAAAATTAAAATCCTGGGTACCAATAATTCGACAAATTGGAAAGCCTGCGCTTAAAAGTGTCTTTTTCTGGTCTCTTCAAAAAATTTCGTGAAGAAATATATCCATTCTATCCTCCATATTGAACATTTTTAAACAAGCGCTAAACAGTATATAATCATATATATAATGGTTAAATGCATTTTTAACTAGAGATACGCACCGAGCACTAAACAGAAGACAAAACTTTCATAACCCACGTAAAAATTGCTAGATCCACCACTGAGTCCAGGTTGGTAAGAAATCCGGTATTTTTTCACCGGAATTTTCCGGTATTTTCGGTATTGAAATTTTTTCTCATTCGAAAATTAAAGAAAAATTGGCATATTATTGTAACTTATTTATCTAAAATTGTGCCATACTCCATAATTTATCATACGTTTTCATAACTACTGCATTTGTTTCAGGGTTTTGGCATTCTAAATGGTGTGTTTACAGTATTTAAAACAAATAAAATAGCGCTTAAAAACGAATTTCGGTAACAAATATTTTTTGTTTACCGCCTCCGGTTCCGGTTCCGGTAGACATTATATTTGTATACAATATATATTTTTTTGCACAAATACTTATATATCCCTATATATGTATACTATCATCCAATATGAACATAAAAATACTCAAAGCAAAACAGAAAAACTGGAACAGCAGCAACGAAAGACGCTGCCGGTCTAGAAAATGCTTCGCCAGTATCTTGAAAGCTGATGGTAAACAAATATGGCCAGGCGAAAACCGAAGCTACAGTTATGTGCCTCGAACACAACATGGGCCTGCTTAGCCTGGATCTATTAAGCCATACGCTGTGGGTGACGGGAGCCACGTCAAATTAGGCACGCCGATAATCTCTAAATCGATTGGTCGTTTATAATCATACATTTTATACTGAATAATTGTTTCCAAAAAGTAATTTTTTTCAAAATTATTTTTGTAGGAGCAACCGGTGACCCAGTCCGGTTTACGGCCTGAGAAACAAACCGTTCATAGATGCGCCGTTGTGGACTATGCTATCAAGCATCTAAGCACAACAGCTGTTGCTTTAAAGAAAGCCACAGGGGAACTACATTTGTTAGCTTAAAAAACTGTTTGCATAGTTCGCATAATTGTAAGTTTTCCCAGACAATGTTTAGGACAAGGCCGTAACAGTATAGTATAAGCACAAAACCGAAACTTTAATGTAAGCCTGAGGTTAAGCCTAAGCGTAACAATGAGCTTATACCTAATAAAAGCTAAAGCCTGACCAAAATAAGTTAGTTTAAAGCTTAAGCTTACTTTACTGCAGTTCCAAATTTGTTCCAAATTTTCTAGAGCGACAAAGACTTTAGACAACTTTTAGAAAAATATGAATCGTAGAAGGCAGCAATGTTTCATCTACATGAAATTTATCCACTCGCGAAATGAAATGACGACTGTGCTTCAGTTGGTCAGTACACAATTATACATTTTAGGGATTTGAGACGACATGTTTGGATTGGTGGTCCTTAAGCGATATATGGCAGCGCTAAGCATCTATAGTTGTTATACAGTGGCTCTTGTACGCTTTCTAATCACAAGCTTAAGCTCTTAGTCAACGTTTAAACCTAAGTGTAAGCCTGCGAGTCTAAGAATAGTCTGTGCCAAAGCCTACATAGACAAAGTCCTAGCTTAATCCTATCCAGTTAGTCAAGTTATGCCAAAACACGGGATATTTCTAAAACTGTTGGAGGAAATATTTGAAATATCCTGTACAGTCTACATTATATATAAAGTGGTGTGAGTTTCACAATCAATTGGAGTCTGCATCTCTGATTAGAGTCCATTTGTGAATAGATGACTTGTATTTATTAGAGTCCGTAAAATAGACCAAAGCACAAGGATGGTCTAGTCTGCTCAAATATGTGACAGACACTCAAACAACCCACATAAGCTTTGTTAAAACCAGACAAAGGATAAACGGCATGGCTATCAGCAAAAACGCTTCGGATTAGATCGGTTCTGCCCAAAAAAGCATGTAAAAATAAAGTTGTTGGGTCTAACTAAACATGGGTGTAGTAATAATAACAACCGGTCCATAAAAACAAATAACAAAAGGGTACCTTCTGGGGAGGCAAAATAATGATCATCCCACGTCTATTCCTATCAATAAAGTGATTAATGCGTTCGAACAAGAATTCCTGTTTACGATCGAACTATTATGAGAATTTAGGCCAATGTTACGTTCAGGAAAGTAACAGTAGATTAAGCGTATTCCTAAGCTTAAGCCTAAGCCTAAGCGTTGCAAAAATGTGTTCTTAAGCCTAAGCCTAAGCTTAAGCCTAAGCCTAAGCAAAAAATATAATCTAGAATCTAAACCTACTCTTTTATAGATCCACCAGAAACTTGGACGCCCCTAAAAGTAACATTGGCCCGAATTTGTAATGATTTTTTCACTAGTAATCTTTTTAGCTGTCCTAAGCCTAAAGACAGCCTTAACTTGTGTTGTGCAATCTTTTGCTGTCCTAAACCTAACAACAGCCAAAACTTAATGTTGTGCTGGTATTTTAAATTAAAACCTTACCTTTATTTTTAAGAGTATATGTCTGTGCCTAATAACTTGTAACCTAATTTAAGAAAACGAAATCTCCCTTTAACGTTTACGTTTAAACGTCATAAAGTATCAAACATATTACTTTTGAACGGTTTTGTGTGAAGTTTATAGATAGATATAATTAAATAATTGACTTTGAGCCTGTAATCTTGTAAGCTGAATAATTTGCTCTGCTCGCTGATAACAGCAAAATGTTTCGCTAATTTCTTATTAATTTTGTATATTAATATTTATAAAACAGGTGTTTATAAAGTTGTCATAACGTCTAGGGCCAATGTGAAGAGCAGGGGCGGAACAGTATTAGAAACATATGTCTAAGCCTAAACCTAAGCCTGAGCCTAAGCCTAAAGCGCAAGAATGAGTTCATTCCTTAGCGTAAGCATAAGCCTAGGCCAAGCAAAAAATTAGTCTAAAGCTTAAGTTTACTCTATTGCAGTCTCACAGAAAAACGTTCCGCCCCTGATCTTTACATGGGCCACGTCTAGTATTAGCTCGCCATCTACAGATGTGTATACCTAAAATTTAATCCATTTTCTCGACAGTGCCAAAACTGGTGCCCCAACGCTACTACTGTAACCTCGCCCTTTTAGGGCGCCACTCACAAAGCGAGTCAACGAATCTTGACGCATACTCGCAAAAATAGAGCAAACTTCTGGTAAACTTTAATTCGTTTAGGCGCATATAAGCATCGAATCTGTAACAGTACATAGATTTGTGCAAATAAATATGGCTTAATGACTGGCACAGGAGGTTGGTATATTTCTAAGTCTATGCATAAACCTAAGTTTAAGCGTGAGAATGAGTTTATATCTAAGCCGAAGCGTTAGAATGAGCATATACCTCTACCCACTCAAAAGGTTCCGCCAATAATGTTTATATGGGCCGTGAAAGCTAACAATAACTGCAATCTTTAATCGTTTTAGCCTATGTAAAGATCAGGGGCGGACCGTTTTTCTGTGGGACTGCAATAGAGCAAGGTTAAGGTTTGGACTAATTTTTTTCTTGGCTTAAGCTTAGGTTTAGGCTTAGGTTTAGGCTTAGGCTTAGGAATATCCTCATTCTTACGCTTAGGCTTAGGCTTAGGCTTGGGCTTAGAAATATGGTTAATACTGTTCCTCCCTTGTTATTTACCATAGTCTAAGTTAAATTTTCAGCTCTAAACTAACCAGTCGTTCAGCAATGGTCTGGTTTAGGTTTGAAATGAACCAGTCTTTGTATACAGCTTGAATCAATCACAACATTCTCGCTGTATTTATATTGCATCGTTGGAAGCTGAAACAACAGCCTACTTAAACAAGCCTTGTTCAAATTGACCTGTATAATTTTTTGTTTACGAATTGCGTGCTACATACACTGTAAATTCCAATGAGTTGATTAATCAATTCAGCTAGCGAGTTGGTTATTTCTGAATTAATATCAGTAAACAATAACTCACTCTGAGAGTTAAGTTGATTCTCACTCAGAGTTGATTTGACTTGCGTGAGGTGTATAATTAACTCAGAATGAATTGAATCAACTCAAAATTCTGAGTTCTGATAGTCCTAACTCAGACTGAGTGATTCAACTCATTCTGAGTTAAAATCAACTCACTGAAATTTACAGTGTATTCTATAGCATTTGTTTTATTTTTTGATTCTATAAATACTTCACACATACTGATGATATTCAAATGATGACTCGTAACCAAAATATAACCTTGGATCGACGAACCAGGCTAAAAACTGGCGAAGAAACTGACGAAATAACCTGCAATTATCATTATCATTGGGTTAACTATGAACATTTTGATTACTACATTCTCATTGCTGCGGTAACTTGGCTAAAATTTTAACTGAATAATAAATAAATATTAACAGGTTATGTTGTAGAATAAAATATTTAAACAAAGATTATTTTTTGCTGTTTTAAATAATTTAATGTGCCCATGTGATAGGCTGAACTTTTCTTCCGGCCGAATTCCCCCCGGAAAAAACCCCCAGAATTCAATCAACTCTGATTGAGTTAATGTTTACTGTTATTAACTCAAAAATGTTCTGAAATAACTAATTCTGTCTCTGAGTTAATGAATCAATTCATCGAAATTTACAGTTTACCAGATTTAAGATACTGCTCAGAAAGTCAGTCCTGCCAATGGCGGATACAAGGGGGGCCCACCCCGGCCATGGCCCCCCCAACAGCATCTCGACAAAAATTATATAGCAATTTTATGGCAATAGTTCGTGGTTTGTGTGTGGGTCAAAAATAAAGTTTATTACCTGTGAAATTTTGGCCCCCCCCATTTTGAAATGCTGGATCCACCACTGAGTCCTGCCCAAAAGTATATACTCCGCACTAATTTACTGTTTTCTAGGTCGTATTAATCGTTTTGTTTTGCCTGGTAAAACGTCGCAAAAATGCAGTACCCGATTATCGTTATGTGCGGTACAATGGTATTTTGGGCAAATACTTTGCACAATACCCAGGAGTTGCTTAGTAAGTTTTGGGCCGCTAAATTTTGAAGCATGACCGGTTGTGATCTAAATTGTATTACACTTTTTAACTAGAATATGTATGACTACATTGCAAAAAATGGTGAGTAAAATTGACTCTATTGACTCTCTCCGAAATAGGCTCATCGGAGCTACACAAACTGAGTTACATTCAACTCAGCCAGAGTCAAATTCGACTCACTGAGTCGCACGTTTACCTCTGGCAGAGTCGAATTTGACTTACTTTGTGTAGTTACGTAAAGTCTATTTCGGATGAAGTCAATTGGACTCACCATTTTTTGCAGCGTAGTAAACTAAATTAGAGCAAAATACTTTATAGCGGATAGATTTTAGAAGCATCATGCGCCAATTTGGGGCAGGTTAAGTAAGGAACATAAAAAATTTATACACTGTAAAAAATGGAGAGTCAAATTGACTTTCTCGGAAATAGGCTTTTCCTGACTACACAAACTGAGTCAAATTTGACTCTGCCAGAGTCAAATTCGATTCACTGAATCGTACGTTTGACTCTGGCTAAGTCGAATTCGACTCATTTTCCGTAGTACCGTAGAGCCTATTTCGCAAAGAGTCAATTTGACTCCACATTTTTTACAGTGTAGTTTTAGTCAATTTTAGTTATATATTCAAGACAAAACAAAACAAATCTGGTTTCATTTGGTTACGTTTCTCTAATTTGGCGAGCTTGGTACGGGACTTAGTCTGTTTTTTAGGCTCCAAAATTTAAATATAATTATGCCATTTTTAGCCCAGTTAAAATGTTTGAAGAATCAAATCATCGGTATATTTATGTCGCAGCGTTTTGCGTCACTGCGTGGAACGTTTACAATGTCATAATGGATCAGTTTCCGGCGAGTTGGCAAGACAAACTTCCGTATCAAATTAAATGTACGCATCGCTACAATTGGTCAACTAAATTGGCCAATGAATAGAGCAGAGCCGTAACAGTAGCATATGCATATTCCTAAGCCTAAGCGTAACAATGAGCTTTATACAAAGCTAAGCCCAAACTACACTGGAGAAAATGGTGATTCAAATTGACTCTCTCTGAAATAGGCTTTTGGGGACTACACAAACTGAGTCAAATTCGACTCTACTGGAGTCAAATTCGACTCACTGAGCGACTTGGTTGAGTCGAATTTGACTCTGGCGGAGTCGAATTTGACTCAGTTTTTGTAGTCCGAAAAAACCTATTTCGGAGAGAGTCAATTTGACTCACCATTTTTTGCAGTGTCAGCATGAAAAGTAATAAAAAGTGAAAGCTTACCGTATTGCAGTCCCACGTAAAAACGTTTCGCACTTGATTTTTACATGTGCCACTAATTTTGGCAGGACAGTTTTTAAAATTGCAATATTCCATTATTAAAATGATTTACAGCAGATATATTTTGTTCAGATATCGTTCGCCCTCGACACCGGCATTTGTATCTGTACAAATTTTAAGAGTTGCAGTACTGTATCATAGTGAAGAAATCATTTATAAAACTGACCACTTAGTCTTAAATTCTAAAGTGCAAATTTTAATTAGAGAACGTGGCCGTTTCTGCCTTGAGTTCAAAGTGTTTAGTAAAACTGTTTCCGTCTAAATATATCTGAAAACTGTTTTGTCGCATCCTTTTATGTTCAACTATTTGTCCTTTTGTCTCCGCTTTGTAGGGTGTGACGATAATATATATCTCTTTCGGTTTACAGTAAAAATCGCTATCCGTTTTCGTTTCAATTTCCGTAATTTTGATCACGGTCTTTTTCCGTTTCTGTGTTATCATTTAACAATAAACACAAAATATCTGCAAGGATAATGTACCTGTTTGTTCGTTTTGATACTATACTGTCGCAGTTTTTGTAAACTATTAACACAAAAGGTCTCATGGTTTATATTCCCACTGAATATTGATTCAAACTTCCATAAGCGCTACTGGCAGATCCATAGGGATGCTTACGTCCTCCGTCAGAAAATCCTTTTTATGATAAAATAGCAAGGTTACTCTCTACCTTTCAATTTTGCCCCACAGAAAATTGGCACACATATAAGAGTATACAGTAAAAATTGAGTTTCATAACATTTGGTAGCTCGCTCGCTCTAATGAGTGCTAAATATACACGAGTTTGAGTTGTGTGGTGCAAAAGCGTTCAGTTAAACGCTTTGCACAATATTAATGACGAGTTGTGCAGTTTAGGAAGCAGAAAAATAAAAATCAAGCAATCACAGTACTATTGAAGCTATACATTTTTCATATTGAAGCGAGTTTCAAATATTTGTTTTCCAAATAAATTTTTTACACTTTTTACAGCGTTGGTCAAATTGACACTTGCATTACTTGTTGCAATTGCACACTATCCAGTGTTTGCATCGTTAGCATCGCATAGCTTATTTGGCTATATTGCCGGACTGTTATATACTCTTGCGTACGCTATTGTATTTGTTATCAATAGTGTTCCGTGTCCGCAGTTAGACGAAATATCAACAGTAAGCATTCAAGAACCGTGTTATAATCCGTTCATTATACAATGCAGAAAATGGTGACTCAAATTAACTCATCCGAAATATTCTCTACGGTACTACACAAACTGAGTCATATTCGACTCTGCCAGAGTCAAACGTGCGATTCAGTGAGTCGAATTTAACTCAGGCGCAGCCGAATTTGATTCTGTTTGTGTAGTCTCGTAGAGCCTATTTCGGAGAGAGTCAATTTGGCTCACCATTTTTTGCAGTGTAATAGTTTTCGGTCGATAGATTTAATACTGAAGGAACGTTGTGTGATTGTTCAAGCAAGCGAGCAATACCGTAGTATTAGGCATAGAATAAAATTTTACGGTTAGGATAGGTTTTTCACAGGTAAACTCATTCGCTATGTTATTTGTGCTCGAATTCTAATCTTAACTTCAGCATATACTATCAGGGCCCCTTGTATTCTGGTGCACAAACTTAATTTTTGTAGTGTAACAGGTATGTAGAGATGTCCTATTTACTGGTAGGATTACTAAAGGGTAGCCTTAGGTTTTCGATTGTATTTTTGCTCAGGCTTAGGCTTTAGGTTTACATTTTTCTCAATGCTTACTGTAGTGACCCGAATAAGGGGGGACTGATATTTATTTGGCCTCTCCAGAGGGAGCCCTCCTTGTTATTCGGTTACGGACTGTTACTTATTTTTAACCCACGTTCCGCCACCCTTCGTTACTGATATATATATCCGGTACTGCAACTATCCGTTGAATTATACGTCTATTTGTCTTGCGGCAATAGCCTGAGCGATCATGCAAGGTTATACTGAGGAATTTACTTTCATAATATAAGTACGCTTTAAAGATTCGAACTCAACTTTATTTGGTCCTGGAGTCATTTATGCGCTTCAGTTACGAATAACTGACCTCCATGGACTCAAATTAAGATTTAGGGACTCTATCCGCTTACGGACTTCTATTAGGGATACGGACTCGTATTGATTGGAACTCAAAATGGGGACCCCCTTATTACTCCACACCCTCTTATTCGGGTCACTACAGTACGTTTAAGGTTAGGTTCAGGAATATGCTTAATTAACCGGTACTACAAAAAAGTACGACTGGCCATAACAGGTATATTTGCAGAACTTTATGTCTTCTCGGCGACTGCGCGTACCCATAGGAAATTCTTTAATTATGATTTGAGTTGACTTGCCTCAAAACTTTTCAGGTAACAATTATCAGTAATATACTTGAATTTCTGCCAAATGTAATACTGTTAGGCGTTGTTATCGCATATTTGGCGTACAAAATTGTCAAAGAATTACAAAACCGAAACTCACTTCAAACTGTAAGTTTGAAACCAATATGAATGAGCCAGCATTCTTTAGTAACAAATTCTATTAAAACTAGCTTGATTCAGTTTTATGCAGACTCGTTTTACATTCAAATTTATAATAAACAATTGAAAAATTACTCTTATTGTCCGCAGTAAATGCGTACTCTGCATAAAGAAACATAATATAGACCACTGCGCCCGTTGGCTTTTAATCTTGCTGAAAATATTACAAAAGACAAACCATAGCTATTGGTTGAACCAAGATTGGACGACCACTCTTTATAACAAGAGTGTGCAACTGGATACATTCTGTGTATTAAAGAATGTACCCGTCACGCGTTGCGTTTTTGGCCTGCCCCCCTCATTTGGGGGGTGTTGAAACCTTGAACGCAGGCAAATACTGTGGCGATACACAGTGCAAACCTTGTCTAGTTATATTCTTGAATTAAGTTTAGCTGAGCTCTGTGTGCAGTTGACCCCCCTAAATAAGGGGGGGTATGGGCAAAACCCAAACGCGCGGTGGTACTTTTTATGCCACGCGTATTTTGGAAGTTGCACACTCTTGTTATCGACTCTTGGTTGAACTTATTCATCGCTTATCAGAGATGCCGTCAGAATATTGATTTGAAGAGGGCTGATAACGAAAAACAACTACAAAACGTTGTCTTTTAAAATAAAAGTGTGAAATTTTTAAACATTTACTCAATAAAAGCAGTGCTTTTATACCAGCCAAAAACCTATTAAGAGGGTCATTTGATGATTGGCTAAATTTTATTTTAGACAAGACAACGTATCGCGAAAACACCAGAATTTAAACACGTTCAAATGTTACTTAAAAAGATGGATATGCCTACGAACGCGAATTATTTTCGAGAAGTGTAAGTTAGTTTGGCCGCGGTTACTACTTGTGTTTCTTAAGTGGGTCATGTAGCTATATAACAGGAGCGGAACAGTAATACGCAGAAAGCGTAATCCTAAGCGTAAGAATGAGCTTATGCCTAAGCCTAAGCCTAAAGCCAAAAAAAATTAGTCTAAAGCTTAAAAGCTTACTTCATTCTACACCAACAGAAAAACGTTCCGACCCTGATCTTATGGGACCTTGAGGACCTTGACGACAATGGAACATGACCATTTATTTGTGGAAACAAATTCGTTTCGTTAGAAAATGCCACAATAATGATGTAGTCGTTGAAATGCTCTCAGAATACAAACTCGTTACACACTTCTGAAATGAACGTAATTTTAATGAAATATTCTTCCGCTGTTCTGTGTCTGATACTTCAACACTGCAAAAAATGGTGAGTCAAATTGACTCTCTCCGAAATAGGCTTTTCCGTCTACACTGATTGAGTCAAATTCGACTCCAACAGAGTCAAATTCGACTCACCCGAGTCACTCAGTGAGTCCAATTTCACTATGGCGGACTCGAATTTGACTCAGTTTGTGTAGTTCGGTAGAGCCTATTTCGGAGAAAGTCCATTTGACTCACCATTTAGTGCTGTGAAATGATACTTCTACTGTTCCAACCAAAAACCATCATACTGATAGACCTGAAACTGGCTACAAGCCACAAATAGTATTTCAACAATTCGTAATCGTTAAAGCCATGAATACAACACTAGATTCAGTGATAAACAAACTAAAACTAAATTGAGTTGTTTTGAATAAAGTTTTTTTCCACAGTCAGTCCTCATTAACTGGTATACTGTTTATTTCAGCTATGTTGATACGTATCCAAGAAATGTCGTTGGACATGCGACAGCAGATCGGATCCGAGCAAATGAAGAATTTGGCCGATTATCAAAGTACGACGCTCTTGTACGGCGAACAAAGTCAAAGGCCACCGATATAGTTACTCGCAGACTATACGCAAGCTCTGATGGTAAGCAATGAAACTTGTAGTCATAGAAGCGAAGCATAGGAAAACACTTAGATCCCTGAAAAAATTTCCCTTTAAAAACAAGTTTCTACTTTGGGTATGAGGAAATTCGACTCAAATCTTTGCATGCTCCTCGTAAAAATTATAAGCCCTCTTCAATATGCTGAGCTCAACGACGTGGTAAATATGTTTTAAAATGGTGAGTCAAATTGACTCTCTCCGAAACACGCGTTTCCTGACTACACAAACTGAGTCAAACTTCGAGTTCGCCAGAGTCAAATTGTGTCGAACTTGACTCCAGACGAGAGTCGAATTTAGACTCAGTTTGTGTAATCAGGAAAAGCCTATTTCGGAGAGAGTCAATTTGACGCACTAATTTTTTGCAGTGTACAGGTTTAATTTTTTGCTGACGTAAATTTATTTAGATGACAGGCCCTGCCTAAAATATTGAATAATCGTTGCTGATCTGGTCCGAAGCCGTGTTTCAAATATTTTAAACTTTAATTTCTATATTTTTAACTGCGGAATGTTTTTCTGTGGGACTAAAAGAGAGTAAGCTTAAAGCTTTAGACTAATTTTTTGGCTTCGCTTAGGCTTAGGCTTAGGCTTACGAATATGCTCATTCGTACGCTTAATAGGCTTAGGCTTACGCTCAGGAATATGCTTATAATACTGTTCCGCCCCTAATCTTTACGTTGGCCGTGAAAATTAACTTGCACATTGTTAGCAGGTTTGACAACTGTTTTAGATTTCAAATATTCAGTCAACATCCTGGCTGCAGTTGGATTATCCTTTATCGTTGTCTATATTGTAAGCGTTTGAACGTTATCATGGTAATAAGTTTTTCGGATATCTAATCAGTTATATGACCAAGATCGCATCTTTAATATTATTTGTAATATTAATATACCGCAAATAAAGCTCATTCATCGTTGTTTTAAGTGTAGACATAGTAGGAATGGACAATGTTACTTTACGGGGCGTAACAGTAGATAAAGCGTATTCATAAGCCGAAACCTAAGCGTTGCAAAAATGAATTCATAAGCCTAACCTATAAGCCTAAGCGTAAGCAAAAAATGTAACCTAAAATCTAAATCTACTCCTTTGTAGACCCACCAAAAACCTGGATGCCCCTTAAAGTAACATGGGCCGTAGGAATCGTGTCAAAAAATGTGAAACGCTTTTCCAATTTAAAAAATTACATTTGGTGGCTTAAAAAGCGATTTAACAACCGCTAAAAATCGTTTAGTAGAGTTTTGCTTCGTTTGAGACGTGAAAAATGTTTCAAATATGCCGTTGTATTATATACTTTTGAGTTTTGATGCAATTTGTTCGCTAAGCTCTCGGTGTAAGCAATTTTTAGCTAACAACATTATTTATGTTTGAGGGTGACTTTTGAACTTTATTTCTTGTTCATCAAAACAACTGCACGCTTGGCTAATCGCTATTAATAGTAAAGTGTGAAAATTATTAGGGCAAAGAAATCATTTCTGGGTTGAAAACATTTTTTAATCAAAAGTTCTGCTGCATAGTGAATATCGATAAAGAGTGAAGGTATATTCATTTTTACGACTTGAGGGGCCAATGGTACTTTTAGGGCCATAACAGTAGGTTAAGCGTTTTCCTAAGCGTAAACCTAAGCTTAAGCGTTGAAATAACGATTCCTAAGCGTAAACCTAAGCTTAAGCGTTGAAATAGCGATTCCTAAGCGTAAACCTAAGCTTAAGCGTTGAAATAGCGATTCCTAAGCGTAAACCTAAACTTACGCGTTACAAAAGGGTACTAAGCATATTATGCCTAAAGGCTAAGCCTAAGCAAAAGAATGTAGTCTAGAATGTAAGCCTATTCTTTTACAGACCCACCAGAAACCGGGACGGCCGTAAAAGTAACGTGAGCCACTTGAGGTATTGGCCTATGTATAGATTAGAGTCGGACAATTTTTTGCGGAAATGCAACGGAGTAAACTTAAGCTTTAGACTAATGTGCTTTATTCTCAGTTTAAAGCGTAGGCTTACGCTAGATTTCAGGTTTAGGAATATGCTTATACTACTGTCGTCGCATATTTATTCTCATTGGCCGCTGCTTCAGTATATTATAAGTTATGTGCGCAACCAGCAATTGTGTTAAATAGAAAAACAACATTTGTAGGAGCTGTACGAAAATTTTTTTGTAAACATTGATTTGTTTCAATACATTCGATATATAAGTTTCAGCCAGAGAGGTTGAATATGTTTGCATGGGGCGCACACGCCATCTTTGATCTTCGAAGTAGTGCCTGCACTGTAGATTCCAATGAGTTTAATTATTAATCAACTCAGACGAAAAGTTAGTTATTTCTGAGTTAATAACAGTTACCCTTAATACACTCTGAGTTGAGCTGATTCTCACTTTGAGTTGAGTTGATTTTTGGGAAGTTGAATCAATTAAATCAGAATGAGTTGAATCAATTCCGAATTATGAGTTGTGATAGTCCTAACTCAAACTGAGTGTTTCAACTTTATTCTGAGTTGAAATCAACTCACTGGAATTTACAGTGACGGGCGCTGTTTGAGAAATTTTTATTTTAGCTATTCATCACTGCTATTTACAAATCACTAGCGGTTACAGATATGTTTCATTGGATTGAAAGAGGTGTACGAAACGCAAGTCAAAACGGCTCACAAAACGGTGCCGAACAGATCGTAGACTATATTCTGAATGAATTCAATTTAACTGATAGCGTTCAATTTATCGAACACGAGATTGAATTTTGGTTTAATATTACTCAAGGTAAGCGCTCACTATGTAAATTCCAGTGAGTTGATTTTAACTCAGAATCAATTTAATCTACTCTGTCTGAGTAAGGACTTTCAGAACTCAGAATTCTGAGCCAATAAAACTCACTCTGACTTAAGTATTCAACATTACCTGGAATCAAGTGAACTCAGAGTGAGAATCAACTCAACTCAGAGTGAGTTAATGTTTACTGTCATAAACTCACAAATAACTAACTCTCTAGTTGAGTTAATTTAATCAATTCATTGGAATTTACAGTGTATAGTTCACGATTGTATGCCGCTACTAGGATCCTGTGCTTTAAAATTTGTCCGGTGTCACAAGCCAGATATACCCACGGTCAATCTCCTCTCCCGCCGGAAAGATTCGCCGGCCGATTTTTCCCCCTCTTGTTTCAGGCCATTCAATTCTGCCCTAGCCAAACTTTCGCCAGGAAATGCTTTCCGAGGGGCGGGAAGACCAGCCGGTGAACGAATGGTGGGTCGATCTTCCAGGGGAGGCTGAACTGGCCGAGAGAAAATCTGGTCAATGACAACGGGTTTGATAACGATCAGTGTTATTAATCTATTACCAAAGGCGCATTTAGAAACATATTTAGAAGCGAAACCTTGTTTCGTGTAATACAAATCAACGGCATTGGCTGTCAAAGGTCTCGTATAGAAATTTTGAAATGTTAAGAATTACAACTGCAGCAAGCTTCAGGTGCCAGACAAGCGAGTAGATTGATGGATCCTGTCGACTGTCACACAACTTGAAAATATTTTCTATCTGATGAGTTTAAGCAATCGACCTGGAAGTACTCTCATTTGTAGAGTAAAATTTAAAAATCACATATACCTACATTGCAAATTTCAATGTGTTGATTAATCAACTCTCAGTGATAGAATTAGTTGTTTTCGGTTGTTTCTGAGTTAACAGTAGTTCAATATTAACTCATTGTGAGCTGATATTTAACTCCGGATGAGTTGATTAATGTACACAGAATGAGTTCAGTAAATTCAGAATTCTGAGTTTGAAAGACCTAATTCCAATTTACTTGAATTTTCAGTGTAGTAGCATGGCTCTGTTACACTGCAAATTTCAGTGAGTTGATTATAACTCAGAATGAGTTGAATCATTCTGTCTGAGTTAAAACTACTCACCCAGAGTCAACTGAACTCAGAGTGAGAATTAACTCAATTCAGAGTGAGTTAACGTTTACTGATATTAATTCAGATATAACCAACTCGCTAGCTGTGAATTGATTAATCAACTCATTGGAATTTACAGTGTAAAGGCCAAAATATAACCTGCAAGCCTTCGAGTTAACGTTGTGATATGAATTTTTAATTTTCCAGGCATGTACTACACATCGATTATTTTTGCATTTCTGCTCACAACTGGTTCAATAGGAATGCTGCTTCGAAGTTATAAACGCGATTTATTGTTACTGTATAAAGGGCTGTACATATTTATACCACGGTGGACATCAAACAGTGCATATTCAAATCTGGTAATGTTTCCTTTTAAACGGTATGCACAATAATGTTAGGTTTAGGGTGCGTAACAGTAGACTAAGCGTATTCCTAAGCCGAAGCTAAGCCTACATTGTGAATTCCAATGATTTAATTAATTAACGCAGACGGAAAGTTAGTTATTTCTGAGTTAATAACAATTGCAAACTTTACCTCCCTCTGAGTTTCGTTGATTCTTACTCTGAGTTGAGGTGATTCCGAGGAAGTTGATTAATTAAATCAGAATGAGTTAAATCAACTCAGAATTCTGAGTTGTGAAAGTCCTAACTCAGATTGAGTGATTGAACTCATTTGGATTTAAAATCGACTCACTAAAATTTAGTGTGTAAGCGTTGCAAAAATAAATTCCTAAGCCTAGTTTAAGCCTAAGTCTAAACAAAAAATGTAATCTAGAATCTAAACCTACTATTTGAAACATCCACCAGAAACGTGGACGCCCTTTAATTTAACATGGGCGGTTTTTTATGCTCTGGTATGAAATATTTTCACCAGAACCCTGCGGTCTATCATCCATTGTTAAATTAACAGAAGTTTAAAATGCTTGACCCGGCTATACAAAGTTGAAAAATATTTGAGTTTGTAAAATTAACTTAAAACACATAATGGCTGGGTTTCTGAAACATTACTTTAAGTATACTTTACCTATGTCTAATGATTTGCTACACTGTAAATTCCAATTAGTTGAATAATCAACTCAGCAAGCGAGTTAGTTATTTCTGAGTTAATAACAATAAGCATTAACTCACTCTGAGTTGAGTTGATTTTCACTCTCAGTTGATTTGATTCCGGGAGAGTTGATCAGTTAACTCAGATTGAGTTGAACCAACTCACAATTCTGAGTTCTGATAACCTAACTCAGACTGAGTAGTTCAACTCATTCTGAGTCAAAATCAACTCACCGAAATTTACAGTGTAACTATTTACAGTATGCTTCCTGCAGTAGGGCTCAGAAATACTTTATACCTTAGATTATTGGTTGGATCAAAATTCGTATTTTTGTCCAGTCTCATTTTTCATAACTAAAAGTTTTCACTATTTTTTGTATTAGCATAGTTTCATGTCGAGATTGTTGACGAGGTAAAACCGGAGGTTTGCCTCCGGTTCGGGCAAGCAAACGACCTCAGGTTCCGGCTCCGGCAGAATTTTTGCCGCAAGTTTCGGCAATTTCGGTAGTAAAATTTTCTATGGATTTGCAAAAATTTATCGTTCGGTGCATTCGACTATAAAAGCTTTGGTACAATTTTGCGGAGAAATCGTTTGGATTTGTTAAAAAAACCTATAACCAAAATATTTGACAATTCTTCGTAGATTATATATTATCTAAAATTACCAAATTAAACATTGCACAAACAAACAACAATTTTGCGTCACCTCCGGCTGCACTTCCAGCTCCGGTAGGCAAGTTTTGTTGACATCCGGCTACAGCATTCTTCGCCTATGCAGGTGCAACTTGCCGGATCTGTGTGTTTAGAGTGTTTGATTGCTTAGCTATAGAATATGTCTACCGGTTCAAGTATGCGAAAAAGATAGTCCTCATACCTCACTACACTGTAAATTCAAACGAGTTGATTAATCAATTCAGCTAGCGAGTTGGTTATTTCTGAATTAATATCAGTAAAAATAAACTCACTCTGAGTTGATTTCATTCTCAATCTGAGTGGAATTGATTCTGGGCGGATTGGTTAAATAACTCAGAATGAATTGAATGAACTCAAAATTCTGAATTCTGATAGTCATAACTCAGACTGAGAGTGATTCAACTCATTCTGAGTTAAAATCAACTCACTGAAATTTACAGTATAGTGGCTAACGCAACGCTTTTAGATAAACGTTTACCGTTTCAGCAAAACTCAATTCGGTTCGCAGGCTATCAAACGGGTTATTCAGCGTCCGCATTCGTCGTATATTGTGTTGTTATTTTTATTGTCCTAATGACGCTAACCATATTCTCCTCGATAGCTCTTCGCTACCATTACTATGCTTATTTGTTGTACATCTTAAACCATGGAGTGTAAGTTTTGTAGTTTTGTATTGCTTTTTTTAAATTAAGCTATTTATTAGTTTAAAAAGTTAAATTCAACCACAGAATTCACACTGTAAATTCCAGTGATTTGATTTCAACTTTGACTCACTCTCAGTCTGCAGAGTTAGGACTATCAGAATTCATAATTCTGAATTGATACAACGCATTCTGATTTAATTAATCAACTTTCGGAGCAAAATTTATAACTATGTACCGTTCCGGCCCTGTTGTATACACAAATTTTTATGTGATACTTATAATTGGTTTATCGCGGTTGTGTTAATATTCGGCGACCTCAACCTTTTCCTTACACTTTTCAGGGTTCCGGTGGTGGTTTTGCTTTGCATCAAATTCGTTCCAAACATACTTGTATACTTGTTCTTTTTAAGAAAAAACAAACACGGACGTCGAGTGTTAGCGATTGATAACAGGTTGTGTAAAACGAACTGATTCAATTGTAATTTTCGATAATTTCTCGGTTATAAGCAGTGTTTTATAATTCCAATGTTTTGCCTATTTTATCTTTCAGTATATGCTCTTTGTGAGAATAGTGAAAACCTATTTCGAACATTTTCTATTGTCTGTTCATGTTAATATTAACCAGTTTAATGGCTCCATGAAAAACGCTAAGTAGTTTTGAGCTTATATCGGCATTGTCATAGATCCGCTATTCACATTAATCTAACTATGACGTTTTTATACAAGATTTCGCCCATGCATAGAACACTGCCGGAACAGCAGTATAAGCATATTCCTAAGCCTAAGCTTAAGCGTAAAGATGAGCCTATTCTTCAGCCTAACCCTAAGCAAAAAATTTAATCGAAAGCTTAAACTGACTCTGCTACAGCCCTTCCAGAAGGCAACCACCCGGCCCTGTTCTATACATAGACCCAAGATTTGATTAAAAATGACCAAATTTTCTGACTTAAAAACTATCAAAAAAACTTTCAATCAACTCTAATTTGGTCAATTTCAGACGATTATTTTATACGTTACACTACTTCGCCGTATACATGAACGCCGCAATTGGCCTACTATCCAGCGTTTTGAATCTGGTAAAATCACTGTTTTGCTGTTTGTTTACCATCGCTCGACTTGATATGAGTTCGTTTCCGCGTCACTTTGAATTTATGGACGCTGGTTTTAAAGCGTATTATGCAATGCTTTGTGTTGATAATGCTCAACGCAATCCAACATTGCTCGTTTACTCACAGTTATGCTTGAACGGTGTTCGTCAGCGACGCGAAAAATATTACGCACGAGGTATAACACTGTCAATTTCAATGAGTTGATTAATCAATTCAGCTAGCGAGTTTAGTTATTTCTGAATTAATATCAGTAAACATTAACTCGCGCCGAATTGAGTTGATTCTCACTCTCAGTTGGGCGGACTTTGGATGATTTGATTAATTAAATCAGAATAAGTTGAATCTACTCAAAATTTTGAGTTCTGATAGTCCTAACACAGACTGAGTATGATTCAACTCATTCTGAGTTAAAATCAACTCACTGAAATTTACAGTGTGTAAAAAGATTGTTGATGTTGTTTGAATGCGCTAAAATAAAAGGTGTAAAATTCGCTCGCAATTAAAATGAACGGCATTTTGAAATTTTATTCTTAACATTCATTTAAAATCATGCTGCTGTCACTGAAGCACGATGAAATAGCTTGCGAAACTTTGGTTAGCCACTGCTTTATTCTCCAGTTATCGCTTTATAAGCAGTAATAGTTATAATCACTACGTGTATCAATTAATAATTAATCAAATTAAGGTTCTAACAAACTAAAAAGAGCGTTAGAGCTTTTATCACGATTGCGTATTAACGAACATGTTCGTTAAGTGGAATTTGGTTTTAGTTTATTCTGAAAGATGTGATTTAACAGGGCGAGATGAGGAATGGAAAGCGAAACAACTACATCATGAACGCATGCAAAATCGATGGGCGCTTCTAATCACGCTTGCGAACAATCCAGGCCTTCAACTGTACCGTAAATTTGAAGACAAACCTACATCAGATCAGTTTCAATGCAACGGACTCAGTAAACTGAGCGAAAATGTCTACTATTCTTGTGGCGCTCCTGCGGATCTCAAATTGACTATTGTCCCACTATAAAACCGTAAAAGCTTGCTTTGTCTATGTTGCTACGACAGAGTTAAATATTTCACAGATATGAGTTACTATAATCATCTGCGTTAGTTTAGCAGCAGGGTGCAACCGGAGGTCAATACCGGAGCTGCAGCCGGAGGTCAACGAAACTTGCCGGAGCCGGCGCCGGAGGCAGACTTCCGGTTGTACTGTATTGACCTGAATATTAAGAGGGGGGATAATAAGAGGAGGGAGTCCCCATTTTGAGTCCAGATCAATAGGAATCTGTATCCCTAATTAGAGTCCGTAAGCGCATAGAGTCTCTAAACCCTAATTAGAGTCCATAAATGACAATTATCCCTAATTGTAGCGCATAAACGCCTCCAGGACCAAATAAACTTGAGTTCGAAACAAAGCGAAATTAAGCTTTGAAAATAACGATCCAAAGTATAAGCTTGCATTATATATCGCTCAAGCTTTTGATGTAAGGCAAAAAACGTTTATAATTCAACGGATAGTTGCAATACCGAATATATCAGTAACGAATGACGGCGGGGGGCGGGTTAAAAATAAATAACAGTCCGTAACCGAATAACAAGGGGGGTGCCCTCTGGAGGGGCCAAATAAATATCAGTCCCCCCTCTTATTCGGTCACTACAGTACCCTGTTTAGCAGGTATACAACTGACTCGATACACAGCATCTCATTTCAAGCTTATCATATCATTGACAGTTGTTCACGAAAGATCCCATTCGGCAAGTAAAACAATGTCAAACATAAATTTTGGCATCATTCCTGGCACCAGGTTACAACCGGAGGTCTGCCTCCGGCTCTGGCAGAAAATCGGCCTCCGGCTCCGGCAGAACTTTTGCCGGAGGTTCCGGCAATTTCGGTAGTAAAATCTTGCATAATTTTGCAAAATTTATATGTTTAGCGCGTATCGTTTTACTTTTGTCACAATTTTCAGGAAAAAAATTTCCGAAATTTCGCCATGAAATTAGCGTAAAACCAAACAACTTATCTCTACCGGAACCGGAATTCCAGTTCCAATTGCAGTAAATCTGTAATGAAAAACTTGCGAGTTTATATACGTGATTTGTATGTAACTAATTTTGAGCGTAAAGATAACAGAATTTCCGTTATTCGTATACCGGAATCGGATACCGATTTTTTCAGTAAACAGGAACCCGGTATGGTGCAACCGGATATTCGTTTACGGTAAGAATTGGTATCCGTTTCCGTTATAGAAATACCGGAAATAATCACGTGGGTATATTTGTCGCAATTTTTCATTACAAATATGCTGCAATTGTTCGAATTAAAAATAAAAATTGTGAAATTCATCCAAAATCTTAAAATTTCGGTGCATCACCATAAAATTTAGAAAACTAGCACGTCTTAGTTGTGTTGGCAGAAAAATAAAACATTATTTCGAGAGGATGACACGGAGCAAAACTTGCGCGAGTGATGTTTTCGCGGAACGCTAACGTAGATTTCTGGAGAAATACTAGCTAGCCTAATCTTTCTAGAAAAAAATTACGCTGGAGTTAAGTTTCGATAATTTGCTTTATGCTACGGTATATATAAAGCAAACATGTCGCTTCCGTTAAATCTAACAATAGTGGGAATATATTGCTGACACCAGGGACGAAACATATATTCACGGAATCAATTTCGAAGTTTTGCCAGATTCAAAATTTCAATTTGAAAATTATCGACTGACACACCTTCTCAAACGAAGTCACAAATAAAAAAATCTGGCTTTACTTAAAATTAATCGATAATAAAATCAAGGTCAACAAATTGCTTAGCAAATAAAACATTAATCTTAATTAGCATAAAACTGGCATTAGGTTAGTTGTAAACGTATGAAGTAAAACCGGCTATAGGATATTACGCTGTTGTAGTGTACTGCAATTTATTCAAGCCAAAAAACAGACAAGCCCGGGGCACTGCTAGAAGAAAAATTCATCGTAAGTAGATGATCAGTTTTCAAACAGGCTACCTAAGAGAACTAGTTACATCGCACCAGTATTTCAGGATTAGAAAAATCAGTAACCTACATTCAGCCAAACTTCAACTCTACTAGTAGATATAAAATGGGGTTTTACCCACCCCGCCCCACATATGTGGGGTACAGTTTAGGGTCAACCGACCCGCCCCGAATAACTGATACATATTTGCATGTTTAATCCCAGAGCAATAATTACACCATTTGATGTATTACGCAACGTGGTATGATATCATGAGTCATGAGAACTAACATACATTAGTGGACTTAGGTGAAAATCCTTTTTAGCTACAAATTATTAACATTTAGTGAGCTAATTTTACCGGATTTTAGGAGTTAAAATATCCAGATGGCGGTAATTAATGTTGCTATAAAAGTAGAATACGTGCTGAACATGTTCGATGACGCATAGAAAGCTTATTTTAACAGTAATTACCACCCTGTACTGTGTGGTTCTAATATAAACGATGAATTCTGTCGTGTTTAATGAGCTCCAAAGGAAACCAGATGAATTAAAAAAAACTGGGCTCTGTATAGTTGCTATGTACCACAATACATACACCGCACGACATATATCGTTACCCGGAATTTTCTTGGCATATATTTACAAATAATTTACAGTTATTTACATTAGCTTTATAACGTCTTCTAACTAATAATGTTACTAATTGTACGCTTTTAGTTCCGTCGCGATTCATGCGTTCCACTTTGCAACGTCGATGCTAAAAACAATGTGGTTAATAAGTAGTGATTGTTTTTAGTTAAGAATGACAAATACTTCTATGAGTTGGGTTACAATACACACTAACAATTAATGTAATTATTTAAGAAATATACCTACCTTGCGAATCTTTTTGGAGAACTCATAATCGAGTTCTGCTTGAGAGGAGACCACGAATCCTGTCTCCACCAGGTTTCCGTTAGCAATCATCACGACACGTTGTTCCAGTGTTGTACCAACCACGAACACCAATAATAACGGGGAAATTTGCGAAGAATACTCTTCGCGTATAACTTCCAACCCGACTGGTTATCGTTATACTGTTTTCCATAACAACTGTAACGGTAAACAGCGGGTTCAGAAACTAGCTGTGGTTTGCTGTGGCGGTTTGACTGTGACCCTCCAAAAATGGTCAGGCAACACAACCATTCGTGCAAACCGAGTGCAGAAACCCCAGACAACTGCAAACCTGTCCACAATAAATACAACACATGAAAACATTTAAACTGAGGGTTGGCTACTGCTTAATGACGAAACACACATTTATCTCAATATTAATACCCACATCTGGTTATTTTTACACCGAGAATTTGTGGTTAACGGGAATTTTCACCTTACGTTTTCTTGTAAAAAATTTGGTCATGTCCTCACAATACGACTTCACCCTTATCATATATTTTAGCTTAACTTTACCTTTTTGTATTTAAGTTGATACTTATGGGTTTCATTAAGTGAAACTGCTTAATCTCTGTTTCTCACTCTAGCAGCATTTTAGTAGGGTTTAAAACCTAATAAGTTTAGGTTATTCCTTAATCACTAGTAGAAAGATTACCAAAACATGTTTTTGAGTATATTTACTTTATATTAGCTTTTCAACCAATTGTCATAAGGAAATTAAAATTCATAACTATACGGTTTATGACATGCTAGTTTCATTAAATGTAACATGTGTTTTACTCGACGTAATCATTTAACACGTCAAATTAATACTACACACGGTATTCAAATAAACTGGTATAAACAGTGTGGAAAAGTATTTTCGGATCAAACTGCTCTTACCAGGCATAAAAACGAACATTGAAAAGCACGTGAACCAAACTGTCAACAACCCCATACTTCAGCAAAGGCTCCTCAATCAACATCAACACTTATAATTCCCCAAACAATCAACCACAATGCTCACAGATCACCAACCGTCAACATCAAATCACATTAAATTATCTGATTTGGATCACTTCAATCAATTGGAGTCAATGACACAGGATATCGTTGACAACACACACCAAAGAGCCTTCATTGTTGATCAATGCGACGCCAATCATCGTTCGACGATGGATCTAAGTGCTCAAAGGGTACATTGTCAGTTATTATTTGAAACCCAAAAATCCTGTCAGCGATTTATCACTGTCCCTGACCCAATCGCGTCATATGTTAGAGCAGCTCGTCAACAATAACTTCAAACGTGGTGGTAGAGTTATAACAATGCTGAAAATGGATACGGCTTTGTTCCCACACTAGTTACCACCAAGAACGAAGACGACGTTTGCCAAAAGCATTGAACCCTGGATAAGCACAATATTCGTTACGCAAAATCTATACCATGAAGGAAAGTATATGCGTAAATATAGTTATTTATTTCTTGATCTGAAGCCTACTACAGAAAATGTGTTGTGGGTAAGACAATGTATTTTCACCGATGATAATCAGACGCATGTGCATTCCTAAAAATACTTTAACGTAACATCAAGGAGTTTAATACGTCGCGTAACATGTACGAAATCTGATCTCTTTAGGATTCTTGAGTGAATCACCAGCTGAAGTGATTACAGTTGTAATTAAAGCAGCACCAATATCATTAGTTAGACCATTAACTGAGATTGCGTACAATTACGTACAAAACACCAAAATCAAAAGGAAAGTTATTAACAGTATTGTAGGGAAACGTATTTCAACTTCCAAAAGTTGTCAAACATTTGCTTACAACCAGGTTTATCTCCTATGTTTCCGGAAAACTTACGAAATAAGGCAAAGTTGATGTTAAATAATATAAAAGATTAAAAATTAAATAAAAATAACCAAGTTATTTATTCGGATAAAACTGTTGGGTCAAACATTTTGATTTGGTAAAGCGTAAAGCATTTTGTCTCGGATGTTAATTTCTCACCTCCACGACCTTGGGATACACACAATTGAACAGAAAACAATTCGAGAACGTTGCGGGGGTAAGGGTAAATTAATCAGTCATTATCATGTTGACATTTACTATGTAATATATAAATCTTCATAAAACCGGATATCGTAATCAATATTGAAAATGAATCATCCAAAGTATTGCGTTAGCAATGATGTGAATGCACTTGTTTTTCTGGATGGACTTTATTTAGCAACTTTAATACGAACTGCAAACGATCGCGTATATAAACGCCATGAAAGTGGAAATGAAAGCGAAATTCCATCAACTTCCCCAAGTACGAGCTGCAGTAATGGGAACCGAAAATGCGATAAAAATGGAAACGTCGGAACGGGACTATCAATGCAGAAAGTTGACGTATGAGCGAATGGAAAGTTTTAAACAAGTTGGGTGGGTTATGGATGAAAATTTGATACGAAAACAAATGACAACAAATATAACAATAACATCAAACACGTGAATGCAGTGTTGATTTGTTACATTGATCTTGTGTAACTGATGAATGAAAATTCGAGACGAAAACAAACGATAACAAAATATGACAGTAACATCAAACATTGAACCCAGCGTTGATTTGTTATTATTGTTTTTGTTACCAGAAATTTGTATAAAAATGTGGAATTATTAGCGTTTACAATTTTTAATAAAATTTCTCAAGTAATCGGTGAAATTTATACCGCCAAATAATTAGTGGCCGCCAACCGTTGTAGGTCGTAATAAGAAACGTACAACTGTAGGCGGCCACTTGTTGGTACAGGCCGTTAGTGATCAGCTCCACCGGACCGTGGGTGTTTTCAAGATCCGCATACCCAAAACATCCATCTAAAAAGCCGGGTTCTCGAGTTAAATTTAGGGAAATTTTCAGAAATGATGGTATTAGAATACTCAACGATTTTTGCAAATATTTATAGAATTTTTTCACGAAGGTAAGAAATATATTTTTGGAGTCATCTAACTGGCGGAAATATTTCACGTAATTTTTACTGTAAAATACAATGAGAAATAGTATAATGGTTAATCAATGTGTTAAAAATTGTCAAAATAGAAGAACCCGCTTGAAAAAATTAATCGGTGCAGAAATTTAGACTGAAGTGCCGATTATCTAGTTTTTTGTTCGAAAACTTGATAGATGTTATCGGTATGCCACCCGAGAGGTGGCTTGCATCCTAGAATTAATAGTGATGATTAATTTCGTTTTAAAATAAGTGAAAGTGCATTCTGTTTCATCGATATCTCACGAATATTTGCACACATAGAATTCCAAATTCAAAAATGAGATGGACCGAGATAAAAGATGTCTCACTAAAACTTGCACCATGTAATTTGTTTGTGCATGCAGTATTTTTGTCATTTGAAATAGAAATATGACCCGTTTACATTTGACGGCATAGAAAGCAAAAGTGGTTTTCAAGCGAAAAGTCCGTTGATAGGATCTTCGAAAAACTGTAAACTCTATTTTTCATTAGTAACAGACGGCCATGTGACAGCGCGATCTTTACCAGCAACGTCAACTCTAGAATTTACATTTACAAGAGTTTCCCTTCACTACTACTATAGTACGACTCAGCAAATGTGCTTGCTATTAAGATTAACCAATTTAAACTTTAGCACCAAAACCTAGAGTAAACAAACAAACACTTGAACACCTGGACAGAATAATGAACAGCACAGGTGCGAAGTACTCAAGAATCCGATACGCTACAAACACTGTCCGTTAACAAAGGATTACCGAATGTCGATCGGACAACTTTCGATGGTGATCTTTCTCGTAAGGCTCATATTTGGGGATTAACACGAGACTTATTCAGGTGCGCATAATGTAAACCAATTTGCGCTAAGTTTACCGGACATGGAATGTTTCAGTTTATTCATGAATGATGACCGATATCCTTGTAATTTCCCTATACCGTGTAAGTTAGGAAACAGTATCCGAGCATGGTTTAATACTCAATAAGCACTCAACTTTAGAAGTGCAAATTTGTTAAATGGTGTAATTATTTTTCTGGGATTAAACATGCAAATATGTATTAATTTTTTGGGCTGGTCGGTTGACCATAAATCCACCCCACATATGCGGGTGCGGGGGGTTAAAACATTAATTTTATATCTACTTCAACTGTTAAATCAATCAAGCTGTAAAATGAACTCTTCCGAGATATGAAATCTAATCTTCTTTGGCTTCTAAGTTATGGACGTCCGGACGAATCCACTCATTAATAACAGTATCACGAATCACATCAAGTTGCTTTTGCGCAGCCATAAATGTCCTAAAACAACAAAATATAAATGGAAATACAATTAGATTTCCGACATCATAATTTCACCGTACCGTTACTATTCTGTCACTAACTGTTTGTCTGTTCCATTTGTTTGTTTGTTTGTTAAATATAGATTTATAATCAGAGTCATCGACTTATGTGCGACTTAATGTTAAGTTTATACAACTCATAAAATAGTACGAACTTCCTGCTAACAGAACTTCAAAACTTATTAGGTGATTTTATTAAATATTTACCAACAAAAGTTATTTTTAATCCAAAACAGAACTCCGTCTTTGATATCAAAATTTAGGAATTAATTTATATTTTTAAGCTTGTAAGCTTTAACTTTTTAATTTCACAAGATTCTAATTCATAATGCATCGTTGCAACATCACACCCAAATTCCAGAACAGGACAACGCAATGTTATTAATATATGCGAATTCTAAAGACTGTTCAAAACATAAAATCGCGGTACTGTATAATAAGAAATGAAAGAGTTTAACGTCTGGCTATCGTACAAGTAACACCGTTATACTGGTTCATGCATCACAACAAAACTTCAAGCAGGGCTCATAAAATTCATGCTGTCTGAAACAGTCTTCGACATTGATCTCTGATGTAAATTTAAGTAAACAAACAATTCAAACTTCACGGTATGCCAATATTATGCTGTAGCAACGGCTTACACAATTTAGTTTGGGCTTTTACATCAAAGAATGATTAAATTAGGCAACATTCTAATGCATAAACTAAATTATATTTTTTATACGATAGGATACAGTCTAAATAAACTAGATTATATAAATTGACAGACAAATAGCAAAGCAAATGTACTAACTGCGAAGGTCCATTGCACAATTATGTCTTGTTCCACTTACAGTTACTGTCAAATCATCCTAATGTATTTGCCTACATTTTACCACAGAACAATCTAAATACAAATCGAATATCCTCTTCGTAAATTTTCGGGTATCGCCGAAAAAATATAACATTTTTAAAATAAATTGTTTCTAATGCTTTCGCGTAGTTGTTTACCTTTTTTCATAGTTTTTTGTGCGTGTTCAGAACATCTGCTAATCATTATTGCGTAACTATGAAAATTATTTACACATTCATAGCGAAATTTTATTCATCAGACATCACTTATTATAACTATACTGACTTCTACTTTTCCCAGGTAGACAAGTATTTGCTGAATCCTGGAGTTCTAGTCTCGATTCCAAACCACCGAGACTCATAAAACTGAAACCGAGACCTTTAGCCTGAGTTATTGAGATCCCGCTAACACACAAACAGATTTACCACTTATTTAACTTGTATAATAAAATAATTGAAGGAGTTTCGTTCAAGGAGAATTATATGAGTTTTTAAATTAAACTAAACAAAAAATAACATCACGGAATACTAACATCTATGCACGTATTCTCAAATGTGTGTAGCTCCTGGCACCAGTTGGTGATAGGTCTTGCAATCTTAGAACCAGCGAATGGCGAACCAATAAGATTAATAATCAAATTCAGGGAATTTGATATGTACTACCACGGCGCTAATTTTCAGATGCATAACTGCACGTGTTCGTCAATTTGAAAACCTAACGCTAACTGATGATAGGCGCTATACGCATTTGAAAATACAATGGGCTTCAAAGTTCGAAAAACTCTGGATACTAAGCACCGAACACAATTTATTAGTAGTAAATACATGATTTCCAAGCCTTAAGTACAGTTTACGGTCAAAACATACATTGGAAGTTCTGCTTACAAAGGCAATCTTAGAATTAATGGTCTGCATGCATAGACTCAGTGTTAACAAATTAATCCAAATCAAATCTGGTGTTACTTGAGTGCAAAAATGCTACAAAAAAAGAAATTAGTTTGAAATTTTTTTAAACTAAAAATATTCGCATTATTTGTAACAACACTGCAATATCTTTACTTCAATAGCAAGACCGTGCTACCAGACCAATAGACTGACACAATAATGGCTTTGTTTACAAGCTAAGTTAAACTACATAATTATGTACACAACAACCTATGCTGCTACGCAATATAATATCATTGAAACTAAGCATGCAAACCCCAACTATTAACACATAGCAGCATTTTTGCATACATACGGTTGAGACTTACACAGAACTTTGGTCAAAAGAACTAAAATAAAGCTAATTAAAGAACCTTTTTACATTTGCTAGATGCTATCATATTCTCAAAAATAAGTAAATTTTTGATGCAAAATAGTAGGTAAACCAGTACTCTTGTGGTCAAAATAAAGATCTGCTCGCGGGCTTTCTGTGTGTATTTTCTGTCGTCGGTTATTATTTGGTGTACAAGTTTGCGTTTGCGTGTGCATGCGATTCCGTATGTCTGCGGGCACACTTACTTCTGATCATAACTGAATTGTTACAATAAACCTCATCGATGTCTTTTATACAGTGAAGTTTCAAAGAGTTACACTCAGTGTTTCTCGTCTGTTACAGGATCTAGATACAGCTTAGCAACTGGCGCTGCATACACTTGAGACCGCCGACCATGTCGTCATAAAAATATACTCAGCACCTTCATATTTTAACGCGTGGAATTTTTGCCGGCCCGGCAATTTCGGTAGTAATTATTTAAATGATTTACCAAAATTGCATCGTTCGATGCTTTTCGTAATAAGTTTAAGAACAAATCGTCGGGAATTCTTAAAAAACCAAAACCAAAAGTTTTGACAATGCTTTATTGACATTTGCTAAAATTAACAAATTAAACATTGCTTAAACTAAACAAACTCGCGTCACCTCCGGTAGGAGTTCTTGATCTCCAGTGCCGGCTAACGCATTTTTCACTTTTGTTTGCACCCTGCTGTACACATGTATGAATAGCGTTCACGTCAAGAAAATCTTCTTAGATTACAGCACGCATTGTATAATATATTATTTAAATATAAAATTTTTCTGCGAGAAATTTCATGAAAGGATAAATTTCTATCTGTGAGAAATCGTATTAAATGAGAACGGCAGCATAAACTACAAGTTGAACCAACCATAATCTTATTTCGGCTGTGCTAAAGTCCAACGATTGTTTTTCACCGCAATGGCGTACTATCAAAACAGGATAATAGCCATACGCTACAAATGAGTGTACCGAAACAAAACTTTAGCCACTTACTCTCCAGGCTTATTGATCACTTCAATGTAGTATTTGATCTTCGGCTCGGTTCCAGAGCTTCTTATTGTAATTGTACTGCCATCTTCAAGCGTAAACGTTAACATTTGGCTGAAACAAAAATTATTCATGTGTTTAATAAATCACTGATTGTCCACAATGGCAGAAACTAATAGAGAAAGACACAAGGATTTGCCGAACATGCAGGAAAATTTGATTAAATTTTGCAACCTAGATATTTAGATCAAGGCGGACCAAAAAATTCAATCTAAATTATTGCAGGTAACGCACTCAGAATCAATTCGGAATTCTCTTGACCCAACCTCGAGTAGAAAGGCGACGTTTGGAAGGTGTGCCCGGGTTCAACCGACAGATTTAATTGGTGGGCGGCTTTTTAGAAAGCCCCGATAAAAATCAAGAATTAATTTCGCAAATCTCTTGGATTTTAGCAGTGTTTTGCTTAAATTTGCTATTTCGAAGCTTAGATGTGACGCTACTCCATGTTTCGTGCCTATCCGTATTTATAGGACATATTTCAAACCAGGGGGAGAGGGGTTCAGCAGAATAAGAGGGCTGAACTTGCGGATGTTAACATACGGGTTTTGACCGAGTGATGAGAGTCCCCAATTAACGTAACACCAGTCTATGGACTGTAATTTTGCGCGTATAATCAAAAATTTAAAGCAGAAAGAAGTTTGACAGCATGGTTTACCTAGACGAAGACACAGGTAGCACCGGTTTATTGTCATGCGTACTGCTATCATAGCCCGTAGTTAAGTCTCGAACACCGACTATCGCGTATTGGCCATTTCCACACGATACAGGATACTGAAACAGGCACTAAAACAAGGTATTGGTTGATATAATATTAATATCGCTCTGTGTGCTATAACTCTGAGACATGGTTCCTGGCATAGCATCAAAAAATATAGGCACGGCCAGAATCAGCGCGCAGAAATAACAATTCAGTTCACTGCGTTTGAGTTATTGATTTTATATAAGCGGTTGACTTTTACTCTGCTCGCAACTCGACTCAGTCTTATTTTGAAACGCTAATCTTAATTACCGATCAGATTATTACTATATACTAAACTGAAACATTTTTTACAAATTACGCGACTTTCGGCATAATTATGTGCACTAAAAGCTCAAAATAACAAACACATGTATACATGAAAATAAAACATAAGACTAAAGAGCATGCCTTATTGTTTGGAAGATTAAAACACCGCAATCGATCAAATATCAAATTGGTCACAACTGGATCTCTCGATATAAAGTAAGATCCCGTGTTCAAATGATAACCATATCTAAAACAAGAAATACTATTTTTAAAACTATTTTAAAAGTTATGGCTGATGAATAATACGATATTGACCTTTCGGTTTTGCAAAAAGCTATCTTTTCTTTGATATTACAACAATCTTTGCGTCTCACAGTTCCAAAATAAACCATTTTTGCAATGAAGCTCCCTGAATTATTGTGATAACATACTTTTTGTAAAGTGATTCAAGATGACCAGCAATATTGGTCTTTAACTGTTGGTGCAGATACGATGCCAATTCAGCAAATACAGCAGGTGCCAGAACACCATCCTTGTCGAGGCAATTTTGCGGAAAACAGTAGCCTGAAAAACTCAACTACTCGAACGAGTTGCCAATATTCTACGAAACCAAGAAATTGGTTCATCCCTTTGAATTTATGCTAGTACAGTTACAACATAATTATGTGCTAAGCTGTTTAACCCCTTTTTAACGTGTTTCTGGCACAATTTTAAAACAATATAACACAGCATTATGAGGTAAAATAATCAGCACAGCAGGATATAATCGAACACTCAACAATACAAAAACCATTGCAGCAACTGAGTTAGAAAAAATTATAGCAATCAATGTTGTTTTAGCTTGACTAACTTTTGGGTTTTATCTCAATACGGGCTTAATATTCGGCTTTATCAACTGCCAGCAAAACTTAAGTATCTGGCTGCAGCTCTGGTATTTTTTGTATTCTGTTGCAACATGCGGCACATGTGTTCAAAAGTCAAATCGCACCTATCGATTCTTCCCACGTCAACAGAACGACCTTCTTGTCGTTCTTCATCAGTTCATAAGCTTTGTTTCCCATCCACTTGAAACCAGTTAGTGTCTCCTCAAAATGGCAAAAAAATAAACGTAACAGAACAACTAGACCACGAAAACAAAACATGACTCAAAAACATTTTCAAGCAGTAAAAGAAATCCAGTTTAGTACTTAATAACAGCTCTATATCTTTTGAACGTAAATATTTCTATTATCAAACAGAAGCAAGCAAAAGCGAACCAAAACACAGAACAAAACGAAAAATGCCTGCTAACGATACTACAATACGCTTGAACCGCTCACTTCACATGTAAAACCTTCAACGTTTGAGATCGAAAACATCAATTTTGACGATACTGTGCTATTGATCATGACGACTTCTTTACCTTCAAAACACATCAACAAAACAGTCACAAAAGCGTGACATTGCGACGATTCGTTTGTTTAAAATAGTCATAATCCAAATTTAATTTCGTAAACACAAACAGTTGTTTTCGAACTTTGTTGGAATCGTCTTTTTGATAACCGAATCCGAATTTTTGTTGCCACCCTGATGCTCGTTACGAGTTATTCCAACTTAACCTTTATTAACTTTAGTCATTCGCAGGTTTCCCCAATAAAAATACAGTTTCACGCCTCACCCTACAACTGCTTAGGGGTTGTACTACAGATCTTTGTAATGCTTTATGCTTCTAAGCAGAGTGTAACGGGAATTCCAATTCCGAAGAGAATTCTTATGCAAAACTAGTTCCAATTCCGATTGTACAATCAATCGGAATCGGAATTTTGAAATAATAATTTTAATCCTACTTGTCCTGATACATTGCATAAACATTCTGTATTATTTATCTATTAACTTGCTTTCGATGATGTAGCTTATCAATAATTGATTGTAGTTTAGTGTTTACAAAACCAAAAATCATCACTAGTTTGTTTATGCGACGTTTTTGAAAATAGCTGTCAGCCAAAAGACACTCTAAATCAATTGACAATACAAATTATTCATATAGTCACAAATTTTCTTGTTCCAATTACGGTTATAATTCCGGTATAAGTTTGCTGTTCCGATTACAATTCCTTTATAAGTTTGCTGTTCCGATTCCGGTATTAACCTGTTCCGCGTTGCACCCAGCGTCTAAGACATAGAGTGAACAAGCCTCACACAATATGAAAAATACATTGTATGAATTAATGTACTCTCTCGCTATTATTATTTAGCGCTCAGATAACTCCAGACATTGATTCACTTGCTACAACCACATACCTGTAGAATCCGGATTGCGCAATTTATAACCAGTCCACAACCACCACGCCAATAATCCACCCATTTCGTTGCCGGTAAATATTTTCCATTCACCGCTAAATATATATTACGTTTCGAATTAATATATTGCGCAAATGAGTGAAAAATACTGAAGCCAAAGAACGTTCAGTTCCACGTCGCTAACCAGCGCTATAGGTTAACTCAAATAAAAAAATTATACAGTGCCGGACGGCGCAGGATGGTAACGAACGGAGCCGGATGTCGTCAAAAGTATAGCGTAATTGTAAGAGTTTTCTCTTCTTTGCAGAAACTTCATCATCAAAATTTTGAAACATAAAAATCAGCAGGGTTCAAACCAGAACTACATATCACATGAAGTAGGAAGAGGAATTCAGTTATCGCCGAAATAGAAATTGCAAATACATTAAACAGCCAAATTATTGCTAAATACAACTTAAATTAAAATATGTTGCTTTTCTTATCGACTATTTTGCGGTTGTTTAGACAGTTTTCCATACTCCACAAAACATGGGTCGTCTACGTCGTATACGTTAAAACAGTATGAGTAATATGCAGACGAAACGTAAGTTAGGAAAAGATACTGAGTTTCCGCAAAAGTTTTCGGACGTAATATTTACGACGCAAAACTTACTCCGGTTGTTTCTCCGCCAGTTGAAACCGATCAGCATCAGGATCACTACACAAAATAATCGTACTTCCAGCTGAATTGGCAGCATCAATGGCAAGTTTCTAAAACAATTTGTATAATCTTATCACTATCATATTATTGCATCACATTTTAAGAGCCGGGATTTTTCGCCACACCCTCTATATCTGCCTTGGCATTAATGCATTCTTTACAACTCTTTGCACAAGCTCGGTAATGTCTTCAGCGCGCCTAAAAGCTAAGCAAATTTTTAATACCGAAAAGTAAAATTGCACTCCTCTTTACAAACAAATGATTGAATTTTCGTGTGCCCCGTTACAGCTACGGTTCACATTATTACGTAGAAGCCAAAAAATTTTCAGATTTATATAAATAAATTTGGATCTGTATTACTGCTAGTTTATGTCAGACTGCAATAGTAAAAATACAAAATAAGGCAAGAGAGAATGTTATAAACGTAATGCCAAAAATGTTACAAATTACACATATCGTGATAGTTTACATACTTACTAATACTGGTTTGCCTTCTTCCGGGTTAGGATACTTGACAGTCGGAAAATCTGGATTCGGATCCCACTGAAAGCAAGACATAATTAAAATAACGGTGAACCAAAACTTAATTGACAGCAGTATTGATTCATCAAAATTGTGATTAGGGCTTTAGAGTTCTACTAAAATTAAATGAAACCAATCTACCAAGTTTCGCGCACCACTTTCCTGCTTCAGACACAATATGGAATTTTTAAGTCACATTATAGTAATAAAAATCTTTTAATATGACATTAATGTTATGTGTTACTCCCCAATATTAGTACGTAACCCCAAACAAGATTGATACGCGCCTAATTTTTGTGAAACAACCAAGAATTTCAAGCTAGCTAACGTAAAACAAATATTGATATTTCGATCTTACCTGCTGCTCCACTTTTATTAGTGAATTTTTCGGAAAACCAAACGCTGTCACGACGTCGGGAGTGTATGACCCGCCGACTCCATGGAATGGAGTATAAGTGAACTTGAGCTGACATTTTTCATTCAAAGACCTAAAATTGATTGCTGCTCACGATAAGAGACCGCAATAAAATGGCATAGAAATTACCTGAACATACCTTAATTGGAAATATTGTAGCTGCTGAGACGAATAACAAAAGACATATTTTGAATTAAATCCATGTCCAATAGTTTACAAACAAATTCAAGGTGCATACTTACTTATGAAAGCAGAATCTTTCTTTACACTCCTCCAAATAATGTTTCCACATTTCTTCCATCGGGTCAGCAAGCAACGCACAGTTGTCGTTAAGCGCACTCAAATCCCAGCTTTCATCGCGCGGCTTGTCAATTTCATATGTTTCCATGATAATGTTCTTGTCGTGTGGAGAAATAATTTGAGCACCGTTATCCCAGTATATCTGCGCAAAACATTTTTTCTATGTTAATCTAATTTCATATGCAATGGAAACATGCTTATATTTTAGACAATAATATAAATAGGGTTTGTCACGATGTGTGTTTTAAGGCCAGAGAAAGTTATATAATTGCAACCACAAATACAAACGCCATCCAGTTTCCGTTTTTGGCTTTTATTAAAGCTTCCCAATGAAACTATCAGTTAAACTGATTTCACTGAAGCAAAACACACATATAGAGCCCAAATTTCTTATAACAGTACGGAAACCCTAAAAATCCTAATGTTAAGACAACGTACCTTAAAACCATTATCCTTTGCAGGGTTATGAGATGCAGTAACCATTACACCAGACACACAGCCGAGTCGAGTGATAGCGTATGACTAAAACAGGAACAGTTAGATTTTCATTTTAATGCTCTGTGGGTTGCATTCGAAAATATGCTTAAACCATGACTTAAATTGAGCTGATTACTAAAATACTCGATAAGTGAAATGGTTGCGTATAAATCTATGTTGATTTTCTTCTTTGTTGCAAATGCAGATTTATCTAAGCTTTTTGCTGATGTTGCTCATTATGTAGAAACCGCAATACATGGAAGAACCAAGATACGTGTAGTGTATCATGTTGCCGTTCTTATACACTCAGCAGCTAATCTAGCGCGCTGGATTCTGAATCCGTCGAACGCTCCTCGCCTCTTATCATAAAATTGTCTACTTTTTAGCGCATTCGTTCATAAATAGTCAAATAATTCAGTACTGCAAAGATGCGTGTTGCCACCCTTTTAATTAGGAACAATCTTAAATTATTATAATGCGTTTTGTAGACTTACGACTAGCGGAGTTGGCACATATTTCTTAAACAAAAAGACTTTGATTCCAACTCGTATAAAGACGTTTGCTGTTAAATGAGCGAATCTGAAAAAATTCCCAGAATAAAGCAAAAAGATTCCCAAGGCTATTAGGCTGCTCACAGAGTTCATATAACTGCACGCATATACATATATAATACGTAATTATTGTAAGATACTGCGGAAGTGACAAACATTCCTTAACAAAGCAGCAAACAGCGTTGTGTTGGTTTGGTGCACAAAAATTACATATATACGCATTGAAACATATCGTGTTTAAATAATATGCATTAGTAGTGCATTTATTATAAGTGAAAAAGTTGAAAATTTTACGATCATTAAGTTTCAACGAGAAGAATCTTCTATTATGTAAGTACGTATTGTCTAAAACTTTTGATTTGATTACCGCTGACTATTGTGTCGCGTATCGAAACCGATTACAATTCCGTGTGAAGTCACTTTCGGACAAGCTTTCAGCAAATATGAGCTGTATCCTTGCGCTATCTGAATGATAACCAGGTCATTTAACCGTGCGAAACCCGCACACATTTCACTTCGTATACCTGAAACATAGTGCGAACCAAAAGTTTCACCAGAAATTCTGTTCTGGTCGAAACGTAAAAAAAGATTAATTTCCGCTGGAATTTGGGAATGAAAAGCGCTGACAAAGCAATTGCCAAAGCAATGTGCCAAATGAAAATTTTGCATTTGATATGTTATCACAGCAATCTTTCCGCCTCCACATCTTGCACGTCTTTAAAAGACGTACATATTTCGAAAACCAGACTACTATTATATATATTTAGGGTGCAACCGGGTATTAAGTTTTGTTCACTGGAATGGAAATTAAGCATTTTACTAAAAATGAATATAAAAATAAAATACATTTCATTAACACAGTATATTAACCTAGACAATAACCGAACATAAACCATCGAAGATATAATTCGCTTCCGTGGATAATGAAAATTTCCGGTTGTACCCTGACATGTGCTTACAAATTGCAGTTTCAAATTCCTATTCCTACAAAATTTAGTTTCATTGAAGCACTGTGAGGGTGGCAGAGTTCTGAATTTCCAACAATGCTAATGGCTTTCCGGAATAACTATTGTAGCTACAAACCTGCTGTTCCGAATGCATGCTTTCCTTTCATTCGAGATGCCAACTCAACGACATTTTTCGTAGCAATTAAAGATTTTACTTCTTTCAGCGTTTTTTCGTTCTGAAAACAAAATTATAAAGAAGATAATTTTGTGGATTTGTGGAACTTATGGCTCTACGAGACTACATATATTTAATCAATTACTGTACATTTGAAGAGGCAAAATATTCCGCTTTCCCATAAAACTTAATTGCACTTACCTTATCCCACTTAAGCCATTTAGAAATAATATAATCTAAATTCTTATCGCCAGTACATATGTTATTTAACTCTCCGTTAGGACATTCCATGTGATTTTGAAATGCTGAAATATAGTTTTTATATACATGCACAAAAAACTTGCATTTCAATAGTTCTCACTAAGACCTTCCGAAAAGCCTATTACAAAAAATACGAATTAAAACTTCACGTGGAAACGATTCTTTATCGAGTTACAGAAAAATAACCAATATTCTTCCACTTTATACTAAGCAATAACCAGGGTGCAACCGGAATTCCGGTTCCGGCATTTTTTCACCTTCCGGTTCCGGTAAATTTTTACCGGATTTAAAAATTCCGGTATTATAATTTGCCCGTTTTCTTAACTTTGCTAATTTTTAAGAATCTCTTTTGAAAGCCACTTGTACTCCGAATATAAGCCATTGATGGAGGATTTCACTTCAGTCGATGATGAAAATCTAGAATACTACAAATAAAATAAATACCTATGTTCGACTAAGGTTATTTCACAAATAATAGAGCAAAAAATAAGATTAAAATGAAATTTTTGGTGAAATGCATTTTTCACTTTCCGGTTCCGGTAAAATTTTCAAATTCCGGTTCCGGTTCCGGTAAATTGTAATTCCGGTTGCACCCTGGCAATAACATAATGTCATCTCGTGAAGCACCTACGCAACACAAGAGATAAATAGCAGAAGTTTCTCGGCGAAGAACTAGACATGTAAATATAAAAGTAATTCACCTTTTCTACCTATTCTGCAAATTTGTTCATGTTTCAAGGCATTCGACGAATTGCAATTCATTAATTTGTTGTTTAGTTTCGCAGCTCAATCAAAGCAAATTGACATGCATTAATTCTGTCCAATGAGAAAATAAGAAATCTTCTGGACAATATTTATGAGAATGAGATGAGTTTTTCAGTGGTCTGTGTTTTGAAAGGCACGATGAACAGTGATGTCTTATACCTGCACGAAAGATCACTTTTGAGTTTCAGCATGATAATAACTGGTTATTTTACTGATAATTAGGTGTAACTTTTTAATTTATCATCCTAAGTTATAACAGAATTGGTTTCCATCGAGTTCGGATAACTACATAGCAAGTAGAAGATAATGTTTTACAAAAGCCGAATCGTCATTACAGAGAGGCTAAGTGAGTTTGCATTATTTGTAAAGGAGCTAGGAACAGGGATGTGCGAGGGTCTCGGCCTATGTCTGTTTTGGACCGTTACCGAACATAAAAAATTTCTAGGAAAAGTTTTGAATGTGTCTTGTACATCTTTGTTTTTGCGTTGTGGCATGGTGGCAAAATAAAACCTCATGCTGATGTAGCACATCGGTTAAAATGCTGATGCATATGTAGTGCCTTTATATGCACTAGCCCTAAAACATGGAAGAACCATAAGGCGTAAAATTCCGAAAACTCAGCAGCTGGTTCTGGGGTGGCGTGGTTCAGCAGTAGCGTACTGGACTCCGAATCTGTCGACCACGGTTCATGGGATCGAAACCTCGTAAAGACGCCCCTCATTTTCAACTGCAGGCTCTCAGAACTAAAAGTAGTCGTACCTTAAGCTGCCTAAATAAATTTTTAAATCTGCTCAGAATTGCCTTTTAATTTATAATACTCAACTGAAAGACCGCCGGAACATTAATTTTTTTATTTCATTGACCACAAAAATAATCACAGAACTCCAACACGTGTAAAAGGAAAATAACAGATTAATCATGATGTTATCTAAAATCCACAAAAGCAATTGACATCCGTTTATTGTGAACGTTGAGCAGAAAAATGGGAATTTGTTTTTTCCTTTGGTCTCGGTTTTAAACCAACCAAGCTAAGGAAAAACGAGTCCGAGGCCAGCAATATACCGAGACTTGTCGAGACCGAGACCGCACGTTCCTGGCTAAATCGGAACAAAAACATGAATTGAATTTTAATGCAGGAACAGGAACAGAAATTTGAAATAATTTTTATCACCGAATTACCGTTGGACGTTTTACAAAGCTTGCCAAAAATGGCTTAAGAGAATTTTCATCTATTTCATCATTAAGTTTTGCGGAAACAAATCAGGAACAATTTTTAGTAACAAAGTTGAACTAGGTACAAAAACACTAACTTTGACATAAAAAATTTTCAAAAACAAAGTTTCCAATACTTAAATGATTATAAATAATTTGGCACAAAACCGTAAAAATTTCGGTTCCTGCATCTTTGAATGCAGGACCAGGAACAGGAATAGGAATTGAATTTTTGCAGGGATTCCGGTTGAACCCTACCCTTTACTTACCGAAGTTGTATTCCGACTATGAGTCACAATATTAAGCACAAGCAATATCTGCGAAGAACATTACTGGCAGAACAAACAGTCAATAACGAGTCTTATAATAACAGTGTGTAACTGGATACATTCTGTGTACAAAAGAATGTACCCAACGCACGTTGCGTTATCGGCCTACACCCCTCGAGCGGTGTACGACTGGTGTGATCCATGGCACTTTACGTATCCGGCATCAATACTGCTCATCCTACAGTTTGATTTAGGGTTATTGCATGTGCCAGCAAGCGTTCCTCCCTCGACGGGAAACGCAACGCCTGGTGGTACATTTTGCACCATGCAGAAACCCAAGAGTTGCATACTCTTGTATCATGTACTCTGGTCTTGGTGGAACCAATTTTCAAGTGAGGGTAACGAAATTTTGTTTCTCAAATTTGCCCTCTCAAATTTTCTTAATATACTATGAACCCCTTTGTGGTCGCGTGTAAGGCTTAAGCTTGTAGTGGTCTAATCTAGATTTTTCCATGTAAAACATTAGGTTATATCATGCTCTTTTTTTGAGAATAGTACGTACCCGTATAACTTTAAATTGCATCCAGCTTGTCGAAACTTTTGTATACATTTATGTACATTTGTTACCAATGCTATTTTATATACCAACACAGAAATTACTAGATTCTTTGTGTTGATAACCAAGTGTTAAGAATGACTGAAGATCCACATTTGAACGGTATGTATGCGTATTTCTTGTACAAATTTAAATTTATGCAGTTATATAATGTTTCATAACCTATTCCGGCGACGCTGAAAGTTGTTTAAATGATGCTAACATCTGAATATGCAATTTTGTGTACTCCAGCGTCACAAAGTATGCTTATTTTGTAATGTGCTCTACAGCTTTAAAGTTTAATACCTCGGTGAAGTTTAGCAAAACCCGTTCAATGGTTCCTGGATTCGCGTCGGGCGAACAGACTGACGAGCGTCTGTTTTAACTTTGGTTTTGGACAGAAAATCCATATTTTTATGTGTATTGTCTCATGCAGCAGACGCTGACAGCAAATGTAATATATACTTGTAGGTTATAGCAAAGTGTAGAACTATGCAGAAAAATGTAGTTATATGTACACAATTTCAGGTGTTGTTATTGCGTTAATTGAATCAGCTAACGACAAAGAACCAAACGTTCAAGAGGCAATTGTTGGCTCTTTAGTTACAATCGGTGTTCATCGAGCTGATTCAGTTTTGGCAGCGATTCATACGTATCTTGCCCGGCATAGTAAGGTAAACCATTAAAGCCTGCAACTAGAAGTCATTGAACCAGGGTGCAACCGGAATTCCGGTTCCGGCATTTTTTTACCTTCCGGTTCCGGTTCCGGTAAATTTTTACGGGATTTAAAAATTCCGGTGTTATAATTTGGCCGTTTTCTTAACTTTGCTAATTTTTAAGAATCTCTTTTGAAAGCCACTTGTACTCCGAATATAAGCCACTGATGGTGGATGTCACTTCAGTCTATGATGAAAATCTAAAATACAACAAATAAAATAAATACCTATGTTCGACTAAGGTTATTTCACAAATAATAGAGCAAAAAATAAGATTAAAATGAAGTTTTTGTGAAATGCATTTTTCACTTTCCGGTTCCGGTTCCGGTAAAATTTTCAAATTCCGGTTCCGGTAAATTGTAATTCCGGTTGCACCCTGCATTGAACTTTATTTTACTATTCCTGGGTACATACGTTCTATCCTTTTTACGTATAAAAATGTCTCGAAGGAAAACTAAATGCGCAAAAATTTTGTGCGCAACTAAAATGTATTGAACCTTGTGTGAAATATTACCAGTTTTGATTCTCTACAGCTTGCCGCGGCTCATCGTGGAACGCTGCTGACAGTAATGGATCGTATATGTGATAGTGCCATTCAACAGCATGCACCGCAAAGTGACCAAGATGCTCGATTAAGACCTGATCTGACAGCTTTGATTGTTAACCTGGCCGCACAAGAAATGACGATGTCGAAGGTAGTAACAGTTGATATATATATTGGTTTTGTTTTCGCCATTTTGTATTAATACGACACACGAGGTCCTTTATTTGGCGTTGTCTTCGAATTGATATGGCTAGCGTTGAATAGAAACGCATAGTTCTCGCTACAGAATTCATCTAATGCATTTTAGGACTGTCAAGAAAATTGGCAACTTCCTGCAAGCAGTTTACTAACAACGCTTGCAAAGCAAGATTGTACTCTTGTAATGGATGCTTTGTTGCAAAAGTTTCAACCTGGATTTACGCCGCATTATTATGTTATTTATAGTATGGGCGAAATAGCATCAAGAAATGGTATGTAGGTGAAGGTCATTATTGAGAAACTTAAGTCGGTTGGAAAATGAAACTGATTTCGGTTTTGGTTGTTTTTTTCAATTGATAGTGTGGTTTGTTTAAATGGTATAACCATTTTTCTTTTGATCTGTTCAAACATTTTGATGCTTCGCTGCAAAAGTTTTGAAATTAGATTGTTTCCTTGGAGTTTAACCTGGGGGTATTTAAGTGTAAGGAATCGTTTCCCTCGGGCTTAAAATTGTGACATTTTTATACATTATTCTCTTGAGCGTATTAATACAATATATACAATATTCACTTCCGGGATCAGTTGACGAAATTTTTGAGTAACAAAATGCTATCCGTTTTAGCTTGTTATAAAAATTTTCAGGATATGGTATATATTATATGATAGCGGAGGGCGTAAACTTTGGGGCAATTGGCTGTGTGGGTGCTCCAGCATGGAGAGGCCGGTATATATTATCTTATTTATACTTTGGGAGAAAAATATAGCATTATAAATGGTATGCTGGTGGCGGTTAGAGTTTGTAAAAATAACTCGTATGCAACCCCAGTTTTGGCTATTATTACATTTTTCGGTATATACTTATGTTTGTTTTCAGCGTTCAATTTTGTTCCATTCTTAAGTGACATTCTATCGCGTACAGTTCCAATGTTGTTAACAATTAAACACGACAGTTTGAAGTTTGTTACTTCCGTAGGTAAGTTCGCGAGTTTTTTGGAGTTAGGTTTTGTCAGTATTTTAAATTAGTTACATTGCACTCAGTAGTTCATGTCGCTGTTTTATGCGCAGTTCATAATATCTGTTGATGACCGGAGACATATTTGTACGAGTGTTTGAGTAAACGAGTGCACCATTTTAAAATTTTACGTAGCTACACTTGTGAGCCCCAATCCACAGCACCAGCAAATTGGTTATCCAATCTTGCAATGTTTCATTAATTTTTGTTCCACATAAACATATTTACGAGAAAAATAAATTGATGTATTTATTAGAAACGCTATTTTTCAAAAAACTCTTTCAATCTCTACCGTTCCGCGTTTCGATGTTATTGCGTATTATAATGCTCGTTTAATATTTTATATGCACAGCCTTCTTTATATTGTTTTAGCTTTACGCAAGTATTGCGAAAGTATATTAGAATATGTGTCGAACGTCGACCAAGCACCTGACCCCACTGTGAAGAAAGAAGTATTTGCCTCCCAAATTGAAGCAGCTTACGACACAGTATTTTTATCGTGGTTGGCTACCAAAGATCAGAAGGTTTGTGATAGTTTAATCGGTATAGTTTTAAGAACCTGGCAGTCTATATACTACGTTTATTTTGACAGTATTATATACTTATTAATTTCGAATTTTGTTTGCATGGGTTTTGATATTTGTACCCAATGCCTCCTGGGCCACGTATTCAGTGTCACACGTTAGTTATAGATATACTTTTTGCGCCATATTTAGTGCAATTTAGCTGGCCGGTCAGAATATCTGCTGAAAGTTTTGTCAATAAACTATTAGCTGCTGAATAGCAATTTGCTATTATTAATTTTGAAACCTTGATTCAATTGTGATATCTCTATGCTGTTATATTTTTTAGACTAGAGGTGCAGCAGTGGAAGCCCTTGGGGAGATGACCCATATAATTAGTCCAGAAAAGTTGCACGAAGATGTACGCAAGCTGATACCAACGTTACTGATACTGTACAAGAAGCAAGTAGAACCGTTGTCCGTTACGCAAGTAAGTTCCATTTTGTTTGTTTGAATAAATTTATGGAATTTGAACAATTCGGTTCGTAAAGTAGGTTGGTTTTAAATGTATACAATTGTTTTGTGTTGTTACGTCAGTTATTTTGTATGTTTTGAGAGAGCCTGTGTTAGTGCTGTTTGCTTTATAGCTAGATTCTTTGTTGCAGGGACTGTGTCGCTTGCTTGAAGCTGTTGTGGCTGACTCAGCATGTCCACTTGAGCCATATCTTGAAGACATATGGCTTGCCTTGTTTCCTCAAGTATTGTCATTTTTTATTCACTTTTGGGAAATACGTCGAAGGCTTCGACTAAGGACGATTAAGTGTTGTGTTTAAAAATGTATAGATGAATGTGCGGGATTATGGTTATTGCGACATACAGGGATTGATGTAAACAACCTTAAGAATTGTTCATCCATTGCAACATCCAAATACAGTCAACGCTAGTGAACTTACTTAGCTGATAACAATATGTTAATAAAACAGCTCCTATGCAATAACTATGTTGTGTTAATCTCCAGTAATCTTTCTTTTTCCTGTCTCAATAATGAAGCGTTTGAAAGAGTGAACGTTGCTAATGCACATCTACAGCATTTCAGGTTGGAGGCGAAATCGATTACGCAACGTCATCGCCGGGCAAAAACCAGAATGAAGTTTTGCGATGCTTTCACGTGACGGGTAATAACATATGCTTTGTTTGTCGAAGTTTTTGGTTTAGTAGAACTATACATTTTGTTTTTGTAATCTTTACTTACACCGCTCATCTTAAATTATTAAATCGTTTCGTCGGTTAACTCCTACAGTTTTATAGCTGTTTTACGCGCCTGAATAATTTAACATAGTTGATTACAGCACATTTTTGTGTTTGTTTTTTAGCTACGCGAAACGCCGATAAACTGTGCTACTATTTGCTTCAAAAACTTCAGAATGGACCTACAAAAGCTAAGATTGCGTCGCTAATTGTGTTGCGTCATTTGATTAACGCATCAGGTATTTCGGGACTGGAAATAGGTTTGGTTTCTTTTTCTCAAATTCTGGAACTATTTAACCTTTGCGAAATAACAAAACCACAACTATCATTTACTATTTTCGTAAATTGGTTTACACTTATAGTTATCACGCCAAAAGGTTTATATTTACTCAACTTATTGTTGGTGTGCATAAATACAGTAAACGGTTTTGAGCTGTCATTTCTACAAATTATGCCGTGCAGGAGTTGTGTAAAATTGGGTACTTCGTTTTAATATGTTAATAGATACGGCAATAGGTGCAAACTTTTCATATTTTCAGGTCCGTATATGGATGATAAAAAATCTCTGATAATCATGGGCTTGAAACCAGTCATTAATGACGCGACATGGAAAGTAAGAAGTGGCAATTATTTGTTCGATCATAACATTGTGACACAGACTGAATTTAAAAAGGACACTAGATGAATGATTGGTGGCCTTTCTCAACGACGAACTTACAATTAATATATTTGCTTTTGTCCTAATTTTGGACGGCCCATTAGTTGTAGTGATTTTTAACTGGTTAATTTCTTGAAACCGTATTGCTATTCTAGTATATTGCTAAAAATTCATCCGGAATCATATGTAGCATGTGAGCTGTTTTCACGCTTAAGGAAGTTGGTGATCTTTATTTACTTTTCCATGAGTAATTATCTTGTAATGAAAGAGATTTTTATGTTTTGCCAGAAATAATGTTTGTACAGCTGAAGCAGACGCTTGTGTTGAATGTTGTGCTACTGAAAAATACTTTGTTGGTCAATAAAATAATTAAACGTGTGTGTAGTGTGTACGTATGTGCATCCGTTTACGTTTCCGTATTAGAATAGGTACCGAATCAATGTTCACCCGGCGGGCCCGGCCTTTATCACGGTGTTTCTTATTGTTCTGTACGACGATGCGACATTTACAGCCGACCGACTAACACGTCTTAACCTAATAATACACATTAATACCTACTAGTGTTCTGTCGAAATTGGAAAATACAAATTCGATTCCTGTTTTTGCGTCGTCCTTACAGAATGTTGGAACAGGAATTTTAACGGTTTTGTGGGAAAATATTTGTAATAATTTAAACATTGGAAATTTTGTGCAGTTTTATAAAACGTAAGGCAGTAATTCAGTAGTGTGAGCGCATATTAGTTCGAATTTCTATTCCTGTTTCTGTTATTCGGAAAAAACTAACGGTTCGGATTCGGTATTGAAAAAGCCTGATCCAAAAGCCGAATCTTACAGTGTACGGCAATAATTCGGACAATTCGGATTCCATCAAATCGTGGATTCGATGCCGCCATGCTGTATGCTGCATTCTGTGCAATATACGTATAAGCTAGCTAGGTTTTTTGGTGACGATCACTGTAATACTGATATGAACGGTTTTGTCTAGAAACTGGCGAAAGCTGCGATGAAAAAACCTCTGTCACCATATTCGGAGGAAATGCTCATCATTGATGTAAAAAAATTTTGCTTTTGCGGGTTTGATACTAACAGCTTGCGTGGGCACTTGGTGTATTTCTATTCTTCTAAATGAGAAAGCGATGAGACACTCCAGGGCAACTTTTATCAGTTATGATTTCCAATTTTTTTAACTTTCACATTTTTTATTTTGAAATTGCAGTATGGAACATTAAGTTATGTTGATTTCTTCTCTTCTATGTACAATACAATATTTACGTAGAAAGCTTTTATGGTTTTAACTTTTAATAGTTTCGAACGATGCGCTCTTCTGTTTTGTGTTATGCATTTTGGCTCGCTTTGCAACTTTTGATTTAGCATATTTTATAGTTCAGTACAATTCAGTATGTATATATAACTGCTATTGTTGCCAACTTGACGTTTGCTCGTGCAAATTTTAGAAAGCGCTGAAACCGGGCAGTTAATTGAAAACCTGTACCGGTTATTTGCGCCAAGTGTTTGGGATTTTTGTTTACGTCATTTTCGTGTTTTAATATGTTGTTAGAAATGTATGATAGTGACACGATTCGATCGTTAATATTGCGTGCACTTTCTTTGAAAATTTTTTAAAATTATACTTTTCTTGTACAGTAAGCTGCTGGAAGTGGTTTTGCAGGAAATTATATATCAGTTATCCATTAAACGACTTGAAAGATTTAGATCTTTCTTCCTCTCGAAGGAAACCAGTACAGTTGAGGTAGAATCAATTGTTAAAGCGGTTATGTTTCAAATGCAATACTATTTGTTCGTGATTGGTCGTATCGTGAACGCAATCGCTTGCAAGCACGGTTTGATCTGCTTTGATTTCCTGGTAGCAAATTTTCTTACCGTGAAAACATTTGAAATGCGCTTATAAAACTGCGAGCACAAGCGCAGTAAACTTACGCCATTGCGTGTACTTATTTCAGACTGTGGTTGTATGTAGAATGTGTGATAGGGTGAAAAGTGTTGTTAAGTTCCGTAGTTTAACTGACGTATCAATAATATTTTCGAAAACGCAACCAATGATATGTATACAAGGTGTTTTATATGTTTCAGATTCGGCGTCAAATATGTCAACTATCGGTTGCAATGGCGGATCACGGATATTTGGACGTTGATGGTGGCCGTTTGTTAGTTGAATTCTTACTGAAACAATTGTGTCTCTCAACTGATGTATCTATTGTAAGTTGCATTATGATTGTCTGGGTTGTTCCCCAAGCAGGCAGCAAAAGTTTGGATTCAGTTTCAGATTTGGCAGAAATGGGAGGTTCTGATTCGGTTGGGAACAAGCCGAATCCAGTAAAGTTCCGAAACAAAACAAAACATTGCGTTACTAAAGTTGAGCTAAATTCACATTTTTCCTTTCCAATGCGTGCATAAGATTAGATTGGCTGATCCGGTATTTCAAACGGGTATAATTATAATTTAATATAATACTATTATGTAAATGAAACGATTTTTTATCGGAATCGTACCGGTAAAATCGTTATTAGTTCAAATCTTAGGTTCGGTGCCATCCTGCTCTCCAAGACTAGTCGTTTCTTTATATAATTCGTACCGTAAAGAATTTTATAACAAGCAAAAAACACTTTTTGAGCATTTTTCAGCCAATTATACCATTGAATGATTTCATAAGTGAATATTAGCTAACCCCAGGCTGACTGGCATGTGGTAATCAGCCTCCTCTGCTGGTCAATTGCCCCCAGGATTTTTCTCAGGTTTACGAGGGTGCCCGCACTGAAATGGGAGAAGAGGGTGTCCAGATTCATTCTTGGCATTGTTTTGTTTTGAGATTCATGTTTGGTACGTAACTCTTGTTGTTCCGTTACTTTTCAAGACGGCTTGTAGCGGAATAGACGCCGTACAGTTTAGACTGGTGCTTAAATTCTTAGTACTTTTTAATTTTAATATTATGCAATAGTGATCAAAATATGTGTCTGAACAATTAGGTGCTACACATCAACAATTGCCGTGGTGCTACACAAAATACATGAGAATAAGAATATAACTATTGTATAATACTTGAAATTTTAAGGTCACCAAGAAAACTGCTGGATCAGGGTCGAATGCTGCTAGTGCTGGCGGGGGAAGTGATTTGTCTGAACAAGCCGCCGAAATTGCAGGTCTACGCAATCAAAGCTCCACTGCGCTCCAGGTTGTGACGTCGACTGTAGAACAAGTTGAAAAAGTAAAGTGTTCTAAGGTTAAATATTTTTAGCACGGTCAATAGTCTGTGTTGTTGTTTTGTATCATTTTCTACCTTCGGCAAATCTAAAATATTTTTTCTCAGATGACATTGATTTACAACGGAAATATATAGTTGTAATTTTGGATAGTTTTATTTAAATTTTAAATAACTTCAAACGTTTTATAGGTGATTTTTTTGCTTAATAATAAGTCATCCGTAACAGTAATTTTTGGCTTCAAAGCTATAACGAAAATTATTTTATACACTGAGCGGTGGGTAGAATATTTTACTGTATTAGTGGAACTATGTTTTTTGGTTATTTTTAGTTGTTGTGGCCGTACTTGTTCGAGTTTCTATGCGTAGAACAGTACACACCTGCTGTCGCAGACATTTGTCGTAGTTTGGCAGTGTTGGCTAAACGTATGAATAACGAAGGCCGCTTAAATATAGACTATTCTTCTTCAAAAGGTAGGTGAATTATAATTTAGTGTTGCAATTGGAAGTTTCATAATAAATTCGCTACAGTGGAGAGTGCGCCCATCCAACTTAGCCAAACTGGATTTGCTCCCGGTTCGATCCTTCTGCTCGAGATTCTGCTCTCTGTTTGAATGTTGTAATTCTTAAAATTTAACTTTTTTGGACGTCAAATATAGTTTTTGTATTATTTTTCAAGCGTGTCACATGTGTTTACTTGGTATATACGAACGATCAGCCGTGGTTCAATACGAGTTTCATTTAAAACAGTAATGTGGTCGGTAAATTTTTCCCCTTTGAAGATTCCTCTCCACATAAACTTATGTTTAAATACCTCGAGTTCTCTCTCATTGATAGTATGTGTTTGTCAACTGAGATTTTTGTTTTCATATATTGTGAACTATTGGAAGACTCGGAAACAAAAGGTGGATATTTCAATAAAAAGTAAACAGCATCATATAAAGTAACTATGCGTGTTTTTAGTTGCAAATTTTAAGGTTTTAGATCGCTTACCTGGTACGTATCAAATTCTGAGTCGCCTTATTGTTTTACTTGGTGTACCGGCACCCGACCGTCGTGGATTTTACATTCTTCAGTTGATGACTGAGCTTGCTGGTTTGTTTCATCATGAGCTGAAGGAATATTGGCCACAACGCATTGCTGAGTTGCGGCAGTTACTGGAAGGTAAGGTATTATATATTCGGGATAGTTTCTTTGCTTTATAAAATAGTTTAGCCGGCGTTTTATGTGGCGGATAAAGGCGGCATTCTGTTTGCGAATCTTAGAACAAACTGAAATGTTAAACAACAGAAAGCTCAAACGCAGTTATATATTACAGACACCTTGTAGAATTGGTAAGCTTGTATTTGTGGATGAAGAAAAATGACAAAATAAAAATGTGTAGCGTAAGTTTTCAATATTATTGTACGTACCGTTGGTGATTATCGTGTTGTGAACCCCGGCAAAAAATTTCTGTTTGTAGAAGCACGTCAATGATTTTGTAAATCCTTACTTAACTGGTCAGTCGTGATCTTCGAAATTTTAAACAAGGTGCAACCGGAATTTCGATTCCGATTAGAATTCCGATGCAATACAGTCACAAAATTTCTAGTTCCGATATCGGTTCCGATTACAATTCCGGTAAGAATTTGGTTTTCCGATTCCGGTATAATCCAGTTCCCTTTTGCACTCTGATTGAAAACCTATTATACACTAACTGGCTTTAGCGGCTGCATACAGCTGAGAGTATAGATCACAAAAGTAGCCGTTTGTCAATCCAACTAGAGATCTTAATAGGGTGATTTGGCTAACGTTTCGTGCATTCTAGCATCACCAAACATAACGTCACGCTCATCAACTGTGAATGACTCGTCGGATGACACTTGGCAGGCGGCCGTATTAAAGGTATGGTAGTACTGGTGTAAATTTTGCTTTAAAATACAGTTCGTTGTATTCATGTGTTAAAATCATAATGCTTGCTACCAGAGCTTGTTTTGTTGCATACAAGTGATTCTTGGTGCAAGATTGGGCGCTGGGCCATAAATAAAAGAACAAAATTAAGTACATCCGGAAAATGTTCGCACTCGCTGTAGAACACAAACTGCCTGGGTGTATTTGCCTTGCAAGACAGTGTTGTTTAATATTTCTCCAGTCTGTAAGCTACATGTGTGTAGTAGCATTGTTACATTTGGTTTCTTTAGTTTTGGTTATCCGAATTTAAAAATAATACTTTGACATTTAGTTTCAATCTTTTCAATCGTATGTTAAATGTAATTATATTTAAGTTTTTGTCGAAAACAATAAACAAAATTCATGTTGAAGAATGGACGTGTAAACTCGCTGCAGCAATGGCGAAACAAATTCATCTGTATAACGATAGTATTCCTGAAAAGGTAGATGTTTTAAGATTTTCTTGAATTTGGGCCAAGCCGCAATTAAATTTCGAATTCAGTGGTGTAACTCAGTATTAATATATTACAATAATGATTATGTTATGTTGTCTATAATGTTCTTTAATAGTTTGTATCAAAACGTTTCGCGCATTTAGTGCCGTTTCGAATTTACATTTAAAATGTGGTATAAAAACTGCCGTTGTCACTTTACAGCGATGGGAAACTGGATTTTAGGTTTAAACCGGGAAGATTTCTTTGCCTGATCTTACAAAATTCGATGTTATGTTATCCTGGGTGGCCAGCTGAGTTATATGTTGTCTGTTGCGAATGAGTGATTATCTGAATTTCAGGCCTTCTTGTTTCGCGCACTTGGAACGTTGCTAATGAACGTGTTTGAAAATTGCCAATTTTTTATTGATCACTTATCGTTAATGTTAAACTCGGTGAATCACGCGAACACTTTAGAACGTGAGGTAATTAACGCAGAGTTGAAAAAATTTTAAGGTAAATGTTTCTTTTAGTGTGACATGTTACCGTCTTATAGGTTGTATGGGTCTGGTTCGGCGAGGAAGACGTGTTTGTAAACAGGGTTTGTTAAATACGTTGGTGGAGTTACATAATTCAGTAAGCAAATATGTCTGATATATGTGTATTATCTGCTGGACTTAGCTCAGTATAGTCTCTTTTTGTATTTTTAGAATTGTGCAATGGCCGTTGGATATTGTGCCAACACACACGTTGACATCGTGTTGAATAAGCTTGAAAATCATGCCAAACTTGAATATCAGAAAAAACAGACTGGCTTCTTAGGATTCATAAAGGTATGTGGGCTCTGCCAATGGGCTATACATATATTTTTTACGGCAACGACGACTTAGAATTTTGTTGCCTCTCACTCTGGAAAAAGTGGGGGCATTGATCTGGGAGAACATCAAAAGCGGGGAAAGGTGAATTGGCAGTGTGTGGGCTGCATACACAGCACAGCAACAGTCAAATAGCCGTACACTAACTAAAACTTGTTTTTGACGACAGCAGTATCAATTTTTAATATAGGTGTGTAGGGAAATGTCATAGACAACATGTCGTGTGAGACCTATGGTTTAAAACGAACAAAGCAGCATTAAGTTTTTCATATGCTAATAGTCAAAATTGCCCCCAGGTCAAACCTGGGTGGATTGGCGTCTGCTCTTGCGTTGCCCTCAGGTTTTACCCAGGTTCAACGTCAACCATGGAACTAGACCCAACCCACAAAACATGGAAAGAGGGAGAGGCCAAGGTATATTGTTTAAGAGCTCTATAAGATTTCATGGATTGCTCTGGTTTGTTGTGTTTTTAATACATTGTTCTTTCTCTGCGTCTTCAGTTCCGCGCTCTTTTTATAACAGATTAAGTTATGCTTTTTGACATTAATAAAGATTCTGTGCTGGATAACTCTGCAGTAACGTGGATGTAGAAGCGATTTTTTCATCTTTGTTCTCCGTACGTTTTGTAGTAGACGCTTAAGCGTATTTATTTTAAGGATTCCATGAAAAGCGATAGTAGTGCTGACTGGGACGTCGTCTGTTTACGTGCGACATTAATGTTGTGTTTCGGTTATGTCATCCATAACTGTCCTGTGAATATAGTGGTTCAAAAGTTAGAAGGTGTTGTGCTGCGATTTTTAACGCCGTATTTTGAACAACCCAAGGTAAACATGCTTGAATGTTATCAAGATTGAATACATTTTGCAAAAAATAAAACTTTACGGCGTTTGTTTTATGAGTATCGAAAGTAACTCAATTATTACTGCGTGCGGTTACTTGGAGACCGTAGCATCAGCGCAAAATTACGGACAGGATTTTGTGTAGTTTGATTTCTTATTTGTCATGAAACATACGCTTCATCGTAGTTGGACTTCAGTTACGAAATCAGAGCAGTCTCGGACTCTCTTCTGTATTTCAAACTTGAATTTTATTGAAAATGTATTGAAAATGTTTAAATTTATGCACTATCGGCCCCGGAAATTAGCTAAAATTTACCGATGAATTATTTCCGGGTTGCCCTTTGTTAATATTATTTTACGTATTAAATATAATATTTTCAAGTGTATAATTGTAGCGATATTATTGGTAATATTGAAGTAATAACAATATTATTGTATATTTTTATAGGATAGCCTTGTTAAACAAAGCCTTTTGCAAACGATTCAACTTATTGCCGCCGCAATTAATCCAAACCGCCTACTAGCAGACTATATGTTCGAGCAACGTGGACAGCTGTTGATATATATCAAGGTATGTATTGAATTCAAACTTTTTAAACTTTGTAGTTATTGTGCGTGTTTAAATTTTATTTTGTTCGATAAATACTCTTTCTGCATCTCAAGTTTCGGTGCTGAGACGTGTGCTCGCTCACTTTGATATGGTTATATTTATTTCAGGATTATGTTAAACAAGAACCTAGTGACGCGATCAAAACCGGTGTTCGGGTTTCAGCGATGAAAGCTGCATCTAGTCTGGTGTAAGAAAGTTTGTTTTTCACCGAGCTATGCGCATGAATAGGTATTTTTGTTCTTCGTCTTCGGCAGTAGTGCCGTTGCGTTCCGGGGTTGGCCTTTTTCGAACGCGTCCTCCACTTGTCCCGCTCAAACGCTTAAGTACCAGTAATTCAAAAAGATATTGTTATTAATATTTATTATTATTGATATTATTTTATTATTATTGTTTTACAAGAATTTGAAGCCTGGCACTCTGAACAGATTTGCCAGGCTATTGCAATTTTTCGCTGTCAACATCCTGTTTGGATATATGTTAAAAGTTTTTTATTTTCAGCAAACTTGAGCCGCCGCTTGCAGAATCTGATGTATGGGCAATGTGTTCTGTGTTTGGTCAGCATGTGTACATGTTGCCTGCTGACAGTAAAGAATCTCCTGTTCCTGATGCTGCTGGTGATGGGTTAAATGTATGAATTGGTGTTATTTTATATATTTAATCGAGATGTTTAACGACTTAATTTAACTATGACTATTGCATTCGATTTCTAAACTTCCTATTGTTTTGGCTAGTGTTTAAAGTTGATGCAGTGGAAATAATTTTGATTTTTGAAGGATTCTCCTTAGTGTTTGTACAACGATCTAAAACTGATTATTGTTTTTAAAAAAAATCAAGTTAAAACTTATCATTGTTAATAACGCTACAGCTATATTTCGCAATTTATGACCATGAAGTCAGTATAATATACAAACACGTATGTAACCTGCCATGCGACAAACTTTGAAATTTCAGGCGGTAGCCCTACGTTAGGCGTTGTTTAAGAGCGATTTGCCAAACACTTTAATTTTTTTGTTTTTCTAGCCCTATCATCAGCATTCATTTGCATACTTTTAGAAAAATGACGCAACTGCAGATGCAGCACTGATTGCTCTTAATGAATTATACGAAGAAATTCTGGCAAAATCAACGTCTAACACAATAAATCTTGGTTGTCTTATGAAAATTGTGACACCATATCTCGACAAGCCGGACAGCGTTGTTCGAAGACGTGCAATTGAATCTGCTCATACGATTCTAAAAGCGTACTATGCCTATGCCGATATCGAAATTGGGCATGCGACAGAATTTGCACATCTCGGTGGATTGTTTGGCCGGTTTAGTCCACGGTTGTGTGATGAGGATTTAGTTGTGAGACTGAAAGCCTTGGATTGTATACATTGGCTGATGGCTGTTAGCGTTTTGCATTTAGGTAAAGCGAGATTTGTTTGGCTTTTTGTTTGGACGTTGTTAGATTGTAATAGTGTCTGTTGTGTGATTGTTTAGATGTACAACGATGTTTGAATTCTGTATATACCCGAAATTAAATCGTGCAGAAACATTAAAACTATAACTGCGAGGCTAAAAGCGTTGAAATATATACTTTACGCTGACGGCTGTTAGGGTTCCGCATTGATATAATGAGGGTTGTAAAGGTGGTTAGACCAAGAGTTTTTGCATCTCTATCACTAAATTACTACTGGAAAAAACAAATGTGAATTCAGCGATGGTGCACTAGAATGCGATTTTCCTTCTATAATAGAGAAGTAAAATTATTAATGAAATACTTTCAGGACATGGAAAAGAATACAAAGATAATGTGGTTGACAATATCCTCGAGTCGCAAGAATTGCTAGAAATGAGCGATCTCAGCGCGCACCTGATTGTTATTTGCAATTTATCTCAGGTTAGCAATTTGAAGCTGTTGTCGTGCAGCAGTTTTTTGTTGAACAAAAAACTCGACCATGGACTGTCGTCGTCGTCGTCGTTGTAGTTGTTGTTTTTTTCTTGTTCTTGTTGTTGTTGTAACCACCAATCCCATCAGGTATCGTGCTGTAGTGGATATTAATGAATTCCGACCATTGAATCGGTCGTTGGCTGGAGGTCTGTGGGTGGAACGGCACAATTGAACAGATGGACAAAAACAAGAGTTGCATCCTTAAGGAGGATGAACGCTTTTTGAAAGTGACATTTGGAGAAATTACCTTAAAGTCAGATGAGACCTGTCCCGTCAATTAAAAAATGCAGACAACGAGATATTTGCGGTTTCGCGGCAAATTATGAATAGCGTTTTAAATAGCAGACTATGTTTTGGAACGTTGGTGTTGATATACGTACTGATGTTTGCCTGCAATTTTCAAGATGAGATTGTAAATTTTGAGCGAATAACATTTATGTTGTTCGCCCAAAAATGTCGGTAGGGGCTGGCCGGGGTTAAATCAGCGTACGCAAATGCCTGCAAGATGTTCTTCACTCTTTAGATCGCAAATCAACGTCTATCACCGAAACAGATGCAGTTATATTTGTCGGCTCTCTTTGACCTTATGCTCGACGCACAACCTGGCGTTTCGTGTGCTTCCGCTTCGTTGTTGCGAAATACATTGATCGATCGTGGCCCTCATTTAGTTGCTGAGGTACGTATATTCAACATGATTTCAGCCGGGACAAAATTTACTCGGAATTGGGATCGGTATTCAGCTGTTTATTCTTAGAAGACATTTCCAAAATTATACAAATTAGTACCGAAAAAATGTGCATGTATTAAGCTGTGCCTAAATTATTTTTCAGAAAACATTTTCAGTCCCATTCTAGTAAGAAACAGAACAGATGTTTGCATAACCGTTCGGAACTATAAACGACAGCGATTAGTTATATCCGACATTATTAGCTAGACCCAACCGAAAAAGACCAAATTCTTGCACCGGGATAACGCTTGATGTTAATCGGAATCAGAGCGTTTTCGTAGCGCACAATTTACTGTTTCATTATTGGTAAGAACGGTTAGCCACAGATTTAGCTCTGTTTGCGAAAAATGACGTTTAATTTTATTTTGGTACATGCGCAAAGCTAGTTGATTATTTCGATACTTTATATTTTAACCCATTACGCGGTTACACAACAAACTTAAGTAATGCTAAAATTGTAATATATTTGAAAAGTTATTTTTTTGTTAAACGTATTGTTTGTTAGGAGTCGAAAGTTGTGCCTCGTGTAAGTTAGTATGCAATATTGGTGGTGTTTTGTTGTATTTGCAGGCTGAAAAAATTGTGACAACTGTCTTGTCGAAACTTCCAGAAATTCTGCCTGCAGTTCAGACGTACGCTGAAGCGTTGCAGTCGTTGCATGCATTCGCCGAACACAATTTGCATCTTGTGGTCACTTGCTTGCTTGCACAAAAATTACCTTATAACCAGTGAGTCTTATAACCAGTGAGTGCAGTTTTTGTTGTATTGTTTTGAAGAAATGATAATATGAGGGTATAGTGAAAATTGAGGGCGATTGCTTGTGGGCGGTGGCGTATATTGTGTAGAGTTGTAAATTAACGAAAAATCCTGGCTACATTTTTCATTGATTTTTTGCAATAGTTGTTGCTGTTTTTCTATACAACATATTCGCTGGTTATAACATTATTTTGAGTCATTGACTGCTTAGTTTGCGCAGTACTGAACGAAGACAATTTCTAGGTTTCGATTGTGCTCGTAATCTTTGAAATTTCGATTTTGTTGAGATTGTTTTAGACAAGATTATAATTTCAGATGTGTTTGCGATTGCTGGCACGCGCTCGCACGCGACGGCCAAATGTTATCACCAATTCTGGAACAATTGTTGGAGATTATATCTTCTCGTATTCACACATCAACTCCGCCGTACTCATCTCTTGAGGGGTCAAACCAAAAGTATGCAAATTTGCAAATCCTGATGGCGCTAGCAGCAATCGTTGAAGTGATAAAGGTAGGCTACATATTTTTAAATTGAGTTGGGTCGAATTTTTGTAAAATTTAATAAAATATCATTTTTGAACCGGAGAGAATTAAACTTATTCACAGTTTGCAGTGGGTAAAAGGGCTGTCTTTATAGGCTAACGTTCAAACAACATTTGATATTGCTGCTCTTTAGAGGACGTTGACTTAACAACACGTTATTTATGCGAACTAGGTAGAATATTGACTTAGTTATGTACCAGCACTGGTAGAACAGCCAAGGTTGGAAGTAAATTATAAAATTTTTTGCGTAATTTTCACGGAAGGTGTAACAAATACTTATTTTTCGTATATTAAATGGACATACCAATCTGTCAAACTCTGCATCGTGTTGTAACAATAAGAGTTATTATTCATTGGAATGGTTGAATATAGTTGTACAAATTGAGAGAACTAATGCCGTATAAAGTGTACAACAGTTGGCTTTGGCTGGTCATTCGAGTTTATCTTGATGAAGACATTGAATAATAAAATAATAATAATAATATTAATAATAACAATAATAATAATGATACATGGAAACTAAATTCTTTAAGGAATTTGTTACAGAATGTTATGTGCATTTTAGGGTGGTGAACCCGAATGTCAAATAACCGATCGATTTCCTCAGCTTGCGAGCAATTTACTTTTGTTGTGTGGCTCTCTAGCGGACACTGTGTTTCCGTCGTCTGCACAAGTTTCACCAGACATGCATCGTGGACGACCGCTAAAATTGGCTCAGGTATGTATTAAGAAGTTGCCTCACTGCTGCGCTGTGTTGTGTCACTGATAACTAGTCGTAGTGGGACTACATGTATTGAGCGAAGCTCGAACAATCGTAAGCAGTTAAGCTAATATGCAAATTTGTTATTAGCTAACTATTCATTTATTGGTTTTGGAGGTTTGTAAACAATTGATTCAGATTCCTCGCACTCAAAACCAGCTATTAGCCAACTATTCAATTATCTGTTTCGGTTCAACCGTTTCTGAGATTCTTTTCAGACGGACGGACGGACATTCACCTTTCGACCCCAGAGTATAAAACATAAAACGCTTCGCGAAACTAATCCGAACCCAGTGCTAATTTTCCGAATCCGAATCATGCACGTTGCAAATTTCAGATATATCTATAATTTGTTTCACAATATCAACGCAATGCCAGCCGTATAACTTTTAATACGTTAATATATTTCGTCCCGACGTCAGTTCTGAGATTTCTCACCTGAAATAAAAATATTGATTTTTATAGCAAGGTATTTTAATATTTTATTGCTTAAAAATGAAAAAAACATATTGCCGAACGTTGTTGGATTCGGCTTTTGGATTCGGCTTTTCTACAACCGAATCCGAATCCGAACCTCAAATTTTTGTCGAATCCGAATCCGAACCTCAAAATTTTGCCCAATACGAACCTTTGTTGCCACCCTGGTTTGAAGTTGAAAAAGTGTTAAATTATACATGCAGAGTCTTTATATCAGGTACTAAATTGCTTTAAAGTGGTACAGCGGGCTCTGTTGTCTATGCACTGCTGCTAAGAATTCGAGTCGATAATCCCTACATTGTATCCGATACAGAAGCTTTGTGTATGAATTTTCACTTTTCAAGCTGTCAGTCATTGCCCGGAAAAATTGTTGCCTGTTTGTATTTGTTCTAGACTGCAATTAAAACGCTGTTTCATCGTTCGTGCAAAACAGCTACGGTTGTTGAAGATTTAACAGAAAGCAACAGTTGGGAAGATTTCGGTGATGAAAACCATTACGTGGATGCGGTACAGCTTTCATTTGCAGTCACGAACGAAATTTGACGCCATCGTAGACGCGTTTTAAACCGCGGCTTCCATCGCAAGTATTACTTGTTTGACGCAATCGTTTGGAAACGCGGTTACAACCGCGATTTCAAACGCACCTGCAGTCGTGTTTCTGGACGCGAATAATCGCGAGTATAGACAATTCAACCGCGGTCATAAAACTGCGATTACTGTGCACTTAATTCCTGTCCGTGACTGCAGTTTTGTTGTGGAGATGTATATTTTTTAAATTGAAGACCTCCGAGCAAAAACTGTCTAAACGACATTTTCATAAAATATAAGTTATATATTAATTTTTCAGATGCGTCCTACACAACGGATTCAATGAGAACATTTTCAGGGCGAAAAAGAGACCAACCGCCGTTGTATATAGCGTAAAATACAGCTACGCCACATAGAGGCGAAATGTATCTAGCCGACATGCTATGTCGTTTAGACACTTTTGCTTCGGCGAATATTGCTGTGGCACTTAGCTACGTTTTAGAATTTGAATAAAAAGGGAAGTATTCGTTTTTTGATAATTCGATACAGTCATGCCACCACGTTTTTAGTCTGTATTTTTGCAACATTATAGATTTCGGAACTTTCTCGATCGCTGGCTATTCATCATCCGGTATGGCTCAGCCCAATTGTGTCTGAAATTGCCGAACAAGTGTCAAGTACATTCCACGGATATCGCACTGTTGCGACTGCTTTATTAGCTGATTTTTTACGCTCAGAACAAATACGTCAAAACATTCCTACGAACCCTGTAAACAAAACAGAGGCTAGTAACGGCCGCATAGCGCCTGCAGAGGGTAAAAATACAGGACTGTCAGCTCATTTAGGTATTAGTGATGCGAATAATAATTCAAAAGATTCTGGAAGAGCGAGCTCGGTGGAATCGGTTACGGGCAGCGCGAGCGGCGATAGCGAAGATCGAGAACAAATGATTGAAAATATACTCAATTTGCTGATGACTGCGCTCGCTGATCAGCATTTGTTGGTCCGGAAGGTAATCGCTTTGTTTGTATTCATGTGGTTTGGTTAACATTTTTTCAGAATTAAATGAATATAGCTGAACCGGTTGTGTTTTGGATTTATTAAGTAGTGTTGATAGTGGGGTATATTGCGAAAATTGTCTATAATGTACGGGTGCAGACAGGAATGTTTTAGCGCTGCGTAAGTTTTTATGATTTTCTCGCTCGAATTTACATTCGACTGACTTAAGTGGGAAACGTTTGTAAATTGCCGATGCTAGGATTGATAAAGTGCTTAATCTTTTTCTATTTCATAATGTCAACATAATTAACTTTACTTTAATTTAATCATACTTTTGCCAACGGCAGAGTAATGAATATTGTAATTAATTTTAAGCTTGCTGTACGTGGTATGGGAAACGTATCGTATTGCTCACAAACCATTGTTGATCAGTATGTTAACGCTGTTCTGGCTGCAATCATGTCCGGGCTGGAAGATCCAGGTAAATAATGAAACAATAACAGAGAAAGTCGTGTTTAAACTGAAGAGATCATGTTTTAGAGAGCCGAGGATGATTTCAAAACGTGAAAACACTAAAACAATTGTATTAATTCTGTAACCTGTTTATTATCTGTATAACGATTGTTGTGTGTGGTGTGAAATTTATTTGTCTACTCATTAATTCTGTTACTTGCTAGTGTCAATGATTTGTTTATATTATTTTAATACTGCAGCTGACGCAAAGGATGAAATGTCACTGGAAGCGATGGGAGCGTTATCAAAGATGGCGACACGACTAACACAAGAGCATGTGGATAAAGTTTTAATTAATATTTTGTCAACTATTCGGCCTAACTTTGAAAAGGTTAGTTCTTTGCGGTTTCTATTTGAGCTTTAATGTAAACCAGTCGTCCAACTTTGCGCAATGCGCAAAAGCGCTAGCGAATACATAAAAGGCTGTATGCAAATTTTCTACTTATGGAACAATCACGTCTATATGCTATGAAACTATTGTAAACAAATTATGCTTGAAACTTGCAGAAAACACGTATGTGGGGCATTCCAGCTTTAACATATAGATGATAGTATGTTCATCGTTTGCAATTAATTTAAAAATGCGAATAAAATATGCTGTTCGAAATGTTCTTAGATTCAGTTCACTAGTTTGCTTTTGTATAGTGATTTCAAATTCAGCCCGTTTTGATGTATTCTGTAGTACAAAGAGAATATTACTGTTGTTAACTTAAGCATTCGTTCAGGCTGCACTGATTTGCAATAAATTTTAAATATTATTCGTTATAGGAAAGCGGTGCGTCGCGTACAGTTTCGTTCAATTTATTTGGAGATCTGACTCGGTTTGGTCATACGGACGCGTTTGCAGAACAAATTCAAAACAACATTGTTGCCGTCTTGTTACACGCGAACGATGATTTGACTCAAGTCCAGCAGGTATGTGGGTATTCAAATTAGAAAAAAGTTTTCTGATCTGAGTAAATTGCAATCTTTATGACAAGACTGCAGAATTAGGATCACGTTAAACACCTTGGTAGCTGCACACGAGAAATGGACTGGGAATCTGATATTAAAAATAGGCCAAACTTGTGCAAAAAGTTGGTGGCACTTACCTTCGGATGGTTAAGAACGATTGCTAATAATACGTTGTTTGCATATCGCACCTCTGTGATTGGAAAGTTCAGTGAGCAATCATGACTTTAGTTTCGATTATGATCGCGATAAGGTGCAAGAAATTGTAACATTATCTGCCAGCAATTACAATCTTGAATACATATAGTTTGTTCTGTTTGTAAAATGCGTATCGCGATTAATTTATTTTTGCTATTTTAGGCGTGTGTTTATGTGCTTGAACAAATTCAGCACCAGTTGAGGGTTGGTGGCATATCAGAAGCATTAGAGAAGTATGCTTGCGACGGAGTGATTAAACGATATCCAGAATTTTTGGCAGCTTTTTGCAAGGCATTGGTAAGTATGAATTTAATTATGTTCACTTTAAATACGTCTTCAGTTTATTCAAATACAATTCTGTTTTAATATACAATAAATCCGATTGTTATGATTTATTTTTGACACGGTTGTCTTTGTTTTAGACCTTAGAATACTATTAATTTTATTCTGACATTGTTTTTTAAATAACCGGGACGCTTACTAAACGCACATGGGTTTTTGGTTTCTTGAATTAATCATTGTTCTTGTTAGTTTTTGCCTGATGCGGAAGTGAAATGATAATTTTGAGTTGTTTTTATTTTAGATAGATTCGTTTCCAGATATGGTAAACTTTTATGCGCTCACATGTTCCAAGTATTTTAATTCGCCAATTATTCGGCTCAAGTGCAATGCAGCTTTATTTATTGGTGAGTTGGGTGTACAATTTTGGTTCTTGCGCGCTTTTAAAATGATGCTTATACACAATTCTTGACTTCATAATAAACAATGTACTCATTTCTTGACTTCAGAATAAGTAATGTACGCCTGGCGTTCTGTCTAGTGTTCATGTGCTAGCTTATATGTGAGGCAGTGATTGTTACGATTAACTGAAATAGTTGTAATTGCCATGATATGCACAAACCTCCGTGAAACTACTCGGTTGTTATTTTTAGCCAGTGGAACAGATGTTATGGCTGCGTTTATACACTGGCTGTCCCAAGATTTTTGGGCGACTGAACAATGTTGCATACTACACACCTGACCTGTACTCAAAAATTTCGTGGTAGGCAGCCGCAAAGACCACCCACTTTTGTAACCGCTTCTGAGACTATGGTTCTACATAGCGGAATATTGTCGGGCACCGCCATGTGAGGAGTAGTATAAATTTATAGAAAGGCTTATTCGGGCATGTGCCGATTTTTATGGTGGTGGCCAAATAAGTTTTGATCTCTAATGCGTTATGGCGATGCCTGAATTGATTTATGTTGCGTTGTTATGATATTTATGAAAATATATGTTTTAGGTAAATTATTCTCCAGCCTTCCAGCAGAGTTACACGTGTCCATATCAAAAGAGCAAATATTTACTTGTAAGTTTGCTGTTTAGCAGGTTATTGTGTTAATGTTAGAGGTTATATTCGATGAACCAAAATGTTATTGTACAATAATATAATAAGTTTTAACAATACTGCTTGATTAATTTCTATTTTGAAATCGCGGACATGGATAAGTTTTGTACTGGGGCGAATCCAGAGGAGGGAACTGCGACGGACTGGTGTTATCACATCTCCCAGTATCGAGACATTAGGATTTAATGTTGTATGCCACATATTGAAATTTTCTGTTATTTGTTGCAGCTCTTGGTCTACTTTTGAAAGAGTCAGATGCAAATGTGAGATTATATGCTGCGGAAGCTGCTGCGAGCTTATATACTCAAATGTAATTAAATATTTATTCATTTTGCAATAATGTGTGTAAAAATACTTTTGGTTTTAGTGCTTCCAGAATTTTCGCGACGCAGCGAAAAGTCAAAAAATACTACTTTATTTTGAGAAATACGGCCTAAACAAGGTAATATTGATTAGAGAAATTTCGTAACTTTAAAAAACGAAGTTACAGTTTAGTAAAAGTAGTAAATAATATTTGAATTCCATTTATTATGGAAATGATGGGTATTGGTGCCGGTATTTTTCAAAAAAATTGATATGTGATTTAATTCAGTTTGGTTATCGGAATTTTGGCAAAATAAACCGTCGTTAGCCCGTGCAGTAAAATCGCGACAGCCACGAAATTGAAGCTGGAATAAATCTCACTTGTGGTCACATACGTTTTTAGCGTCGTTTTGAAGCACGTATTGTAATAACTTGTGTAAATTTAATTTATTTGTGTATTTGTCTAATTATTGAGAAGTTAAGCACGATTCCAGTGTTTGTTGTTATGGGCTTGTTATACTAGGTTTTTCGCAAGAAAAATCAGAATCATACTCATAACAATGCCATTAAATCGTGCCAAAATGTCTAGTGTACGTATGCGGAGTAAGAGAATTTTAAATTTTTTGTTGTCGTTCAATTAGAATATTTAAAACCTTTTTGGATTTATTCATTTAAGTTTATTTTGGTTCAATTTAGCGCCAAGTTACAAGGCTGGGTATACACCAGCATAGTAGACGCAATGTTACTTGAATAACAAAAGTGAGTTCTATCTAACAAAACGCAAATTGTTGTTCAAGGAAATCTTAATATATTTATTATTAAAGTTTTGTATAAAAAATTGTAGACTCCTGGCATTGTACTGTAACAGACTTGTGTGGTCAGAATCCGTTTCGTTCACATTGGCTATCGCTGAATTTGCTGTACTGAGACCAACAAGAGCAATATTTTGTCTGAGTCTGAATTCTATATTCATGTCTGTGTTGTAAGAAAAATCGGCCAACGTACAGAATAGGGCCGTAACAGTAGTATAAGCATATTCCTAAGCCTGAACCTAGGTTTAAGCCTAAGCGTTCAAATGAGCTTATTGCTGAGTTGAAGCCTAAGAAAAAAAGCTTACTCTATATTGCAGTCACACAGAATAACTTTCCGACCATATTTTTTTACATGGGCCCATAAATCAGACTCCCAGAAAAGACCCCGCCCGATTTTTACTATGAAAATCAGACTCAAGATTTCTATAAATTCAGCAAAAATCAGGCTCCCGTCTAAACTTTTCCTAGTGAAAAATCAGACCCCCGCGATTTCAGTATACCTAGTTTTACCTATTAGGCTTTCTGCTCACTTTTAATACGAAAAAACATTGCTGCTATCGGGATATCGAGCAGTTCGTGGCCGATATCCGCATACTCGAACTCAAATTGTGTGTTTTCCATGTCTCCAGATGTCAGTTTTGCTATCCAAAACACTTTGAACAGGCAGCTTCCATTAAATTGCCCTGGGAAACAAAATGATCTTTTACTGTAGTGACCCGAATAAGAGAGGGACCCTTTTTGAGTTCCAATCATTAAGAGTCCGTATCCCTAATATAATAAGAGTCCGTGATCGGATAGAGTTCGTAAACCCTAACTGAAGTTCGTAAATGTACATTTTGTAATTACAAAATAAAATAGCTGTAATAGTTATGTACAGTTTGTATTTGGTAGTTTTTTTGACATAATCTTCGGTCTACAAACCAAACGGCAGCATTCGTTAAAAGATTAATAAGGCTAGTTTTATTGATCATCCGTAATTGCGCAATTTCAGCCGGAATCGGAAGCGCGATGAAACCCTGCAAATGTCCAAAACTTTAAACAGTAAAATAGCATGGTCGACCAGCGCGTCTTCAGCTCATACACGACGAATTTAAGTGAATGGTGAATTTATGTGCGACTAACATTTTTAGCGCATGTTGCAGGGAAATTGTCGCATTTTGTATTGCTTGTTAACTGGAATTCATCATGCATGGTTTTTGACAGAAATTATGCGGGGTTCACGTTATAACCGGGGCAGGCGGGACACGGTTTGTCCCATGTTGATTCGACGTCAACGTTAACATTAGGGCACATATCGGGTCAACAGACAAAACTCGAATGTCATATGACATTAGGTTACAAACCACCGCTCTCAAATGATCAATGTGTACAAGGGACGGTATGTCACATGACACTGTCGGACATTTATGCGAATATCGTATGATATTCCAAAATTTCAACGAATATCATATGATATTCAGCGGGACAGTGTAAACTTTGGGTACTAATAAATGAATGAAAAGTTGGACGGCAGAGGCACAAACGAGCTTTAAATACCAAATACATGCCTGCAAATCGTTTCCGACACAAAATCGCTTAAAACCACAGCTTCATAATTCAAAAATTCTAATTTCAAATTGTAGTATATGATATTCAATAGGACAATTTTGATATGTTACCTCAACTACGCAGACATTTGAAAATATATGATATTCGCTGACAATACCTCGAATATCTTATGATATTGAAGGACAAAAGGTGACCTGTACATGATGTTAGCAGACAAATAAGAATTTTTGAATACGATATGGGGTCTACAAGCAGACAAAATATGACCCAATAGTCTAATAGGGACAAAACGTGTCCCAAGCTGCCCCGGTTATAACGTGAACCCCGCATTAGGCTAATACTATGAATTTGGCCATGATAGTTTTGGCTCCAGAGAATTTTCATTCGACAGCAGATATAAAAATGACATTCATTTTACGACCAATGTAACTTTTAGTGGCCATAGTGTAAAGAACAGGGGCGGAAAGTATTATAAGCATATTCCTAAGCCTAGGCCTAAACCTAAGCGTGCAATGAGCATATTCCTAAACCTAAGCCAAGCAAAAGAATTAGTCTAAAGCGTAAGCTTTCTTACTCTGTGGCAGTCCCACAGAAAAACGTTCGCCCCCTGGTCTTTCATGGGCCCTTTTATGGTTGTACATAAGAGTAGATTAAGCGTATTCCTAAACCTAAGCGTTGCAAAAATGTGTTCCTAAGCTTAAGCCTAAAGCCTAAGCAAAAAATTTAACCCACCGGAAACTTGAACGCCCCTTAAAAAGTATATAACAAGGGACGAATATTCTCTTGTAATTTGAAAGTGCCTAAACTTCATATGTACTTTCGGAGCCTACACACGTCACCGCGGCCAATAGAACGCGGGCGCAGTGACGGTCGAAAATGTTCTATCCTCCAATCAACTGCCCCCTTGTATACGACCGTGCTATAATATCGGTAAAGGGTCCGGTCAGCCCAAATTAATCGCCCCAAATTAACGGCGACATAGGTAATTTAAGGCAATGGTTTATCAGTACAAATGAAACGTCACAATTCCATGAACGCAATTCAGAATTATATAAGTTCTGGCCAATGTTACTTTGAGGGGTGTAACAGTAGATTAAGCGTATTCCTAAACCTATAGCCTAAGCGTTGCAAAAATGAGTGCCTAAGCCTAAGCAAAAAATGTAAATCTAGAATCTAAACCTACTCTTTTATCGACCCACCAGAAACCTGGACGCCCCTAAAGTAACATGGGCCTAAAGTTCTAGTAGTTTCGGTGGTAAAGTCGAGTTGCAAGCAAAAGGTTTATTGTTTTGCAATACAAATACATCCTAGCGGAGCTTGTGAATCTTCCTTTGGGATAAGAAAAAAGTTACGCAACGAAAAGAAATTCTCAAGGTGCGCAATCAATATTGAAAACAAATGTTGAAATTGAAATATTGTTTCATTTGAAATGATTGGCAAGTCCCGCGGGCAGTGGCGTGGCGTGCCGTTTGATACAAGGCTTGTTGTATGTGAAGTCATTGACACAAATATAATGATCACATACTAATATTTCTATTTGGAAGATTAATCCAAAATACATATATATAGATAGATGTTTTCGTTGAAATATGGGTATGACTGCAGCTGCGAAGGGGAATGAAGTACACCGCATCCCTTGTGGACATCTTCGCCACCCCCTTTGGCCAAATATGTTTTCGACAACATTAAAAGAATTGTATGCTAAGACAATTTTCTTTGCCGCGTCTAGAAACGATACAGTGACTCTTTTGATAGTAACAATCGCTGGTTGTGCGGCTGAATACAGGTTCATTTGAGCGTGAGTTGAAAGGTTAATAAACTGGTTCTTGTAAACGCTATAGATTATATACTGTTTTTGTTGTTGTATAATGTTTTTAGGTTTATAACCAATTGTTGTGACGATGAATTGGTTGTGTAGATGCTCTCGAAGTATATCGAAATGTTTTCGGTACTGACGAACTTAAATTTGTTTGAGCGTTTGCCGGCTCCATTGATTTAGTAAAATCTTTCCATGACCGCGGTGTGATAACTGCGGTTTTTTCAACCAGCGATTGAGTCATCTTTGTTGTGTAGGTGTTGTCTATAAGTATAATATACAGTGCAAAAAATGGTGAGTCAAATTGTCTCACTCGGAAATAAGCTTTTCCTGACTACACAAACTGAGTCGAAATTCGACTCCGCCAGAGTCAAATTCGATGCAATGAATCGCTTTAGTGAGTCGAATTTGACTCTGGCGGAAAAATCCCGGAAAAAGAAAACCAAAACAGAAAAAAACCCCCAAGGGCCCCCCCCCCCCCCCCCCCCCCCCTTTGTGAAGTTTAATGCATCGTATAGAGAAAGTTTTGCCGAAAGATACAAGATTGAACTTTACTAATTTTGAGGTTACTAATTTTGAGGGTTGTGGTACTTTTAGGAATCTGGTTTCGAGCCGAAACCACGGGCGACGAGCGGTGCGGGGGGGCACCGCCTGCTTTGAAAGAATCGTGGAAACTTTTTCTTGTTCTCTTTAGAAATTTTTTACTTCGTCTGATACAAATTTTTAATAGTTGTGGAACTGACCTGGTTGGTAATCAAGAGGCATCCATGACGGTGTCAGCGGTCTTCCTGGAGTGCTTTCACGTGACGTGCCGTGAATACTTCCACCAGTGACCGAATGAGTTGCTTTCGTAGTATTAATATTGAATGAACTGTGGTCTGTGGAAGCATGGCTATCGAATGCAAGCATAGGATGATGAGAGGGATAACTGCTACTAGGGGTAAGGGATCTTTGCCGGCTTGGGGTAGAATATGATTGCCTGTTACAACTTTGTCCCAGGCTAGAGCTGGGCGTTACAGGGCGCCCCACAGATACAAATGCGCCGCTAGGGTCACCGCGAGGATGTTCGAGGGCTGCCTCCCACGGGGATTTGACGAGTTGAATTCCACTTGTTGAATATGACTCAATGTAGCGCGAGATATCCTGCAAGAGTAGACTTTACCAATAGTTAAAAGATTTGATATATATGTATATATATATATTAGTTATTCTGACATTTTCTATAATAAATTTTCATGCATCACAGTGAAGTGAAATTTTGATGATTTAAAATAAAGTCACTTATGATATTGTACCCTGGACTTCAATAGAGTAAGCTTCAGCTCTAGACTGAGCTTTAGTTTTAGATATAGGCTTATCTATACACCGAGCTTTAGGGTTTGGTTTAGGAATACGCGTTGACTACTGTTACAGCCCTGACCTACACATTTAACGAAATTTTTTGCCGCATTTTGTGTTTAACTTCTGCCCATTTCATATTTATCTGATTGTACTGTTTGTTTGATTCAGTATATAGCTTGTGTTAAGTTCACCTCTTTCCTTCCGTTCTGAATCACGTCCGCATCCGGTGCATATTGAGCAAGTGGGACATTAGAGCTAAAGTGAGTCGTTCCAAGCGGGACTCGAACCCCTGAACCCGGCGGTGTACCAGGTGTCGTTCGTTGAACAATCTCTTTAACCACTGGACGAACGCGCCGGACGTTAGTTTCGTCGACGACATATTTTTCAGTGCGTTCACGTTGTCTGGCAAACATTCGCGATGCGCGTGTTCCAGTTGCTGGATCAAGAAGCGACCCTGACTGTGGTGTTAAGTCTGTCGGTGGCCCAACTGGTTTAGAGACCTGATCAGGTTTTGGCTTTAGTCTATGCCTGAAAATAATTAAATGCTTAAAAGGAATCCTAAAATGGTGCTTATTTTTTTGTCTTATTCTGTTTTTTCTATTGAAAATTCGCTTTCAAGAAGTTCCCCCTGTCAAATAGTGTGCACCATCTGGCAAAAATTATTTCTGTAAGCAGCCGGTACATAGTTTTAAGAAAGAAATTGAGTCGGTCACAGATTACATTTACATTCTACACAAGTATTTAATATATGTCGTAGCCCAAGTCGTAATTCAGCCCAATTCGGAATTTGGGCTAGCCCAAAGTGGAATCATGTTTGATAAAGCTGTGCGTTTTCTGATTGGTTACCTGATAGTTGTAATCAAGCTTGAGTAAACTTTACTCAGTATTAAAACAAACTGTGTAGTAGCCAACAGGTAGCGATTACTTAGCCAATCGGAAAAGAGTATTCGCATCAGTCAACCGCGATTGAGTATGGCATACCTTAAACTATTGGCGTCATCCGTCTTAATCTGGTCATCTTTCATATGTACAGTGTCATTATCACCAGAGACTCTTGGTTCATATTCCGTTCCAGACTGCGTTTCATGTTGGTCAAAACTTTGTTGGTTTCGCCGCTGCTGTTGCATTTCTTCAAGTCGTTGCATACGTTCTCGTCTGCTTTCGAACATACGACGCGCTTTCGTATCGGCAGGTTTGTATTTTTCGTCCAATGAATGAGCAATTTCGTGGCTATGATGCATTTTGTGTTCAAGATGTTGCTGGTAAGTTTCTGTAACAACTCAGATTGCACGTAGTTGCAACGGACGACAGTGGGAGGCATCGTCGTACCGTAGACATGTTTGCCGCCTGAGGTCAAAGTTTTTGACTCCGCAGCCAAAAAAATTTTAATGGTTAAAAATTTGCGACATTAAAAATTGGTGATTTTTGCTTTGGTTCTGGTCACAATTTTGATTGATTTGTTTTTACAACAAAATTTCAAATTTCTACAACATTTAGGCCTATGTTACTTTTAGGGCCGGTCCGGTTTCTGGTGGGTCTGTAAAAGAGTAGGCTTACATTGTAGACATTTTTTGCTTAGTCTTAGGCTTACGCTTAGGAATACGCTTTTGCAACGCTTAGGCTTAGGCTTAGGCTTAGGAATACGCTTTTGTAACGCTTAGGCTTAGGCTTAGGCTTAGGAATACGCTTTTGTAACGCTCAGGCTTAGGCTTAGGCTTAGGAATACGCTTAATCTACTGTTACGGCCCTAAAAGTAACATTGGCCGACATGACTATGGTTCAAACGTGACATGAAATATTGCCAATTGACGATTAAATGCTGCATAGTTTCAAAATGTCTGTGGTACACAACCAGTAAAACACGCTTACTTCTACTGCTTGCTCTCAGTTTCGCTTCAGCAATCGCCAATCGTTCAGTTTCCTGAAATTGTTGTATTTAATTTTTAAAATTAATAGGAGACGGCAGGCATGACAAGCTTTAATTTTCTTGAGCGTTATACATCAGAGTAAAGAATAGGCCCGTAGCCAGCCCACCTTGCTAGGGGGGGGGGGCTAAATTTTTTTCAAGAGGGGCATTCAAGGGATTTCATTGAGTGTAAGCAAGGTTGAAAATTTCTTAGGGGACAGAATTATTCCAGGGGGGGCGAGCCTCCCATTGCCTACGAGTCCGGTAAACAATTAAAAATTTGCAACTGCAACAGGGTTTATTTAGAAATTTTCTTTGCTAGAGCTCACATAAACACCATATATAGTGGTTACAAGGCGAACATTATAATGCAAGATTGAATCAAAATTTAAGTTTGCAATGATAATTTTTAGGTTCGAAATGTTCAGCATTTGAGTTAAATTTTTGATAAATCGCGGTTTCTATTAAGCGCTTACCTCTGAAGATGACATCCGGTCCACTGGCAAATCTTTCACTACCGTGTCGGTGTCGCTTTGAACTTTTTGCGTTTCAGCTGATTGTGGTTTTTGAGGAAATTCAATCTCGCCTCTGTGATCGCTGCCTTCGTTTGATGTTTGACGTTGAACAGATTCGGATTTGAATTCCGACTCAGATTTCGTTATTTCCCATTCTTTCGGCAAATCTGTTCGTTGTTCTCGAAATTGTTCGGCAAAATTAGACATTTTCGGATATTGTTGACGTGAGTGGGGTTTTTGCGACGGAGGTACCCATGTATGTGACGTCGATGAAAATCCTTCCAACGTATCCTGGATGTCGTGTTCTTCTTTGAAATTATGGTCCATTTTCTGCTCAGTTTGACTGTCTTCCAGTGATTTATCGCGATTTCGATGCATTCGTTTTGGAGCTGGAGCTGTTGTCAATATTGATGCCAGTTTATCAGCATGTCCGGATGCTTTGAACGCTCGTTGATCACTTTCTCGGCTAATTTCAATCGAAGTTTCAAATATTTCTTTTGCATCTACATCTTCGCGAGCGTCTATCTCAGGGCCAATCACCAGGTCGTCGTAGTTATCCTCAGAAGTAGTTTTTTGTGACCCTTTGTTGTCTTCTGTCTTTGTTTTGCGTTCTTCCTTGTTCATTTCATGCTTGTTTGTGCTTAAATCCAGCGTTTCCAAAGATTTTGTTTTACTTTCAGTCGTTTCGGTTGAACCTTTGGACTGTTTTTGTGTACTTTTTCGGATCGCTACATTGATTTTAGATGTATCCACCGGATGGCTTTCATCTACTAACGTGTCGTCAGTTGAGGCACTCAAGCTTCCATCAGCTTCTGATAATCGATCTTTAGAGCTCGGTGTCTCACACTCAGGCTCCTTTGAAGTTACCGCAAGTAGTTTGCTCTCGTCAGTAAGGTTTCCAGTTTCATCTGCCGCTGTTGTTGTCCACGTTTCACATTCAATGCTTCTGACACTGCGTTCACATTTGATTCCATCTCGTTGTGTTGATTTCGGTTCATCTTGCACACTGATAACTGTTGACTTTTTGCTGGAAACAGTACTCGTTTGCTGGGTCGAATAGTTTTCAACCAATTGCTTGGAATTTAAATCTTCAGATCTTTCTGTCGTCGGCAATACTTGTTGCTGTTGCTGCGGTTCGTCTTTAATACTTTGTATCAGTCGTGGTTTTTTCGGTCGCAGCCCATTTGTTGTTGTTTCACTTTTCGGATCTTCTGCTAAATTTTCGTGTAGACTTGTTGTCGTTTTTGAGTCATCTTTTTCGTTCATTTGAATTTGTTGATCAGCTCCAATTGGCTTGATTGTAGTGACAGCCTTTTCTCCAACATCATAGATTTCTACATCGATAGTTTGTGATTCTTTTTGTGGTTTTGCAGGAAGACGCTGGCCAACAATTTGAACAAACGGTACTTTTCGTGATTTTTGTAGATTTTTAACAAAAAATGTATAATCTTCAGTGATGTCTTCTTCGTCTTCTTCTTTTTCGTCGTCGTCTTCATTTTCTTTTCGATTTGACTCTTTAACGGATTTTTGTCGCGTTTCGACGGTTTCTTTGTTGCTGCGTACCGGTCCAGAGTGAACCGTGGTTGATTGTTCGACTACTAAAAACGCTTTTGGATAAAATTGACTGAAATCAATCGATTCAACGCTTTCCGCGTGTTCCAACCGATTGCTTTCAACATCGACCGAAGTTTCATCTTTTTTCGTTTGTTTTTCTTGTTTTGTTTCCGCTTTTGATAGTTTCATTTCTTTTTGTTTTGGTTCTATTTCTGTTTTTTGTTTTATTTTTGTTTCGGTGTTTGATATTTGTTTTTGCTGCTGCTGCTGTTCTTGTTTTTGTTGTTGTTGTTGTTGTTGTTGTTGTTGTTGCATTACACTTGGTTTTAAATATACATGATGTACATCGCAAAGTGAGTCGTTACCCGTTGGTGCAATAATTTGTATAGTTTTTGACGTATGAGCGTGGGTTGATTGGCTTGGTTCTGATAATTTGTTCGCATCAAAAATTTCACTATCTGGTCGTTGAGTATTACTTTCTATTTTGACATCTTTATCCGTGTCTGTTGTTGCAAATCCGTCAGAAACTAATTCGCTCGCTTGATTCAGTGTTTGGTTTTCAACCAATTTTTGTTTCCCGTCCAACTGAGCGTCAAACTCGCGTTCACATTGTTGATTTTGAAAATCAGTTGAATTCTTAACTGGTAACTGTTCTAACTGTACCGTCATTTGTGATGTATACAACGGCAGATCAGCAGGTATAACACTGCTGGAGCTAACCAAATCTTCGACAGTTAACCGGTTAACACTTGTCGCAATTTGTGACGCTGTGCTTGCAACTTTGGTCGACCTTTGAGGTCCGGATCCATCGTCTTTGAAGTCTTCCGACAAGGAGTTGGGCGGATCGGTTGGCGTTGAATTTTGACTCGCTTCAGTTTGTGTCTTTGGAAAAATTGCTGATGGTTGATGGAGGAGCGATTGTTGTTGTTGAATGAACGCTCGGTGACTCTGTAAGTGTTGGTCGACTGTTGCTGAACGTTTTTGTAGTTGTTGTTGTTGTTGTTGTTGTTGTTGTTGTTGTTGTTGTTGTTGTTGTTGTTGTTGTTGTTGTTGTTGTTGTTGTTGTTGTTGTTGTTGTTGTTCCAGTTGATAATATTGTTGTTGATATTGTCGTTGCTGTTGTTGTTGATAATACGGCCTAGGCGAGTGGCGTTGTGGATCTTGCTGTTTATGGTGATGATAATAATGTTGTTGTTGTTGATAATGTTGTTTGGGCGATTGTTGTTGTTGCGGCGGTTGTGGGTGTTGTTGTTTTTGTTGTTGTTGTTGTTGTTGCGGTTGTATTTGTGGTTGTTGTTGTTGTTTTTTCTGAATTTGATGTTCTTTGACACCCGGCTGGAGAAGTTCGATCGTTGCGTTGCTGCGGTAGTCTTTGTACGTGTATGACAAATCTGGCTGTTTTTGTTTGGCTATTTCGGCATCTTGCAGTTGAGCGTTTTGCTGCAATTTTTGTTGCTGATTTTTGATTCGTTTCGGCTCAAATTGTAGCGTTTGAACGAATGTTTCGTAGTTGCTATCGCGGTCACTATGACTCAAAATAGCATCTTCACCTTTGGTTCCTCGTTGTCTGTCAACTGGCATTGCACTGACATGACGCCCTTCGTCGTGTTGTTCAAGATTCCACTGGGCTTTGATCTGTTTTTCTTGACTTTGCTTACTGCCAGATTTTTCGTCGTTTTTTGTCAAATCGTACTGTTGAAATTCGTTTTGATAGTAAACGAATTGTTGTTGCTGTTCTATTTTTGTTTTCGTGGGTTGATATTTATTTTCGGTTTCCAGCAGTTCGCGTTCGTGATGAATAAATGTTTGTTTGTCGTTTCTTAAATCCAGACCTCCAGATGCTTTGGTGGCATATGGTTCAGTGGGTTTGGTTTGTGTTTGATCAACTGAAGCTACAGACCAGAAGGACGACGGATGGTCGGCGCTTACAGATTTTAATAATTGCGGTTGTTCCGGTTTACGTATCGGCTCAAATTGAGGGCTTACCATTTGAGGTACTCTATGCTGATATAGGGTACTGTATTGGTAGATGGATGTTTGAGCAGTGCCGCTAAGTTGTACTCCATCCATGCCCAGTTGGGTGAACTCGGTGTTTTTGTCGCTGTAGTCAGATGCTCGCATGTTTGTTTTTTCCATCGTTAGTTGTGAATTCTGATTTGTTTCGTTTTCTGGACGCATAGTTTTGTCGGTCTTAACCTTTGAGCTTAGTTCGGGATTGATCCCAAGACCAAGACGGAACTCTGCGTCGGTTGATGATCTTTGAGCAGTCATCGAAGCGGGTACGTGAACGGATGCTGACCGCCCAGTTGTTCCAAAAGTCATACTGTCAGAGTGTCGGTCAAATTTGTTGCTAAACTTTTCAAAGTTCGATAGCCGCGTATGAGACACTGTTTCTTGTTGGTTTTTCGCACGTCGAAGCCATGGGGGTCCAATATGCCACTGTTGAGCATTGTATGCTTGTAAATTTCGTTCGTAAGCTGATAATGATTGGTTACTGGTAGGTTTTAGTTTTTCTTCTTTCAAATTTAACGCTTGTATTGAGTCAGGTATTTTTTCAACATTTGCGGCATCGCTAGTTTCTAAGGTTTTTGTTGTTGATTTTTTCGAATTTGATATATCTTGATACGCCTTGGTAATGTTAACTTCGGTTGAGCTGTGATGTTCTGTAAGTTTTGGCTGAAAATCAAAATCCTGTGGTGTAACAGAGTTTGTCTGTGATACATCAGGTTCGAACGCTGTTTTGCTCACGGTAGTACCCTTTGGGCTCTCGAGAGCGGTTTTTACAATTTGTTTTTGGTTTTCTGCCGGTGATTTAGTCACAAATTCGCGCGATTTTTCAAGCGACCGTTGGTGTTTTTCAATTTCACGTTCAATTTTCGCTTGTTGTTTGTCGTGAAACGAAACGCCACCTCCGATATCATGTATAGTTGGAGGCGTATAATAGGTTCGAAATTTTTCCGTCTGTTTTGGTTTCGTTTGGAATTGTTCCCATTTTTGATGAATGTCACTTGTTTTCAGTTGTCCAATTTTATCTGCGCTTGGCTCTGCGGTTGTTAGTTTGTCGTGTCGACCGGTGTCATGTTCAAAACGTTCGTGGATTTGATCAAACTGACTTTGCAGGTGTTGTTTCAGTTGCTGCATTGCGGTGTCGGTTTCTTTTGTTTTACTTTGATACTTTTCATCTGATTTGGGTTGCGACAGATTTTCTTGATTTTCGGCTGCTTGTGGTCTGACGTTGTCATTTTGCAATTTTTGTTGCTGTTCAACTTCTTCACATTTCCTCTCATGTTTGGCTAGTTGAGTTTTTGGTTTTTCTTCTGTGGCGGATTTCTGCTGTTCTACGCTTTGAGTATTTTCTAGCTGTGACCGTTTCTCCCATTCGTTCGCCAGCGGCGTTTTTCTCGACATTTGATTTGCTTTCACACTCGCAACAGTTTTTGGTTCGTTGGTTGTTTCCTGCATTTTTTGCTGAAATGCTTCGTGTGATTGCTGAATTTGCTGCGATATTTTTACACTTGAGCTCGCAGATTTTGACGCGTCATGCTCTTGCATTGCCGTATCGCTTAGTGTAACCACCCCAGAAGCCTTGTGTTTTTCAATTTCTCGTTTAGCCTCACATTCCACCAAATATCGTGCTTCTCTTAACTGTTGATTTTTGTGTAATAATTGTTTTTGTCGGACTTCGTATTGTTGATATTGTTGTAGTACTTCGGCGAGTTGTTGCTGAAATTTTTTCTCATCGGTTGATATTGTTCCAGCTTTGTTTTCGCCTTCTGATGCAATTGCAGTTTCTAGCGATTTCGCTCCACCATCCTTCGTTTTTAAGTCCCCATTCTGTTGCTGTTGTTGTTGTTGTTGCTGCTGCTGCTGTTGTTGTTGTTGTTGTTGTTGTTGTTGTTGTTGTTGTTGTTGTTGTTGTTGTTGTTGTTGTTGTATTTCCAGCCGCGTTTCACGATCCCTTCGACACCGGCTTATTTCATGCGTTAGTCGTTGTTGCAGTAGCAACAACTGCTGTTGCCGTCCTTCGTACTGTTGATAAAGACGCATTATTTGATGTTGTTGCGATAGTATTTCATCAATGTCTTCTTTCAACATTTGTAGCAAATTTGGTGTTTTTCGCGATTCGCTCTCGTTTTGATTGTCATCAACCTGTCGACTTGTCAGCACTTCAGTGCTTTTCAACTCTTTGCCGCTTGTCATTTTTGATACTGTGGGCCCAGTTTTCGACCCCGTTGACCGGTTAGGCGTCTGGTTTAGGTTGTGTTTGTTAGTTTTTGCTGATGTTTCGAATTTTGCTGTTTCTTGCGAAATATTTGAATCTGTCACTGGCTTGTTTATGGTTGATATTTCTAGTTTTCCGCTTCCCACAACTGAATCGTTGTCAGTTTTAGGTTCAATTTCACTTTTTAAATTTACCGATTTTGATTTGCCTATTGTTATTCGAGTGGTTGGTGTTGTAGGTTGGTTTGATGAAGAGTAATCAGATGAAACTTGTTGTTCGTTCACAACCGTTTCTGTAGTATTCGTTTTAGTAAATTTTGAAGTTTCTGTTGCGTTACTGGATGACTTGCATGATGATGAGGTTATTATTTGTGTTAATGCATCAGTCGGCGGTTGTGGCGAATGTTGAGTGGTGGTCGGAGGCGACTGTGTTGGCATTTTGATATATTTTTAATAAATGTAATTTACGTAAAGTAGCAGGTTTTAAAACAGTATTGTGTAAAATTTCGAAAACAATAAAATATCTATATTATTGAAGCTAGACGGCTCCGTATACGTATTTTGGGCAGCGCTCCAGCTGATTTATATGCGTGTGTGGTAGGCAAATTAGTGTTTTGTTGTGATACAAAGTTCGAAATACAAAATTTTTTGTTCCAACGTGTTCTGTCCAGTTTTATGCTATGGTTAGAAAAAACAGGGATCCATCTTTCTCAGCAGATTATGCTATAATATGCCGGGGTTGCAAATGTTGCAACCACTTTGACTAGTATTTTTTATGTTTCATTTTACGTATGCTATTAGGTACACTGCAAAAAATGGGGAGTCAAATTGACTGAAATAGGCTTTTCCTTACTACACAAACTGAGGCAAATTCGAGTCCACCGTAGTCAAATTCGATTCACTAGGTCGCACGTTTCGCTCTGGTGGAGTCGAATTTGACTCAGTTCGTGTAGTCAGGAAAAGCCTGTTATCCGAGAGCTGACTCACTTTTTTACAGTGTATATAAGATTTTACACTGTAACTCGAGCATCCATAGTGTGATTGCGGAAATTCACATTACTACACACAGCTCCACAAACTACATTAAATGATATATATGCCTAACTTTTTGACAAAAAATTTTCGGTCACAGAAGAAGACTTTAACCTTAAAAATTTGATTTTTTAAAAATTAATGTTTGAAGATTAAATAACCACCTTTCACATAAAAAAGCGTCATTGTCATTCATTTCCACATCGTTGGACTGATTGGCTGAGTTTCTGAAATCTTACGAATATTCCACTTTAGCCATTACACACTGCAAAAACCGGCAAGTCAAATTGACTCTGTCCGCAATAGTATCTACGGGACTACACAAACTGATTCAAAATTTGACTCCGCCAAAGTAAAACGTGTGACTCAGTGAGTCAAAATTGGCTCTGGCGTAGTCGAATTTGACTCAGTTTGTGCAGCCTCATAGAGCCTATTTCGAAGCCAGTCAATTTAACTCACCATTTTTTGCAGTGCAGATAAACGAAATCAATTGCTGTTTTAACTTTTGACAAAATACGTTAATATTTGCAAAAAATTTCAAATACAATGAAGTATTGAAATTCCGAGCGAACAGTTTAGTTTCTCATTCTGTAAGTTTATTGCAATAATAAAGACAGAATTCAGATATTACACATTTAACCTCATTATATTTCATGACTGTCGTTTGCAGCAATTTTGGACAATTTTTGAAAGTTAAAAACAATTTAAATTGATCGCAAACGCGATTTAAAGTGTCTTCACTGCAAAAAATAGTGAGTCAAATTTGGCTCTCGGCTAAATAGGCTCTACGGGACTACATAAACAGAGTCAATCTTCATTCCGTCAGAGTCAAATATGCGACTCAGTGGTCTCGTAGAGCCTATTTCGGAGAGAGTCAATTTGAATCACCATTTTTTACAGTGTTGTTAAACACACGGAACACAGATTGCAACTGTGAGGTTTGCAGTAGGGCAATAATCTTTCTTATGTTTTTTGACAAAGAGACAGTAATGAAACACTTGCGTCTATGAATAGTTCACAGCATCTTTACCATGTGCAAACTATTATGACCTATGTTAAATTTAGAACCGTCCAGGTTTCTGGTGGCTCTAAAACAGTAAGCGTTTAGGCTAAGGTTTAGGAATATGCTAACACTACTGTTACGGCCCTGTTCTATATAGTGACCATTGCTTCAAACGCTTCGTATCATGTCAAAATTTCGTTGTATGAAAGTTTTAAAATTTTTTGACCAATGTAACAATATTTTTCGTTTAAACATTGCCCTATACTTTTGTTGACGTGCGGGCGCCGGTCGACGCACGGCGATGGACGGCGCCGTACGTCAAGTATAGCGCAACCCTAATTTTTGTATATGTTTCAGTCTGAACCGTAAATAACTTTATTTTTACAAATTTTGAACATTTTTATTCTAAAATACCTGACCTTCCTTTAATTTGAGTATTAAGATCTCAAATTTCCTTAAAATCTGATATAATTTTATTTGTTTTCAAAATGACTGCGGCGTTCAAATTTCATTTATTTTGACGTTGTTGTTGTTTAAGATAAATTACATTAATGATTTTTGTGCTATTTTGTAAAAGTTAATATAGGTATATATACATATATGCATCATTACATATATGATTACATTAAAATTTAGGGTTGTTTGAACTGGGGTTTTTCAGGATAGAGTCTTTTTGTCAATGTCAAACTGGTTAAAAGCATTGAAATTGACCAAATTCATCAACAATGATGTAACCAGACGTTTTAAGCTTGATAATTTGGCAACTTATTCTCTAAATGTAGTATAAGCATATACTTTATCGTCCCGTTAACAATTTCGGGGAATATATGTATTCTTGACACCTTGTTTAAGGCCACCAATTCTTGAATTACCCTCGTGATATACGTTTTATCCCATATTATGGCGGAAATCTTTTCGTTTTCTCGCAACTACTAAGGTGGCGCTGTACTTTTGATGACGTCACGCGCCGTCCATCGACACCGTACGTCACCTTGTGGTATCGTACGTGATTTACTCACACGCACAAATATAGCGCTACCCAAAGTTGTTTGAAATTTTGTTTGTGCTCGTTTTATAGCGCAAATCTAGTTTATTAACACAGAATTGAGAAAATTCGCTAAAAATATTTACAAATGCTAATACCTAACACTGAGTTTAAATATAATGATGCTATTGTAGAGTAAGGTTTCTAAGCTAACCGTGTTTGAGGAATTATTTCAAATTTAAAATGCGATATTTGGTAGCAAAAAAAGTAACCTCTCATGTGGCGATTCACTTTCATTTGAATTTAAATTTGATATTTGGATTCCTGCCTTGAGTTTAACTGTGGCCAGGGTTTTAAGTTATCCGTCGCGCATAAACACCAATTAATGGCCAATCATGCCAGGTTTGAGTTGGTTAATGGTTGCAAACCGCACCAAATCTGTAAGTCGTCCAGTCTCTCTGCCTCCCAGCGGGCAGGTCTCTATCCATGAATCACACAGGTCCAATAGCCGTATGTTCGTAATTAGCAAAATCCGTAAAGTTGCAAATCATTCAAAAAAACCTTCAGAAGCACTCGAAGTTGGCAAAAATAAGCAAAATATCGCATACATATCGAAAACATTAATTTATTGCAAATAAACGCCGTCAGACACCCAAGTATATGCTTCGTCTGTAGGATGCAAAAAGCCCAAAATGCAATGCAAATTGCACTGAAATTGCAATGCAAATTGCACTGAAACTGCAGTCCAATGTGTAGACATACATATTCTGCAGCGTATTGTCTTTCGCCCAGAGGCGCTCAGAAACTTTGTCTCGCAGTGTGGGCATCGTTAAATGTAGGTATTTGTTTGCAAGCCCCTATCTGCTGCTTTAAAGAAGAATTGATTTGTGAGTCAAAAATTGGCCAAATTTTGGTGTGTCAGGTAAACAAAATTATATATTTTGGTATATATTTCCATTCGCCCCGTTGCTGGTTGTATTTATCTTTTTTGTTCCTTCTGGGCTCATCACAAACGCGTCGCTTTGTACCGTAGAGTGGGTGCAAACGAGTGCAGTGTATCTGCATGCAGATAGAAAAAACAATTGTACAGTGCATAATTGTCGGATGATTATAAATATTGCTAAATTGCAAAGTTGCACAACGATATGTTTGTTCGTGGGTGATACAAGCTAAAATGCTTAAAATCAAACGAGTTGGGCGTTAAGCAAACAGGTACGATCGAGAAATAACCTATTAAATTGACAGTTTTTATTGCAATGGAAGAAATTTGTTTATTTCAGTCGTTGAAAGTTTGCTTTTCCAGTCGTAGGGTGTACCACCAACCACCCAGGGCCAGTTTCAACTGCGCTACGCAGACTGAAAGTTTCTTTGAATAAATTTTACTGTTAAAAAATTGCTATGTGTCCAGTGTTAGTTTATGATCTAAAATAGCTTGGAACCAGCGGCAAATGCCCGGAACGTTGGGATTGATTTCAAGCACGCACTGAAAATTATGCGGTGTATATGGATGGTTCATCTGAAGTTTCCATCGTGTTTTCGGCCCATGCATAGAACAGGGCCAGAGCAGTAGTATAAGCATATTCCTAAACCTAAGCCTGAGCCCAAGCGTCAAGCACGCACTGAAAATTATGCGGTGTATATGGATGGTTCATCTGAAGTTTCCATCCTGTTTTCGGCCCATGTATAGAACAGGGCCAGAACAGCAGTATAAGCATATTCCTAAACCTAAGCCTGAGCCCAAGCGTAAGGATGAGCATATTCCTAAGCCTATGCCTAAACTTAAGCATAAGGACGAGCTTATTCCTAAGCCTAAGCCCTAAAAGCCTAAGCCAAGCAAAAAAATAGTCTAAAGCTTAAACTGTCTCTATTACAGACCCTCCGGAAAACGATCCGGCCCTGTTTTATACACTGTAAATTCCAATGAGTTGATTAATCAATTCAGCTAGCGAGTTGGTTATTTCTGAATTAAAATCAGTAAACATTAACTCGCTCTGAGCTGAGATGATTCTCACTCTGAGTTGAGTTGACCCTGGGTGAGTTAATTAATTAACTCAGAATAATTTGAATAAACTCAAATTTCTGAATTGTGATAGTCCTAACTCAGACTGAGTGATTCAACTTTATTTTGAATTGAAATCAACTCACTGAAATTTACAGTGTACATGGGCCGTGTTTTCTATTTCCAAATAGCTGACAAAATATATGTGCTGATGCAACGCGAAATCAAACAGTCTTGCAGACTCGACGCAATATGCAGCATCCTAAATTATATGGAAACACTTCCAATATATAGTTTTTAAAAACGGAAAAAATTTCATACCACAGTAAGTAGCTTTCACCCAAAATTCGAGGATTCACCTTTGTTTAAAACCTCTGCACCATAATTGATAAATTTAAATTTTACTTTACTGAGCGCCCCTTATTTGCGGTGTTCTGCTCTTTTACTACCCCTGATATTGTTTATCTGAAGTTAACTATAATTTTATATACTTTTTAAGCCAATTGGCAGGGTGTAAAAGCGAATAGTAAAAATGACGAAAACACAAACGAAAACAAATAGAAATCCAAATAACGGAAACGAAAACGGAGAACGGATATCCAATTACGCTGTGCTAATAAGCGCTTCAGTGCAATATGAATACTGAACACATTTTGAAGAAAAGTTTTGTACCTTCAATGTATTAACTTGTCATTCGAAAATAGGAAAACATTAATTAACGTCGGTTTACGGACAGCTTCTTTGGATTGTGCAAGAACATTTCAACTTCAATTTTACAATCATTTAAATTTACTCTGCAATAAAGTAAATATATTTCTATACATATATACACTCTAAATTTCAATGAGTTGATTTCATCTCAGAATGAGTTGAATCACTCAGTCTGAGTTAGGACGTTCAGAACTCAGAATAGTCTGAGTTAGGACTTTCAGAACTCACAATTTTGAGTTGATTCAATTCATTCTGAATTAATCAACTCACCCAGAGTCTACAAAAATCAGAGTAAGAATCAACTAAACTCAGAGTGAGTTAATGTTAACCGGATATTAATTCAGAAATAACTAACTCGCTATAGCTTTAATTGAATAATCAACTCAATGGAATTTACAGTGTGTATATATACGTCGTTGCCGCACAGTTATTTTAATTTAGTTGACTAGCGTACGAAATTTGTGGTCTAAATGATGTTTTTTGACCAATGATCACAATTTTTGAAATATTTTTTCGTATATATGGTAAATTTTTCATTTTTTTCTAATTGTTTTTAAAATTGAAAATTTATAGAAAATATGTGACAAATTTATAAAGTAGTGTACGTATGGGTGCCCTCGCTACAAATAATCCGACCGTGCTTATATTTTTACATACGCGTTTTTTGTAAGTTAATAGCTGCTTTACCTTCACTGAATTCATATGACTGCGCCCTTGAGTTCGAGTACTGAAACTAGCCACATTCACATTCAACGAAAATTAGCTGTTCGTTGGTATAGGTTTAAATTTGTAATAAAAATCAAGATCATTTCATTAAATGGTCAATGTATTGCATAGGGTCAGAACAGTACGGTAAGCATATTCCGAAGCGTAAGCCAAAAAAGCTAAAACCTAAGGATGAAAGTGAACTTTATACCTGAGCATAAACCTAAGCCAAGCAAAAAAATTAGTCTAAAGCTTAAGCGTACTCTGTTGCAGTTTCACTGAAAAATATTCCTCCCCTCACCTTTACATTGGCCCATTATTAAATTAACGTACCCCAGGCGTTCAGGTAATTTCACTTAGTGGTCATTTTTATGCACCGTGTCGTCTAGACTGAAAATTATTTTTTAACACGTAAATCGATCCCATATCTTTATGATAAACAATACATACTGGATCGTAGCCAACTGAACATTTTCAAATTGTCATATTTTTGTAGCAGCTATTTTTAATCCTTTCTCACATGAATATTTTATATTTCGTATAAGATCTTATTTCAAGCCACGATTTGAATCGCAGTATCGTGGGAGGCGTTTACCATCACTCTTCAGTTATAAGAAATTGACGTTCGAGTCCGAGGGGTAGTGTTGTATACCGGTCAGGAACCTGCGGGCCAGCTACTGACCGACCGGCGACTGGTCACCGGCTGGTCGGCCGGTTGGCTTGTTTATCGCAGAAAATGCTAAAAGCAATGTGGCATCATCAATTTAATATTTTAAATTATATAGATGTTAATTCTAAAATAGTTAGAGAAGTTAAGTAATTGAATTAGAATGAGTTGAATCAACTCGGAATTTTGAGTTCTGATAGTCCTAAGTCAGACTGGTTCTGATAGTCTTGACTCACACTGGTTCAGATAGTCCTAACTACAGACTGAGTGGTTTAACTCACTGCAATTTACGGTATGGCACAAATTCCCTAAATCCTACTGTACATGTAGAGTGTGCAGCTGAAACGTATTCGCTGTGTTCCAGTTTGGACAATTACGTTTATGTCAACAACTAATTTTGAAAGTTTATATTAAAATCAAACCTTTGGTATTCCTCGTTGAACCACGTTCATCAAAAATATTAAAAAAGAACTTTTGAGTTTTCACTACTATCAATCGTTTGGTGGATACAAAATTTGTATATTGGCCGGCCGGCTCCAATGATCGACCGGCAGGTCAAGCGTCCCGCCGGCCGCCCACTGGCCGCCCAGTAGACAAAGTGGTAATTGCCAAAAAAACTACCGAAGGCGCACTCACGTCAGTGTAGAGATTTTATACTGCACATACGCGTATTGTTAATCAATGAATATTACGAATATTATGTACTAATTCATGTTTCAACTTTGGGCCAATGTAAAGAACGAGGCGGAACAGTATTATTAGCATATTCCTAAGCCTAAAAGCTTGAGCCTAAGCGTAAAAACGAGCATATTCCTAAACCTAAGCCTAAGACTAAGCCTAAGCCAAGCCAAAAAAATAGCCTAGCTTAAGCTTACTCTGTTGCAGTCCCACAGAAAAACTTTTCGCCCCTGATCTTTACATGAGCCCAACTTTGGATAAAGTTTACGCTCAGCATGCTCTACATGAGAAGTGATTACAGGTAGCAATTGAAAATTTTTCAATTAACTGGAATAACTTGACTTCTAAACACAGGCGCCGTTGAAATTTTTTGCACTGGTCAGAGCCCGTCATGCTTGTTATATTCATTCTTGCATAACGAAAACACGTGTAGACTATTGTTTAAACCATGGTTTGAACAGTATAATACTAAATTTGTTCAACATTTCACAAGGCCGCCATATCTGTGTAAATCTTTTATTTGTGACCAATGTAAAGAACAGGGCCGTAACAGTAGTTTACGCATTTTCCTAAGCCTAAACGTAAGAATGAGGTTCTACATAAGCCAAAACCTAAGCGTAAGCCTAAGCAAAAATCTGTCTAAAGCTTAAGCTTAGTCTATTGTAGTCGCGCAGAAAAACGTTCCGCCCCTGATCTTTACATGGGACTGTTTTGTTTCGAAAATTTCACCCTAAAATTCACAGCCAGGTTAGTTGCTTTTTAGACGAGGCTGAACATCTCTTACACCGATTTTGGTTATATTACGACAGGCCCGTAGCCAACTCGCCTTGGTAGGAGGCCAAAAATTTTTCAGGAAGGAGCATTCAAGGGTTTTCAATGACTTATAATCAGGATTGAAAATCTATCGGAGGCCAAAATTTTCCGGAGGGTTCAGCCCCTTCCTGGCCCCCCTTGGCTACGGGCCCGTATTAAGAACTTGTTCCTATAACTTTTAGTAGCATATGTGCACTTCGGGATGAACCAGAGAACGAAACCCGTTTCGACTCGTCACTGTTCAACGTAACACAGTGAACCTGTTTAGGTGTGGATGTAGTAGGTTTTCTTAAAACCGTTTTGATTCGTCAATGTTCAACGTAACAGAGTGAACCTGTTTATGTGTCGATGTAGGAGGTTTTCTTAAAACCGTTTTGATTCGTTAATGTTCAACGTAACCGAGTGAACCTGCTTAGGTGTCGATGTAGGACGTTTTCTTAAAACCGTTTTGATTCGTCACTGTTCAACGTAACAGAGTGAACCTGTTTAGGTGTCGATGTAGGACGTTTTCTTAAAACCGTTTTGATTCGTCACTGTTCAACGTAACAGAGTGAACCTGTTTAGGGGTCGATGTAGGACGTTTTCTTAAAACCGTTTTGATTCGTCACTGTTCAACGTAACAGAGTGAACCTGTTTAGGTGTCGATGTAGGACGTTTTCTTAAAACCGTTTTGATTCGTCAATGTTCAACGGAACATTGTGAACCTGTTTAGGTGTCGATGTAGGTGGTTTTCTTAAAACCGTTTTGATTTCTCACTGTTCAACGTAACGGAGTGAACCTGTTTAGCTGTCGATGTAGTAGGTTTTCTTAAAACCGTTTTGATTCGTCAATGTTCAACGTAACAGAGTGAACCTGTTTATGTGTCGATGTAGGACGTTTTCTTAAAACCGTTTTGATTCGTCACTGTTCAACGTAACAGAGTGAACCTGTTTAGGTGTCGATGTAGGACGTTTTCTTAAAACCGTTTTGATTCGTCACTGTTCAACGTAACAGAGTGAACCTGTTTAGGTGTACATTAGACAAACCACCAACAAAAAGAGGAACCACGATTAGACTCAAACCCCCCCCACCACCCCGTCGATGTAGGACGTTTTCTTAAAACCGTTTTGATTCGTCACTGTTCAACGTAACAAGTGACTGCCTGAACCTGTTTAGGTGTCGATGTAGGACGTTTTCTTAAAACCGTTTTGATTCGTCACTGTTCAACGTAACAGAGTGAACCTGTTTAGGTGTCGATGTAGGACGTTTTCTTAAAACCGTTTTGATTCGTCACTGTTCAACGTAACAGAGTGAACCTGTTTAGGTGTCGATGTAGGACGTTTTCTTAAAACCGTTTTGATTCGTCACTGTTCAACGTAACAGAGTGAACCTGTTTAGGTGTCGATGTAGGACGTTTTCTTAAAACCGTTTTGATTCGTCACTGTTCAACGTAACAGAGTGAACCTGTTTAGGTGTCGATGTAGGACGTTTTCTTAAAACCGTTTTGATTCGTCACTGTTCAACGTAACAGAGTGAACCTGTTTAGGTGTCGATGTAGGACGTTTTCTTAAAACCGTTTTGATTCGTCACTTTCAACGAACAGAGGTGAACGTTTTCTTAAAACCGTTTTGATTCGTCACTGTTCAACGTAACAGAGTGAACCTGTTTAGGTGTCGATGTAGGACGTTTTCTTAAAACCGTTTTGATTCGTCACTGTTCAACGTAACAGAGTGAACCTGTTTAGGTGTCGATGTAGGACGTTTTCTTAAAACCGTTTTGATTCGTCACTGTTCAACGTAACAGAGTGAACCTGTTTAGGTGTCGATGTAGGACGTTTTCTTAAAACCGTTTTGATTCGTCACTGTTCAACGTAACACAGTGAACCTGTTTAGGTGCGAAGACCCTAAAACCGTTTTGAGTCGTCAATGTTCAACGGAACAGAGTGAACCTGTTTAGGTGTCGATGTAGTAGGTTTCTTAAAACCGTTTTGATTCGTCAATGTTCAACAGAACAGAGCGAACCTGTTTAACCCCTTCTCACATTGAGTTGCCTGTAGGAACTAGCGAGTGTGTATACGTTAAATAGTATATATCTCACCGTGTTTAACAATTGCAACACGTATACATAGGACTAAATCACTAAAGACGTGAGAACCCCTCGGGCTCGAGCTCAAGCTCCTATAGCTGAGTGGTGATGGTATACGCCTCCCACTCCAGTGACTGGAGTTGAATCCTAGCATAAAAGTAGGTCTCAGGGGAAATAGAAAATATTCATGTGAGAAGTCAATGTAGAGGTTTTCTTAAAACCGTTTTGATTCGTCAATGTTAACGGAACAGAGTGAACCTGTTTAGGTGTCGATGTAGTAGGTTTTCTTAAAACCGTTTTGATTCGTCAATGTTCAACAGAACAGAGCGAACCTGTTTAACCCCTTCTCACATTGAGTTGCCTGTAGGCAACTCAGCGCAGTGTGTATACGTTAAATAGTATATATCTCACCGTGTTTAACAATTGCAACACGTATACATAGGACTAAATCACTACAAGACGTGAGAACCCCTCGGGCTCGAGCGTCAAGCTCCTATAGCTGAGTGGTGATGGTATACGCCTCCCACTCCAGTGACTGGAGTTCGAATCCTAGCATAAAAGTAGGTCTCAGGGGAAATAGAAAATATTCATGTGAGAAGTCAATGTAGTAGGTTTTCTTAAAACCGTTTTGATTCGTCACTGTTCAACGTAACAGAGTGAACCTGTTTAGGTGTCGATGTAGGACGTTTTCTTAAAACCGTTTTGATTCGTAACTGTTCAACGTAACAGAGTGAACCTGTTTAGGTGTCGATGTAGGACGTTTTCTTAAAACCGTTTTGATTCGTAACTGTTCAACGTAACAGAGTGAACCTGTTTAGGTGTCGATGTAGGACGTTTTCTTAAAACCGTTTTGATTCGTCACTGTTCAACGTAACAGAGTGAACCTGTTTAGGTGTCGATGTAGGACGTTTTCTTAAAACCGTTTTGATTCGTCACTGTTCAACGTAACAGAGTGAACCTGTTTAGGTGTCGATGTAGGACGTTTTCTTAAAACCGTTTTGATTCGTCACTGTTCAACGTAACAGAGTGAACCTGTTTAGGTGTCGATGTAGGACGTTTTCTTAAAACCGTTTTGATTCGTCACTGTTCAACGTAACAGAGTGAACCTGTTTAGGTGTCGATGTAGGACGTTTTCTTAAAACCGTTTTGATTCGTCACTGTTCAACGTAACAGAGTGAACCTGTTTAGGTGTCGATGTAGGACGTTTTCATTAAAACCGTTTTGATTCGTCACTGTTCAACGTAACAGAGTGAACCTGTTTAGGTGTCGATGTAGGACGTTTTCTTAAAACCGTTTTGATTCGTCACTGTTCAACGTAACAGAGTGAACCTGTTTAGGTGTCGATGTAGGAAGTTTTCTTAAAACCGTTTTGATTCGTCACTGTTCAAAGTAACAGAGTGAACCTGTTTAGGTGTCGATGTAGGACGTTTTCTTAAAACCGTTTTGATTCGTCACTGTTCAACGTAACAGAGTGAACCTGTTTAGGTGTCGATGTAGGACGTTTTCTTAAAACCGTTTTGATTCGTCACTGTTCAACGTAACACAGTGAACCTGTTTAGGTGTCGATGTAGGACGTTTTCTTTAAACCGTTTTGATTCGTCACTGTTCAACGTAGCACAGTGAACCTGTTTAGGAGTCGATGTAGGACGTTTTCTTAAAACCGTTTTGATTCGTCACTGTTCAACGTAACACAGTGAACCTGTTTAGGTGTCGATGTAGTAGGTTTCCTTAAAACCGTTTTGAGTCGTCAATGTTCAACGGAACAGAGTGAACCTGTTTAGGTGTCGATGTAGTAGGTTTTCTTAAAACCGTTTTGATTCGTCAATGTTCAACAGAACAGAGCGAACCTGTTTAACCCCTTCTCACATTGAGTTGCCTGTAGGCAACTCAGCGCAGTGTGTATACGTTAAATAGTATATATCTCACCGTGTTTAACAATTGCAACACGTATACATAGGACTAAATCACTACAAGACGTGAGAACCCCTCGGGCTCGAGCGTCAAGCTCCTATAGCTGAGTGGTGATGGTATACGCCTCCCACTCCAGTGACTGGAGTTCGAATCCTAGCATAAAAGTAGGTCTCAGGGGAAATAGAAAATATTCATGTGAGAAGTCAATGTAGTAGGTTTTCTTAAAACCGTTTTGATTCGTCAATGTTCAACGGAACAGAGTGAACCTGTTTAGGTGTCGATGTAGTAGGTTTTCTTAAAACCGTTTTGATTCGTCAATGTTCAACAGAACAGAGCGAACCTGTTTAACCCCTTCTCACATTGAGTTGCCTGTAGGCAACTCAGCGCAGTGTATATACGTTAAATAGTATATATCTCACCGTGTTTAACAATTGCAACACGTATACATAGTACTAAATCACTACAAGACGTGAGAGCCCCTCGGGCCCGAGCGTCAAGCTCCTATAGCTGAGTGGTGATGGTATACGCCTCCCACTCCAGTGACTGGAGTTCGAATCCTAGCATAAAAGTAGGTCTCAGGGGAAATAGAAAATATTCATGTGAGAAGTCAATGTAGTAGGTTTTCTTAAAACCGTTTTGATTCGTCAATGTTCAACAGAACAGAGCGAACCTGTTTAACCCCTTCTCACATTGAGTTGCCTGTAGGCAGCTCAGCGCAGTGTATATACGTTAAATAGTATATATCTCACCGTGTTTAACAATTGCAACACGTATACATAGTACTAAATCACTACAAGACGTGAGAGCCCCTCGGGCTCGAGCGTCAAGCTCCTATAGCTGAATGGTGATGGCACACGCCTCCCACTCCAGTGACTGGAGTTCGAATCCTAGCATAAAAGTAGGTCTCAGGGGAAATAGAAAATATTCATGTGAGAAGTCAATGTAGTAGGTTTTCTTAAAACCGTTTTGATTCGTCAATGTTCAACGGAACAGAGTGAACCTGTTTAGGTTTCGATGTAGTAGGTTTTTCTTAAAACCGTTTTGATTCGTCACTGTTCAACGGAACAGAGTGAACCTGTTTAGGTGTCGATGTAGTAGGTTTTCTTAAAACCGTTTTGATTCGTCACTGTTCAACGTAACAGAGTGAACCTGTTTAGGTGTCGATGTAGTATGTTTTCTTAAAACCGTTTTGATTCGTCAATGTTCAACGAAACAGAGTGAACCTGTTTAGGTGTCGATGTAGTATGTTTTCTTAAAACCGTTTTGATTCGTCAATGTTCAACGGAACACAGTGAACCTGTTTAGGTGTCGATGTAGGAGGTTTTGCCTTACGTTTTATGCTGCTTTTGTCTGGCAACTCACGCCATTGGAAAAATAACTTTTAACGCAAGTTTAGCTACGAAAGTTATTTCATGTGAAACATTTTGATTCTTTAAGCAACGAAATGTCGTCGGTTTATCAAAGCGTAAACTTTGGTTGATATTTTATTTTTAGACTGCAGCATATGACTGACATTAAAGACAAGAATTAAAAATTATTGAGATTCGCACAATTTAACAAGATGATTATTAATTACTAGCGAGCAAAGCAAGTGGTTCCACGCATGTGGGCTTTAAGTAAACTTACGGACGTGAGTGTGGAAAATATTTCTAATTTGTGGCTGGCGAACCATTTTTGATGGTACGAAATATAGCCAATGTAAAAAAATACGGGTGGAACAGTATTATAAGCATATTCCTAAGCCGAACCCAAAGCCTTAGCCTATGCCTAAGCGTAAGTATGAGCATATTCCTACGCCTAAGCCTAAACCTAAGCCAAGCAAAAAACATTAGCCTAAAAGCTTGAGTTTAGGTACTCTATTCTAGTCCCACAGAAAAGCGTTCCGCCCCTGATCTTTACATGGGCCTGAAATATGAAGTATCAACTAAAACGTTACTCATAGAGGTTGTAGGTTTGGACAGCCAAAGTTTAATATTTGATTGGTTCGATACGCTAAATTTAAACCAAATGTTTAAACCTAAGAGTAATCGTAAACCTAAGCCTAAAAGTTGATTGTAACATGACTCGTATATAACTTGTGGCTTGCGTAGAGAAAACGGTGTACAGAGAACTTTGATTGGTTATGGCAAATTCGGAAAGTTGCTCACGTCAAGGGTTACCTGGTTACTCCAGGTACTCGAGAACAATGCTTTATGTACAACTGGTCAGCGGGTTCTTGTTTCGACATAAAGTTTGAGTTTTAATGATTGTCAAATACGAAATTCATTGGTTAATTGTCAATGATCACAAAGTTTAACATTTTGACGCATAATTTGATGTACTAATACCATTGCTGGCGGTAGCGCGCCCCAAATGCCCCAATTGGAGAGAACCGATCTTTGGGTGGCCCACTTTGGCAAACTAAACCAGTTTTTGCTGACCACGAAGTTGTATAGCGTTGTAAAACATTTTATCGGGGCACCCTTTGGGACCTGTTTGGGGGTTCCGACTATCGCAACACCGGCTCTGATTAATTCCTACCGGTTGAAACACCGATCGATGTCTTTGATTACTTTCTGCATTCAGGAGTCTGTACAATGGTTGATATAAGGATATATTTCCACCCAAATTTTTCGAAAAGACACAACACAACTGTTAAAGGCTGTAGAATAAGCTGCGGAGGTCAAAAAAAGATTGCTCCCTATACTGTAAAAAAGTAGGGAGTCAAATTGACTCTCTCGGAAATAGGCTTTTTCTGACTACACAAACTGAGTCAAGATTTGACTCCACCGGAGTCAAATTCGATTCACTATGTCGCACGTTTGACTCTGGCGGAGTCGAATTTGACTCAGTTTGTGTAGTCAGGAAAAGCCTATTTCCATGAGAGTCTATTTGACTCCCCATATTTTACAGTGTAGCTACACTCGCTCCCAAAAAATTTTTTCAGGAGGGGTTACTTCTTGCCGAATTGAAGTATACACCCCTGTTTACATTAGTCGAGGGTTAGGATCAGGTTAAAACGTTCAATTTCTGGTTTGCGCTTTGTTATTAGAGAATGTTAAACTGGTGCTCGTATGGTTTTCTTGATATCAGTATTGCATTAGTGTAGTCTTAGCGTTTTAAAAGTTAGAATTGTGCGTTGGTTTAGGTTTTGCACTATTAATCACGTCAAAGTCAACACTTTAACACAAATAACGTACAATTTTTCTGTATATTATACATAGAACGTTTGGTTCATAGCTATCATTAATCTTAGTATTATAGATACTGACTGATAATTTTTCCATTAACCCTTTCTCACATGAATATTTTCAATTTCATATGAGATGCCCTTTTAAGGTAAGATTCGATCCCCAGTCTCTCTGGTGGGAGGCGTTTACGATGACCACTCAGTTTTAGGATCTTGATGCTCGAGCCCGAAGGGGCTCTCACGTCTTGTATAGGTTTTGCACTGCACATATATGTTAGAATTAGTAAACACTGCTCACAGTATCTGTGTTGCTCATATATTGTATTTAGTTGCTCATAGTATACTCTATGAGTTAAAGGGTTGAACATGTGATTGTATGTTTATCGTTTAGCTTAAACTTAAAGCTAAAGTCTAAATTTAATTTGTTCAATTTAAGAGTAAATCGCTTCGTGTAAAATCGAAAAATGGTTATAGAACTCATCAAAAATATACTGGAGATTTTAAGTCAACGACTTAGTGTTCCACGTTATTGCATCGAAACCTCGTAGCCACAAAGTAGCCACAACAACTGCGCTGCAGAAATGAAAATCCTAATAGTTTCAAGCACCGGCACTTGCAGCTTTGGTGCGCTACCGGTTAACAGCACAACGCAGAATTCTAATTCGACCCTCGTACCTATAGAAGACTGTTGCCAAACCTTGGCCCATGTAAAGATGAAGGGCGGAACAATTTTCTGTGAGACTGCAATATAGTAATCTTAAGCTTTAGACTCATTTTTTGCTTCGACTTAAGTTTTGGCTTAAGGCTTATGTAGAAGCTGATTTTTACCCTTAGGCTTATGGCTTAAGCTTACGCTGTTTACATATTTGGCTATTACAACCATATTTCATACATTAGCTGAATCTTGTGCAACAAATATATACCTACTACAAAATAGATAACACTTCGTGTATTTTAGCAATTTCAGCCATCTATCAGTAGTTAACATAAGCGATCACATAAAATGGTTTCGTTACATCATTCACTTGAAACCAAACTGTTACTAATTGCAACTGTTTTCAATTTATCAGTTTCGTTTCCACTCCAATTCACTGCTCCAGAATATACACTTCGAGCATCGGCTGAATCCGCGCACTCGCAAGTAGCACCAGTTGAATGTATAACAACCGAAGACTGCATCAATTCCAAGCATCGCCCAGCAACATCGCATGCAACATTTTGTTACCGCAACAACTGTGTCGACTACGATCCGTTGTCAAGTCCAAATGAGTCGGAACTATTTTTGCAGCTCACACTTCCGGGTTGGTTCCGGCCGAGTCGTGCGGATTTTTTTCGATAATTTGAACAAATTTCCGGTCATTTCGGACAATTGTTTCAAGGAATTATATATTTTGAATGTAATTTGGTCAAGTTTGTCTAAACCATTTTAAAGTCAATTAATTCGCAATTTCCAACGAGTTTAATAAATTTTTTAAACAATTGACATTGTGGTTATCTTTCAAAAATTAAACAATTAAAATTTATTAAATATTTTAAGACATTTTGTTGTAAAAAGTAGCAATAATTGCCTATTCTTAAATATTTGAGGTTAAATTTTACTAATAAATCATTTTTCAATTTTGCAGCTGCTCAACTGAGTTATGCTAATTTGTTTGAATTTTTGCAAAATTTTAAGTCATTTCGGCTATTTCACGCGGTGATGTTCTAACAGAATTATAATACCGATTTCAAATGATTTTAAATTACTTTTAATACTAATTAATATAGTTTAAACATGAGAATTATTTGACGATATGTTCCAAAATGATTCAAGAGAAATATTTCAAAATTACAACTGACTTTCAATTGTTTTTGACAGCGATCCGATTGGCATTTTCCCAGCAATTCGTTTGAACATAAGTTAGCCACATCTTTGATCTAAGTCATTTTGTTGTAAAATAAACAATGTTTCAAAGACATATGGTTGTTGCAAAACACGAATTGCGCACTTTACAATTTTTGTACGATATATTTTGGCTTAAAAAATCATCGGTCATATTCAATTTCAGATTTAAAATTTATTTCTACAACTTTAACATGTTAGCCAATGTATAGAATAGGGCAGTAACAGTAGTATCAGCATATTCCCAAGCTTAATCATAAGCCTAAAGTCTAATCCTAAGCAAAAAATTTTGTCTAAAGCTTTAGATTGCTGTATTGCAATCCCATAAAAAACGTTCCGTCCCTGACGTTTGCATGAGCCAATATTTTTTTTACTTCGCATTTGTGATGATTAATTTTGCGATCATTTTAGTTGACAATCTTTACGAATAAAATACTAAACCTTTTGTTGTAAATTGTATGAAAGTATATACGCCGCACAGTGTGGCTTGTCTATGAAATTTGACGTATTTTTAAAAATTCATATACACTTTTCGCTACATTCCAAGTTTTGAGCGGCTCATGTATAGAACAGGGCCGGATCGTTTCCCGTAGGAACTATAATAGAGTCCGTTTTAGCTTAAGATTAATTTTTTTGATTAGGCTTAGGCTTAGGCTTAGACTTAGGAATAGGCTCATCCATACGCTTAGGAGTAGGCTTGCCCTTATGCTTAGGCTTAGGCTTAGGCTTATACTACTGTTCCGGCCCTGTTCTATATATGGGCCTTTTGAGCAATTAAATTTTGAACTCAAAATATTTTGGTTTCAGCAAACTTTTAATGTTTTGTTAATAATACTTGACAATCCATTGATTGTTCCAAATATTTAATGCTTAACTTCGTTAATAATGCAAGATTACACTGTAAATTCCAATGAGTTGATTAATCAATTCATTTAGCGAGTTGGTTATTTCTGAATTAATATCAGTAAACATTAGCTCACTCTGAGTTGAGTTGTTTCTCACTCTGAGTTGAGTTGACTATGGGTGAGTTGATTGATCAACTCAGAATGAATTGAATCAACTTAAAATTCTGAGTTCTGATAGTCCTAACTCAGACTGAGTGATTCAACTCACTAAAATTTACAGTGTACGCGTTCGACGGTTGTCACTTCCGGGTAAATTGAGTTTTGTGCTGATGTTTTCTGAATATTTCAGAATGTAAAACTAACAATTTAAGATACATTTGGCTGTAAACAAACACATTTCAAATTTAATATTTTAGCTAATTTTGTATATGCACTGTAAATTCCAATGAGTTGATTAATCACATTCAGCTAGCGAATTGGGTATTGCTGAACTGATATATCGGTAAACAATAACTCACTCTGAGTTGAGTTGGCTCTCACTATGAGTTGAGTTGACTCTGTGTGAGTTGAATAATTAACTCAGAATGAATTGAATCAACTCGAAATTTTGAGTTGTGATAGTCCTAACTCAGACTGAGTGATTCAACTCGTTCTGAGCTAAAATCAACTCACTGAAATTTACAGTGATACATTATAGTTGAAATGATAATTTTACTGATAAAACTTAAACTTTTTATTCATGACTCAAGCCAGAGTTACCATTTACAGCTTGTTTTTCAGAATTGGCTTCGGCGTAGTTGGGGCCAATTTCACTATACAGTCAACAATAGTTGTGATGATAATGTCATTTTCCTGTAAAGTAATAATACTTCAGAAACAAACTTAAAAGGTATCGTAGCTGGGTATTAATAGTTGCGATACGCATTGCTAGAATGGTATATTCGTACAAATTATCATATATCTATAGATGTAAACCAAACTTTTTAACGTACGTTTAAGCTAAAACGGCCTGACGACTGTAAATAACGAGAAACATGGCGTGAGTCTCTGGTTGTGTTCACACAGTCCCAAACTGAAATTAAATTTTAAAATAATAGAATTTGTCATCATTTTTTAGATATATATGCATTTCAACCTTTTAACTCAAACGACGACTGACTATAAATTATTTATGCACAAAGGTTTGCGATTGATATCGGTAATAATTCTTCTATCAATTTTAGATATGAAAATATTTTGTTTAGTATATATCGCCCATGTATAGAACAGGGCCGGAACAGTAGCATAAGCATATTCCTAAGCCTAAGCCTAAGCCTAAGCGTATGGATGAACCTATTCCTAAGCCTCAGCCTAAGCCTAAGCCCAAGCAAAAAAATTAGTCTAAACCTTAAACTGACTCTATTATAGCCCATCCGGAAAACGATCCGTCCCTGTTCTATACATGGGCCGTATATATTATATATGTATATATGGCGGTCGCGGAGCCAGGATTTTGAATTGGAAGCCAAAGCCGCCGTCGCCATCCCGGTCATGGCTCAACCACTTCTGTACTTTTTTCGTATTTCTGGCCGGACCACTTTTTAACAGCCGACAAGTCCGCTGAACGCTTTGGTCCATGAATTTGAGAGGAGTATAGCTATGTAATAAAATTCGTAAAACTAAGATTTGACTTCAGGTGATGGTTTAGTACGCGAATATGCACTATCTGCCATTAAATAGTATTATACTTGTTTATGTAGTCTGTACGTGTTCTAAACCAGTAATTTTTGGGCCTGGTTAAGCATTATTAGATTCGACCGAAAAATTTCAATCAAATGCCGAACAATTTTCAGTGGTTTTGTTTGAATATATGACCCATGTAAAGATCAGGGGCGGAATGTTTTTCTGTTGGACAACAATAGAGTAAGCTTAAGCTTTAGACTATTTTTTTTTGCTTGGCTTAGGCTTAGGCGTAGGCTAAGGAATATGCTTCTAATACTGTTCTGCCCCTGTTGTTTACATTGGCTGAATATAATATGGCCTTTGCTATTTGTCTTCCGTTACCTTGGTGTTCTAAGCGACCGTAACGGTGTCGACATCCTTACCAATAACTGTTAACGCTTTCGTGCATACCTGTTTCCTATTTCACCAGACATGCATTTTGCAGTTAGAATTCGAACCTCTGTTTGCCTGGTGAGTAGCGTTCACCACCACGCAGTTATAGGAGCTTAACGCTAGGACCCTGTGCGTCATTGACAATCTTGTGAAGATTTTGTACTACAAATACGTGTATTCATTGTTAAACACTTTGCGTTTCTTGCACGAGCACAGTTTGCAGTTTACTCGCTCGAAGCATAAACTATTGTTGAAAGGGTTAAAATTGTTCATAGCCAGTGATACAGTCACTATAAACAACCTGGGCCCAAATTGTCAAAGGCATTATATCACCGACCCATTAATAGAACAGGGTGGATTGTTTTCCGAAGGGGCTATAATAGAGACAGTTTCAGCTTTAGACTAATTTTTTTGTTTAGGCTTAGGCTTAGGTTCAGGAATAGGCTCATCCATACGCTTAGGCTTAGGCTTAGGCTTAGGCTTAGGAATATGATTATACTACTGTTCCGACCCTGTTCTATACATGAGCCATATCTCCTATCACCATTTAGTAATAGGTTTTCAAACTAAACTGCTACAATTACAGATCCCAAAATTTGCACACAAGTAGCGAAAATCGAAAATAATGAATGTGCTCAATATCAAATCTCAACATTCCCGGGTTCGAAAGTTACACGACCTATCACCAACTGGTAACAGGTGCTGCTCACATTTGAGAATACGGGCTCTTATTGCGGAAAACACGTGTTTTAAAATTTTCGCAAATATGACGTCAATATCGGTTAGAAAACGAACGACACGCGAAATGAAGCATTTACTTAGAAAGTAATTATTGATCTCATTCAAATTTAAGAATTTCTTAATTTAAATAACAACTCAAGAAATTAAATCTTTAAAATTGAATACAAAGTCGACAGCAGTTGAATTGAGACATCAGTCAATTTTTATTATTTTTTTTCAGGTATAAATAAACAGTTGCCGATGTTATACAATGTGCTAAACATACTAGAAAGCAATTTTTGATATACGTAGGTTAGTAGAATTTAAGTTTTCCTGCAGAGCTAAACATCTTCCGTGGAAGGTGGGCCTACAATTTCTACGATTCATAATGTTAATCTTTTTCACTTTGCCAATGTATAGATCAGGTAGGACAAATATTTTTCTAAGCCTAAGCCTAAGCTTAAGCTTAGGGCCGGCGCTAAAGATAGTCGCCCCATCAAACAGGTCCGTGTGGTCACCAATAACATGTTTTACAACTATATAACTTCGTGGTCCGCGAACAAAATTTTTTAGTTTGATAAAATGAGGCCCCCAGCGGTTGGGGGCCCCGAATTGTGTGGTTTGGGGGCGCATCCGCCGACACTGCCCAAACTTTAAGCCTAAGTATAAGCGTAAGAATGAGCTTAGTTTTTGCGAGTTGATTATATAACCGGAGACAACGACTGCTATTCTGATCCGGAGCTGTATAGCGTCCATCGAGAAACGAACTTTAATAAAGTTGGAATTTGGGGCCCGAAGTATTCAAAATCACAAAATTTTTACAAACGTAAGCAAAAAAAAATTAGTCTAAAACTTAAGCTGATTCTATTGCAGTCCCACAGAATAATGTTCCGCTTCTGATCTTCACATTGACGATTTTGATCTTAAAAATTTAAAGTAACAAAATTCTAAGGCTTCTGCAGTACAACGAGTGTTCGAAAGAATTTAATATTAAATAAATACATGGTATATGGCTTCAATTGTAAAACATGGCTTATATAATAAAATATGCTGCATTCGAGAAGTGAAATTCAACTTGTTTTTGATTCAACTTTATGTTGATTGTTCACAAAGTGGGCCCATGTAAAGATCAAAGGCGGAACGTTTTTCAGTGGCACTAGAAAAAAAGTAAGTTCAAACTTTAGATTATTTTTTGCTTCGCTTAGGCTTAGGCTTACGCTCATTCTTATGCTTGCGCTTAGGCTTAGGCTTAGGAGAATATGCTAATAATACTGTTCCGCACCTGTTCTTTATATTGGCCACAAAGTGTGTCGAATTTATAATCACATGTTTCATGCGTCACCATATTTTCAAAAACAACCACCGAATGGCAGGCAGCAAAATTCTCGCTAAAAATAAACATTGCTGTATAAGTTGGTTGTCAATAGCGTAGTCGAAACCGGCTTCTTGTGCCAAAATCCACCTTTGGAATTTCTTTGTCACAACTTTTAGACAGATTTTCAGTTTGCAACACAACAAACGCCAACTTTGAAATTTTTATCGAACGTATCCCACCTTTCTAAAATACAGACTGCGGCTGCGTTTGACGTCTTCGGCATGAACTATTAGCTATCAAATTTGTTGAGGCAAAATGTGTAAATAATATATACCTGAAGCCCAAACAGTTTGGGTACACTTTTGTTTTGATGGTTTTTTTGATGTTTACTCAAAATTGAAATCACCGAATCGCTAGTATCTTTTGACATTGTGACGCCTGAATAGTTTAGATTTTTAACATTTAGTTGCTCAATCATCTAAAATATCATACCTCAAATTCTATGAGGAAGTTTGCAATTTTTTTTCGCTAAAAATGTTTGATAAATATACTGGGCTCAGGGGCGGAACGTTTTTCTGTGGGACTACACTAGAGCAAGTTTAAGTTTTAGACTATTTCTTGCTTAAGCATACGTTTACACCTATCGGGTTACGGTTATGATTAGGCTTTAGGCTTAGGAATGAATATGTTTTGCTACTGTTTACGGCCCGGTTCTATACATTGGCCAAAGTGCTTGTCTTTCAAATAAAGATTGCCCAGTGCTTAATTGACGAATTGTTAAACGAAACGTAAGGAAGGACCAGGGTGCAAACGGATAGAAAAAAAGTACGGAAACGGATAGTTTGATCCATTAGCCAGATTTGTGTATTTTTCGGATGGTGATACTCCATATTACGATTTTGTATTTTACAGTATATATAGGCTTAGGCTTCGTCTTTAGGTTTCATAAAAGTTGTATAAAACATAATTTTACATCTAAATATTTGCGTAAGCTTTTACCAAAACTTAAACATGAGTTTAAGTTTAAATCTAAGCCTAGACTTTAAATGCGGGGAAGTGTACAAGAGCAGTTTTTAGTTTTACACGGTCTTTGCTTTACAGACAAACATAATTGACTCTGAAACAAAATATTTTAATTGCGATTTTACCTCTGTGTATATGTCGTGCCACAAACAGCTATTTTTGCCCCAGTTGCAAACTGTGACGTTTCAAACAACAATTGCTGTTCCGGACAGCACAAAATACTGGAATACAAACTGCTTTTGAATGGAGAATTGTACAGATCAAAGAGCTGATGGAATGCAAATTGTTTGCGATTGCTTGTTAAGCATTGACTGTGTTAGAGAAAACTGACTTGCAAAATAATTATATGGCTTCACCATATTTGCAATGTATAAATTAAACAAGGTTTATTTTGTTTATTAATACTAATGATGCTGTGTGGGCGCGTGCCGTCGTATTTAATCGAGTACAACGTTATGTTGCAAATACTGTTTCAATTTATGTTGTTTTGATTTGCCAATCAAATTGCGCCTCTGCAATCCTTCACCCCATATACCTAGTTTACTTCACAGTTTGCAAATATCGTTAAGTCATATAAGTACTGTGCAAGTCAATTTTCTCAAATATAGTCAATCCTGAGCAACCAATCAAAATTAGCCCTCATTGCAAAGTTGAACAGCAATTGTCGTTTGGGACGTCCCAGTTGCCAACTGGTGCCAATAGATGTTTGGGGCACGATATATATACCCGGAGGCGGTTCATGACGTACCCGGGCCGTAACGTTTATTTGTGTTTACGTTGACCGAAAAAGGGTTGAGGAAAAACGTGAGTCTGGGAATTTTTTGAAAACATGGTTTCTGGCGAAGTTGGTCTCACTAGCCAACATTATAATCCAGTGCTGTATAAGCTTAGAAAAACTTCTCTCACAGCATTTATATCACGATACTTTAGGAACATGTGAATGATAGATACTTCCTCTTCCAATCAGTGAGTGTTTGCACTATAATTTCTAGGACCGTAAGTTTTGAACCGTTGGTCACGCAGCCATGGAGATGAAACCGTTGATTTCAGCTCGTCGAAATCTATGGCTCACTTTTTATTAAATCTTAGGGGGTCTGTAAATTCCGTACTTCCGCCACTTAAGCCTATGTCTAACCGTAAGTGTAAAAATGAGCTTATACCTAAAACTAAGCCTTAGCAAAAAATAGTCTAAACCTTAATCTTATTTTATTGCAGCCCCACAGAAAAACGTTTCGCCTCTGATCTTTACATGGGCCAATAAATTGGCCTTTCAGTAAAAAATGCAATGAGTAAAATTGGTTTTGATAAAGCCATGAGCAAAACCAAAATCTCAACGACGCGTAATAAAGCAAGCTTCATCATGTTTGGCCTTAATGAACAGGTTGCATAGATTTCGTTGGCTTTCAACTAAAATCGAATTTGAACTTAAGTCGAAAATGAGGCTTAAATTTGCACCAAACCTTTGATCGATCTGCAGGCCCCTGGGTGGTAGGCTTAACTTTAATGGGTTAGGAATAATTTCATACCTGTAATAATAATTTAAACGCAAAACGCGGATTTAAGTCATAGCTGCAAAACTTATATTAAATGAAATTACGATAAGTCTAAGCCTAAACCTAAGCGTTTAAAAAAAGTGTATTACTATTAAGCCCTAAACCTAGGTCTAAGCAAAACATGTAGTCTGGAGTATAAACCTACTTTTTTACACACCCACCGAAACTTGGACGACCCTATAACTAACACATGGACCATCTAAAACAAGTTTAAAAGTCATGTCTCTGCAGTCCAGTGGTTGTTTCAGATTTCTGTTCTACAATTAAAAAACCGTATCTAAACAAGTATATGCTCACAATCTCAACCATTAATACTATATTAATACCATACTAATCGGTTTGAAAATGAAAACAATAACTATTAACCGTTTGACACTTCTCGTTGTATCCCTCGGATTAATTTACAACGTCACTTCCGGATTTCCATTCCGACTAACTGGAGGTTTTAGAGCGAAACAGTATATCTCGGTTAGTCCTCGATCAAAACCCAGCGCCGAATGCTATACCAATTACGATTGCGTGTCTCGATTTTGGGACTACAATTCGTTGAGCAACGAAGCTGAACGCGATTTCAGCTCAGCACCAACGATCTGTTTCAAGGGTCAATGTGTCGGCTATGATCCGTCAAAAAATGAACAACAATCGGAGCTGTTTTTACAGCTGGCTCTACCGCGCTGGTTGAAGCCGGATTATGTTGATTTTGGACCATAGACCAAAAAAAGCCACCTGATTCTTGGCCCTTGTGCATTCCGTTCAGATAAATATATTCGAGCATGAGATTTGAAAAAAAGGCAAGCACATTTCTGAAAAGGGTAGAAACATTTCGCTAACACAGAATTGTTTTAACTGATGCTAAAATTGTTGTTTCGGGGGGCGGGTCGGGTCGGGCGGAAGAAAAATCTAGTAATTTTTAACAATAACATCGAGTACACTGATACAATTGTTCGACAAAATTCTAAGTATGCCAATACCGACAACACGCAGCAGAAATTGGGAAGTGGACCGGGTGAATATGCCAAGCGTAGTTACATTTTCCGGCCCATGTAAAGATCAGAGCGGGAACGTTTTTCTGTGGGACTAGAATAGAATAAGCTTTAGAGTAATTTTTTTGATTAGCTTATGCTTTGGCTTAGGCTTAGGCTTAGTAATAAACTCATTCTGACGCGTAATAGGCTTAGGCATGTGCTTAGGCTTATGCTTAGGAATAACCTTATAATACTGTTCCGCCCCTGTTGTTTACATTGGCCCATTTTTTCATGATTTTGAGGCAAGTTGATACAGTTCGTGAGGTGGATTAGAAAAAAATTGGCAAAACCGATCTATTTTGTACACAATTTTTAAGTTTAATGCTAATTTTTGGACGCTCCGAATGGTCCACAGAGGCATTCGCTCCATTGTCTTTTTGTTGTGATGTAATGCGATTACAGATCTATATTTTGGTTGGATATGCTGAATAATTTTATTTCCAAATGATGCTATACAAAATAAAGTTATGTAAAATATACATATTTTCCTGAGTTTGCTGCTTTGTAAACCATGAGCTTTAACCGCACTTATATTTAGCAAAAACACAAAAGGTTTCGTCGATCTTTCAATTTAAGAATGACAAATCAAAATTAACGTCGCTATTTGTTCTTGTTATGACAATGGCTCATATTTGGCGTGTATTTGATTTTGCTCACAAAGTTAAGTATTTTACTAAAAGATAATACTTAAGTATTAGATTTCAGAAACCCAGCCAATGACTCAGACATCAAACGTGGGCTCAGTGGTCGTCTCCGACCCTCAACTTTTACTTGACAAGTATGTGTTTGACGTGTCAAGATAGTTTTTTCCTTGTATATGACAGTTATTGAAACCTTGCGGTAAAGTGTACACAAATTATTGTGGAAGATGCATTCAATTTAATTTAACAAAGGTGCACTGCATACAACATCACACTAAAACAATAAAAAACAAAACGCTAATAAGCATCAGTGTTATACCTTATTATCTGTCAGAAAGCAATTAACCCACAATGTGACTTGAAACCAATATTTGACCCCAAAAATAGCCCTCGGTTTTGAATATTTTTGAGCTTTTGAATTAGTACATATTTCATATTGCAGTATATTTCTAATCAAAAATTGCGAGATATATACGTAATATATAAAGCTAATTTGAGCATAAGAATAAGAACAGAAATTCCCGTATTTCTATGCTAAAGACGAAAACCAAAACGAACAACGATTTTTACCAGAAACGGATATCCGGTTACACACTGCTACGCAACCAAATACAATTTATGAAAAGTCGCTTTTTGAGGTTGTAACATATTTCAAAGACAGAAATGTATTTTGCCAAATTTCCCGAAATAGCTCGAATCTGGTTCTGATACATTAAACTTTATTTTTTTCGCTCAATTTTGTTCATAAATCGACGGTAATGCGGATGTCTACAGTGCCGGAGCAGACAGGGCCCCCAAACTCGCGACCGAAGCGAACCAGAAACCAGACGCGTTTTAAAACTTCGGCGGTTTTTGTTTCAACCGATTATGTAGGGGGCCCCTTTAGGGGTGAGCCCCCCCAAATGGGGGATATGGGGTGGCTGCTCCGGCCCTGACAGTATGCTTATTTCATTGATAAATTCACGTCAAGCAACTTTTCCATTCATGATATAAATACACTGCATTGCGTATTTAATATCAGCTGGGTTTCCAAAATCATACTTAAGTACGACTTAACATTTAAGCACGTGTTAACTAGTCACTTAACCATTTTGTCGTTTTAAAGACTGTACTTAAGTCAAGTAAATACTGTTAAGTCGGTGACTAAATTTGATAGATTACAAATTTACCACTCAGGAATACTAACTTTTGTCAAAGTGAAATGATAGACTATTGGTCCCTCCTCAATATAAAGCAAAACTATTACTTTCTTGTTATTACAATGGCTGACATTTGGCGTTTATTTGTTTTTGCCCAAAAATTTAAAGTATTTAGTTAAGTCGGCGACTTAAGTAAAATCACTTTAGTATAACTTAAGTAAATACTTAAGTAAGATTTCAGAAACCAAGCCATTATATACTAAATCCACATGTACATATTACTACTCTCAGTGTGACTACAAATAAATTCAAAACTGACCATCAGTAATAGGGTCTATGTTATTTTTAGGGGCGTAACAGTAGAGTATTCCTAAGATTAAGCCTAAGCGTTGCAAAAGCGTAATCTTAAGCCTAAGCCTAAGCCAAAAAGTATAATCTCGAATGTAAACCTACTGTTTTATAGACAAGCCAGAAACCTGGACGCCCTTTAAAGTAACATGCGCCAGTAAAACGAATGGACTCTATGTATTCGTGCAGATTAAGTGAAATATAAAAACAGCTTTAGTACAAAAATCAGCTTCTGACCACTGGCTACTTATGCTTGTCTACGAGTTCTTTGAGTTTCGCTTCATTTGCTCCTTCAAGCCGATCCTAAAATTGGGAACGGTTACACGAATTCCACATCTAATAAAGTTCAATAATCACATAATCATGAGGGTAGAAAATTCTGGTTTATTGAGACAGGTCCGTAGCCAAAAAGGGGGCTCCGCTCAACCTGGAATATTTTAACCCCTTTTTAGCAAATTTTCAACTTTGCTTATAAGTCATCGAACACTCTTGTATGCCGCTCCTGAAAAATGTTCCGCGCACCCTATCAAAGTGATCTGGCTATAGGGCACAGAAGATCAGCAATGTTGAGAACATCTTGAAATTATAGTTGTCGACCTTTGATACCGTAGCGAATATTGGCTACACCGTTCGCTCAGAAGCCGTATCCAGTAAAAAAGCAAATTATTAATACTTTAAAATATAACTATGGCTAATGTTACTTTAAGAGGCGCAACAGCAGATAAAGTGTATTACTAAGCCTAAGCGTTGCAAAAATGTATTCCTAAGCCTAAGCTTAAGCCTAAGCCTAAGCAAAAAATGTAATATACAATCTAATCCTACACTTTTATAACCCCACCAGAAACCTGGACGCCCCTTAAAGTAACATGGACCATAACTACAAAGACATTTCGTAATATGATTCGATTTCTTTTTGTGTTTTGAATTCGAAAGTTTTTTTACGTAAATCATGTATCACAGCAAAAAATGCCACGGTTCTCATTTTGGCAACAGCCTAAAGGTCAATTGCCAAAAAATGTTCACATTTTCTAATATAATCGTAATTGCAGAATTTCGTATTGGTTGCATCAAGAGTGGACGATCTTAAACGAGACTGTGCAACTATAGCTAAGCGGTGCATGGTACAAAATGTACTAGCACGCGTTGCGTTTTTGCCTTAGCCCCCCTTGTTTTAGGGGGTCTATTTCAACTTTAATGAACACTATATCGCTTCGACCGCTTAAAAATATAACCGGAATATGTATGGGAATGCAACGTATTTATGTGTAAACTTTGATCCCCTCTGTCCCAAATGAGGGGGGCGGTAGGCCAAAAATGCAATGCGTGCCGGATACATTGCTTTCTACACTGAATGTGCCCAGTTGCATACTCTTGTTAAAAGTATCATGCAGTCTTGGTTGCAGTTTTACTTACTTTGACTGCATTTCCTTTGATCAAAACAAACGTTGGCATACAACGCACTTCATATTTTGTAATAATCGGCTTCTGAAAACTATGGTTTTGCTAAAATAAGTCTCAAATCAATCAGTAATTCGATTTAATAGAAATCGACGTTGTTCAATTAAAATTTCAGCTTTTTAAGTTTTTTCAAACGCTTTTTAACGTTCGTCAAAACGCTATTTTAGCATAACCGTTTTTTCACACTGTAAATTTCAGTGAGTTGATTTAATTCAGAATGAGTTGAATCCACTCAGAGGTCTGAGATCTGAATGAGGTCTTTCAGAAGTCACAATTTTTGAATTTGATTGAACTCGTTCTGAGTTAATTAATTAACTAACCCACAATTAAGCCAGCTCAGAATGAGTTAATGTTTACTATTATTAACTCAGAAATAGCCAGAAGTAACCAAACTCGTTCTGAGTTAATTTACTAACCCACAATTAAATCAGCTCAGTGTGAGTTAATGCTTACTATTATCAAGAGTGCATGATACCCTTTAACAAGAGTATGCAACTGGGTACATTCTATGTAGAAAAAAATGTACCCAGCGCGCGTTGCATTTTTGGCTTACCCCCTATTTGGGGGGGGGGGTCAAAATCTCCATCGATGTTGAAATTCATGTGCTATTGTATATACTAAAATGTGGTCCGATTATATTTTCGGTGTTGGCTGGCGGATGCACGTGTAAAATGAACGTAAAATTGACCCCCCCCCCAAATGAGGGGGTAGGCCAAAAACGCAACGCGTGCTGGGTACATTCTTTAATACACAGAATGTACCCAGTTGCACACTCTTGTTAGAGTGATCATCCACTCTTGCTATTATTAACTCAGAAATAGTCAGAAATAACAAATTCTCCCTGTGTAGTTGAGATTAATCAACTCATCAAAATTTACAGTGCAAAGCAGACAAAAAAGTGTTTTGTATTTTTGACACTAATCACAAACGAAACATTACTTACTAAATTTGCGTCATCAACGTTGATTTGAACAAAAGCCACCTCTGTCATTTGCCCGGCCAGTTCCTAAATGGTGCTATATAAGACAATATAGTTGCGTCTAAACCGTATTTCCGCCGTTTTGTTTCACGGCCGTTACGATTTAATTACTATTTAAAAGGCCCATGTATAGAACAGGGCCGGAACAGTAGTAGAAGCATATACCTAATCCTAAGCTTAAGCCTAAGCCTACGCGTATGGATGAGCCTATTCTTAAGCCTGAGCCTAAGCAAAAAACTAGTCTAAAGCTTAAACTGACTCTATTATAGCCCCTCCGGAAAACGATCCGGCCCTGTTCTATACATGGGCCAAAATCACAATAAATTTTTTTACGCAATTATTTTCAATTCAGTGCTAATGCATGTTGCGATACATGTAGAACCTTATATTTATGCATAGATTCACCAATTGTACATATTTATTAAGTTATCTTCGCTTTAAATCGGCCAATGTATAGAACATGGCCTTATCAGTAGTATATGTATTTTCCTAAGCCTAAGCCTAAACCTAAACCTAAGCGTAATAGTCAGCTTATTCCTATGATTATGTTTGAGCCCAAAAGGAAAAAAAATCTAAATCTTAAGCATACTTTTTCACAGTCCCATATAAAACGTTCCGCCCTGATCTTTACATGAAACCGCTAAATTGATCATCAGACTTGATTAGGAACATATGCCGACAATTTGAAATGTTCTACCATTAGCTTAAAACATAGGGTTTTATTGATTTTTGCATGGTTACCGGATTTTGTAGCCAGAAATTGCCTGAAGGAAAGCTAGGTTTGTTCCTAGAAACATGTTTTAGCCAAAAGTATAAAAGTCACAACCTCGCTTGTATTAAGTGATCGCAAACCAGTTTACCTCAATTTTAGGCCCAATCGCCTTGCATGGACCACACCAGTCAGCGTAAAAATCGACTACAACCAGTTTATCTTCGGCTAAGATTTTATCAAACTGATCCTGAAATAACACAGAAAATAAGGTGTCTAAAGTGCTAAAATATAGTAAATTTCAGTGAGTTGATTTTAACTTAGAATGAACGGAATCACTCAGTCTGAGTTAGGACTATCAGAACTCAGAATTTTGAGTTGATTCAATTCATTGTGAGTTAATTAACTCACCCAGAGTCAACTCAACTGAGAGTGAGCATCAACTCAACTGAGAGTGCGTTAATGTTTACTGATATTAATTCAGAAATAACCAATTTGCTAGCTGAATTGATTTATCAACTCATTGGAATTTGCAGTGAACCCAAAATGTATTATGCCACAACGATGGTTATTTGTTCGCAATCTCATGTTACTATCAACGTCTCGGCTCATGTAAAGATCAGGGGCGGATAGTTTTACGGTGGGACTAGAATAGAGTAAGCTTACGCTTTAGGCTAATTTTTCCTTGGCTTAGGTTTAGGCTTAGGCTTAGGTAAATGATCATTTTTACGCTTAGGTATAGGCTTAGGAATATGCTTATAATACTGTTCCGCCCCTGTTCTTTACATTGGCCAACGTCTGCGTATTGATCTGAATTTGACGCGTGGACCAAAAATAAAAACTTATCACAATGTTTCAAAATACTAAATTGTTTGCAATTTAATGATAATTTTTTTACATAAAATATAAACTTAAGCCAACAATTTCCCGTTGTGAACTAAGCTTATATCCTCCATTTAAGGGGCCACACCCCTTAAGGGCCCCCCACTCCATCCTGTTGAAACAAAAACCGCTTAAGTTTTAAAATGCGTCTGGCGTCGCGCTGGCTTCGCTCGCGAGTTTGGAAGCCCGCACGCTGGGATTTCGGGATGAGCCCCCACCCTTGCCTGCACCGGCACTGTATATATACAAATTAAAACACATTCTTAAAAAGTTTAATAACAAATATTTCAGGATTGCAAATTTAGCAATCACGTTGAGACTAGTATATACTGATTTTGATAGGGAACTTCTCAAACACTTCGTTAAGCTACTTAGGAGATAAGTATAATTGTGTTTTACACGTTGCAGGCACAATTCCCAAATTTATCTCAAAATCCTATACCTGCGATTGAATTTGAGTGACCATGGCAGACTGAGACGAAACCGTTGAAACAACTTGACCAACACTTCACGAACTATGATGCGTTTAACTTAAAGCACTGAAAAATTGTTTAGAAAACATCGAAAAATAACCAGTCAGTATAACCAAACATGACCTGAGTACCATACAGTCGATGATGACTCTATGAACAAGAATATGCAACTTAGCTAAATTGTCATGGCACAAAATGTACCAGCGCGCGTTGCAACTATAAATTTCAGTGAGTTGATTTTAACTCAGAAACTCACTCGCTAGCTGAATTGATTGATCAGCTCATTTCAATTTACAGAGCATACTCTGGTTTATTTATGCTTCGTTGGTGACACTACGTTTATAAGGTGGTTACGGAGAAGGGCTACGCTAGAATAGCAAGCGATTGGGCTACAGAACAAATAATTTGCGCTGCGGTAAAAGGGCAAACCCTTTACCACAAGGATGAGCTGGTACTTAGGAGAGATAGCGTCATAATGCAGTAGACAATGACATTAAGAGGTTGATACCAGATGATGTACGGTTAGCTTCTGAAGCGAAATTCATTGCTTAAAGACTGGTAGCGCAGTTAATTCGCTATTTTGCAAGGTTTGTAATTTTTCGAAACATCCTTTGTATATGGACGGTATAATATGATGTGATATCAGTGCTGGAGCAGACAGGGCAAGGCACCCCCAAACTCCAGGGTTAGGGCTCAGCGTAGATGTGGATGCAGAATTCGTCAATGTTTGATCTAAGGTTGTCCGAGCTCACGCTCGTGTTAGATGGCTGTGTGGACTGCCTTCCAAAAACAGTTTCGCACAAAAGTTACAAAATGATGAATCTAAAAACTGAAGCCATTTTTAAAATGAATCAAACTTCGCGCGCAGCTCGAATTTTTTTCGACATTATCTTTAACAGTAGATAAACAGCGCATATATTAAGTAAATCCTTTTACAATCTTCATATGCTCCAACTAGGGCGTTTCGTGAGAGTTATATTTGAAGTAAAATTGTAAGCCAGCAAGTTTCTGAGGGAGAGACAATTTGTTGACGTCATAAGCAGTCTAGTGGTTATTGTAAGGCCTGTAATGTCAGAAGCCATTTAAAAATCGAGGAAACGTAGAATAGTGCGACACTAGCGAGTGAAGCGAGGGATAAGCTAGACGTATTTCAAAACTTCGGCGGTTTTTGTTTCATCCGGTTAAAGTGTGGACCCTCAAGGGTTAGGGCCACCAAACGATGGGTATGAAGGATGGCTGGTCCGGCGCTGTGTGATATCAAATTTGCACTAACTTTCGTACGAAAACTGACAATATAACCACAAAAGGATTCAAGTCTGGAAACGACCAATCAAAAATGACTAAAAGCCAAACACACTGCTTCCCAACCAACTTTTGTTTCGCCCGGTTTTGAATGCATCGACCGAAATATCCAACCAGAAAAATAGTACCGTTCATGTAAAAAAACTAATTAAACCAATCAGAAAGCATTATACCGCATTTGAGTTATAAGTTTCCAAAAACCAAAATTACACCAGTGACCTTATAATACACTTGACGAACCAGTTTAGTGAACTCGAAATAACCAGAAACTAATAAAAACCAACCCTACCGGTATGATGTGTTTAGGCAACGAGCCAGATTTAGGTTCTACACAGTTGGACCTATGATCAGTAAAAATGGTGTTGTAAACACTATTTATACAGTGTATTACATTAGTATATTTATATCGACGTCCGGTTACCTGGTAACTAACTGACAATGCATGAAGTTCATCCAACTATTTTAGTCTCACAACTGCCTATTTTTAATGGCATAGCGATGATGGTTCACATTTGTTCCAAAGGGGGGTTCCATTTTACGCAGGACCGCGATAAAGCTTGATTTAGACGATTTTTTTTCTCAGGCTTAAGGTCTGTATTTAAGTTAACCCCTTCTCACACTGAGTTGCATATAGGCAACTTAGCGCAGTGTATATACGTTAAATAATATATATCACGCCGTGTTTACCAATTGCAACACGTATACATAGTACTAAATCACCACAAAACGTGAGAGCCCCCTCGGGCTCGAGCATCAAGCTGGTATAGCTGAGTGGTGATGGTATACGCCTCCCACTCCAGTCGCTGGAGTTCGAATCCTACCATAAAAGTAGGTCTCAGGGGAAATAGAAAATATTCATGTGAGAAAGGGTTAAAACTTAGGTTTTGACAGTGTTTTAGTTAATTGTGCTTATACTACAGTGACGGCCCTAAAAGTAGCATTGGATGAGATAATACTGGATATGGGGGTAACATGGACAGGCCCATGTATAGAACAGGGTCGGAACAGTAATATAAGCATATCCCTAAGCCTAAGCGTAAGCGTAAGCGTACGCCTCAGCGTAAGGATGAGACTATTCCTAAGCCTTAGCTTAAGCCTATAGCCCTAAGCCTAAGCAAAAAATTTAGTCTAATGCTTAAACTGACTCTATTACAGCCCCTCCGGAAAACGATCCGGCCCTGTTCTGTACATAAGACCATGAACAGGTATTTATAACGTTCATCGTTTGGTATGACGCTAAGATTTTCTAACTGCGAAGCTTTGCCGTAGCCAAATCCTGTGCTGTCAAATGCTTGTAATCTTGGTAGTTAATATTTAGCTTTTCAACCGTGGAATCTCGGGCGCAGGCGCCCGCAATGGCGTTCACTTAGATTTAAAATTCAACTCAAGCTAATACTCTTTGGCGTTTATATATTCAAAACTAAAACTATCAGCAATCGTCCAGCAATGCAATACTTAGAATCGGTTCTAAAGCCTTGTATAATATCACAGAATCTAAGTTTGGCTTGACTCACATTTAAACCTACATGTAGGCCGTATAGCGCACATATTAAATAACTTTAAGCTCAAACAATCCTTTTAGCAACCGAATAGCTTTAGGAGCAAAGCAACCACTTCAGCTTAATATAGGATCCTGTTTAGCAGTTATGGGCCTGCAACTAAGACGGGCGAAGAGACGGACGCAGCCTTCCGTGACGCCATTTTTACATCTTCCGTTTGAAATTCTATTAAAATAATTTTCACCCTTCCCCTATGGAAACCTACCTGCTTCCTCTTCGAACAATTCTTCATTGCAAGACGGAACGCTTGCAACAATTCAACATGCTTATGGCGGATACTGTAGCAGATAAGTAATTAATTTGTAATTTCTTACGGCAAATCATCTGCACAATTGAACAGGAAGCTAAATTTCAGTGAAACACACAATACTGTGTCCTTACACGAATCAAAACGCTGGTTGAAATAATAACAATAACTATACAATGCCGAAAATATGGATTAAAAACACATAATTACCTGCCGTGCTCTAGCAATTGTTATACAGTACGAATGAATTACCAGAGTTAATTGATTGAAATAATTAGTAAAATCAGTAACAAAGGCAATCAAATAAAATAGTCGGAAATTATAAAGTGGAATTTGAGAACAAATTATGAACCACTAATGTTGTGATGTGCAAAATTTGAAATTGGTGCAAATTTATATTGCCGCAGTCAACACCTTTGGCTCATGTAAACATCAGGGGCGGAACGTTTTTCTGTGGGACTAGAAACGGGTAAGCTTAAGCTTTAGACTATTGTTTTGCTTGGTTTAGGCGTAGGCTTACGCTTAGGAATATGCTCATTTTTACGCTTAGACTTAGGGTTATGCTTAGGAAAATTGCTTATAATACTGTTACGCCCCTGTTCTTTACATTGGCCACATGTTTAAATAAGATTTTCGGAAAGTATATTTCGTGTTCTGAACACCTGTTTGGCCACAGTTGATACGTTGAGGCATTCTAAACACGAATTTCATTAAATCTGGATGGCAAATGAAAAAATAAACCAAACTTTTATGGCAATCAAATCCGCCAAAATAGCTGCAGTATATTCGTCTCCAATTCGTACGGTCAAACGCGTATGACAAGTATGAATCGACCCACGAGTCATGAGTCAAGCGGACATTTTATGGATGTTGATCCTAAAAGTACGTAGGTGTTTTTACTCGTTTCGCTCGCGTTATAACCAAAACACCACTAATGTTGCATTTTGTCCCGGTCGCTTCGCTGTCGAATTCTTCGTTCCACTTCGAGTTTTGCTACGTACAATCGATACGCGCCACGCCAGAAATGCAAGTATTGCAGATTGCATTGGTGATTGCATCTTCTCCAACGCGCCCCGCTCAACAAAAAATCCCATCATGCGGCCTCATGGCACCCACGAAATAACTGTGTCCCACATGTTCCCTGAAAACAGCAGTTAACAAACAAATTAATAGCATTTTAGTGATTTTTATGTTGATTTTATATATTTTTATGCAACTTTGTCTTCTTGCAACTTTTGTGTAATCAGCACAGTTTTATCTTGAGCTGAGCAGGTGGCAAACAGAAAAATTCGATGAACGATAAAAAAGCTTTACAGGTTCAGTCCAACGAAACAAATTTTCCGATTCAGCTAAAAACTGGCCCTATGGCAGCGGTCAATTCCAACACTTCACATCCTGCCAGATCTTTACTCATGCCTCACTTTCATCGCTACGCAGCGCACCTTGTTTTCGCATCTACTCAGTTTCGCTTTTAAACAATATTCATAATATTTATTATAATTAAAATATGAAAATTAAACAATCGCATACAGAAATGAAGTTGATAGAAAATTTTAAAAGAATTTCCTATCAAACAATAAACGACCAACTGCGCTTGCAATATTTACTGGTGTTGACAGTGCTTTCAATATTTTAATTCAAGCGTTGCTGAACAGTAATTAAGTGGAAATAATTTATACTGATTTTAAAAATTAAGTCCTAAGATGAGTTGGCACATGTAAAGATCAGGGGCGGAACGCTTTTTTGTTGGACCAGCATAGAGCAAGCTTAAGCTTCAGACTATTTTTTGGTTGGGTTAGGCTTAGGCTTAGGTTTAGGTTTAGGAATAAACTCATTCTTACGCTTAGGCTTACGCTTAGGAATATGCTTTTAATACTGTTCCGCCCCTGTTCTTCACATTAGCCGATGAGTGGAACGATTTTTTGCAGAACTGCAATAGAGTAAGCTTAAGTTCTAGAGTATTTTTTGCATAGATTTAGGCATATGCCTAGGTGTAAGCACTCATTCGTACGCTTAGTCTTATAGTTATAGGCGTAGGCTTATTGTTAGGAATATGATTATACTACTCTTACAGGCCTGTTCTATACATTGGACGATCGTGTGATAATCAGAATGTGTTTTTATTGGCTCACTGTGTTATCGTTTATTCTGCTATGGTCAATCTGTAAAAATTTTAACCAATTGCCGTTCTAATTTCGCCAACAGTCTGAAACTGAACAGCAAACTAGGATCTGATTGGATGCTGTAAACGTAGAACAGTTTTTTGCCAGAATACTATTGGTTGAACGCTTTAGTTTTTGTTTAAGAAGTTGTTTGTGCTTTGAATTGACCGGATTGTTAACTGGATTAAGCACGTGTTCACCAAACTGAGTTATAGAAAAAATTTCATATTTAATGTTTTTCGATGGAATACTGTTTTAGACGCTTGGGTTACCGGTTTGAATACCTTGCACTCGTCGTTTTAAACAATACCTCATGCATAGATCAAGGTCGGCCCGGTTTTTTCAGCAGGACTGCAACAGAGAATGCTTAAACTTTAAACTCGTCGAATTTCACACTTAGACTTACGTTTAGGTTTAGGAATATGCTTATGCTACTGTTACGGCGTTGTCTTTTTACACTGACTTAAACGATTAATCGTGCCGGTAGCAGATTAGCTAAAAATTTAAAACATTTTAATGTACATTTATCAGAACACGACAACTGAAAACCAAAATTAGGTAGTTAACCGTAGTTTCCATCCAAATTCCCACTAATTGAAATTTCGCTATCCGCCCCTATTTGCTGAGGTTCCTGTTTTTAGCAGTTACGGGCCCTGGAAGTAGTACTGGCGAAGAGACGAACGCTGTCTTTCGGTGATGCCATCTTTACGCCTACCGGTTGAATAAAATTTATTTATAAATGCGCATGATTATTCATTAATTGAATATTTAAATTTACGTGTTATTTTGATTGATTGCATCAGTGTATTTGGTCACAGTTTCCTCAAAAAAAGCGACAAATATCCATTAGTACAAACGTGTATTTATTAACAAAAATAGATTTTACACATTTATACATTGTATTACTTCATTTGTCGCATACTGCAACGTGTCGTTTTAGTTTTTCTCAGTTTTATCACCAGTTGCTAAAAACCCTGTATTCAAAACCTTCGAAAATATTTATTATAATAATTCAAAGGCGGGACTGTTTCAGGCCCGCCCCCCCTCAACCAGAAGTTCTGGGGACGCTCAGCTGAGCCTTGCAAACTCATGTGTACCTCTATTACAACTCGAGCGTAGTCGATCAGAGTCGTTGCTAGCCATCAGCATAGTGAATATCGAGTCTACAGCTTTCTAAGTCGAATGAACTCAGAAGTTGGCGTAAAAGTTTCGACCGTCTGTTGAAACATTACTCGTAGCTTTGCTGACTATAGGCTGGTTTACATAACCATTGTGCAGAGTAAGCTCTGCTCCGGTCGCTTTCATCCAAGGAACCTTTCTAGCCACTGTCGCCGACGGCAGCACGTTCGACTGCGGGTTGAAGGGTTACGTAGCTTCGCTGACTATAGGATGGTTTACAGCACTTTTGTGCAGCCAATTAGTAACCTTTACTCCGGTAACTTTCACCCAACACCCTTTCCTAGCCACTGTGGTTTCGTTTTTTTGCGAGGCTTCGGGTTTGATTTAAAGAATATATAAAACAAACCAAACTTTGTTAAAATTGTTGGCCAATGTAACGAACAAGGGCGGAACAGTATTATAAACGTATTCCTAAGCCTACGCCTCCGCCTAAGTCTATAAACCAAGCAAAAAATTAGTCTAAAGCATTAAACTTACACTTTTCTGGTCCCACAGAAAAAACGTTCCGCTCCTGGTCTTTACATGGGCCAAATTGTTTGGCTTCAGTGACTATTTGTCGTTCAGGCAACATGTAGGTTTTTCATTTAATTTTCATGGATTATTCGGTAAAAGTTCGATCTTTGGCCGAAAAGTTATCAGAATTAAGAATTACAGCTGTCGGTAAAAAATATTACTAAAACTGTGTCAAGGAAGGCACCAAATGTTGATGTGAAAATTTCGGACGGAAGATTAATGAGAAAAATTTAGCGAGCGTTAAGCAAATCACGATTGGTATTTATGGAAAAATTTTCACTTAGCATCTATAACCCACTTACTGATAGAGTGTACTATGAGCAACTAAATGCAATAACATACGAGCAATACAGACACTGTGAGCAGTGTTCAACAATTGTAACATATATGCGCACTGCAACATCTCCACAAGACGTGAGAGCCCCCTCGGGCTGGAGCGTCAAGCTCCTATACCTCAGTGGTCATTGCAAATACCTCCCACCCGTGAGACTGGAGTTCGAATCTTACCTAGAAATTACGTCTCATTTGAAATTGAAAATATTCATGTCAGAAAGGGTTAATAAAAATTAATTGCTGAAAGTGTTTTAGGTAAAAAATTTTCACATTCAAGGTTTTTAATGACTTGCAAGCAAGGTTGAAAATTTTTTACGGAGGCCAAAATTTTTCCAGGGATTGCTGTTAGATCCGGGATATTGATGCAACTCAAGCGAGTCGATGAACACAAACTTATTTTTTATCAGTGGTCACTGCTCAGGAAAGGGGATTATAGTGTCAAGGTAGCGTGCCCCTTTTGGCTACTTACCTTTGGTTACGTCCATTATTAGGATTTATAATCCCATGTCAATCAATTGAACTATAATGTATGTATCAAACAGATAATTTCAACATAGCCTAATAGTACCAAATTTAAATAGCAGTCTAATACTAAGCTTTATTCTTTAGTTAGGATCCCATCCAATTTGAAATACTGGTTAGGCACTGTGACGCTGGGTCTCTGGGCCAATACCTACATAGAACCTGGCCGTAACAGTTGTAAAGCATATTCTTAAGCCTAAGTCTAAGCTTAAGCCTAAGCCTAAGCTTAAGCCTAAGCCTATAAGCGTATGAATGAGCTTATACCTAAGCCTTAAACACAAAATAGTATAATGCTTAAGCTGACTCTGTTGCAGTCCCGCTGAAAAACGTTCCGCCCCTGATCATAACATATGCTGCTCTCTAAAAATACAGCCTATCTCATTTGTCAAACAATGACTAGAAATTCACATTGTTAAAAGCGAATTTAATACGTTTCAACGTTCAGTGTTCAGAACTACTAGCGCTGAACAGCATAATTCAAGTTTATCATATGAACACGATAGTGTTCATCATATGAACACGATAGTGTTCATATATTTGATTCGCGCATCTCAAGCGCGTATTTTCAGTTTAGTTCGCATGTTGGTGCTCAAGTAATATCATACCTGTATCATTTAAATTTTGCACACTGGTAGCCTGGTACGTAGGACATATTTGTGCCAAAGGATTTTGCAAATCAGTGTGGTCTTCAATAGTTACGGTCAAAAACCTCCTTACAGAAAGTGCACGAAAATTTTTCATTTTAGTTCAACACTTTTTACACGTTTATGTAATTTTACGATTATAACTTTCACCACTTTATAGAGCTTACGGTTGGTTTCAACCCCAACGGTTGGTTTTGCCCCAACGGTTGGTTTCAGCTCAACGGTTGGTTTCACCCCAACGGTTGGTTTCACCCCAACAGTCGGTTTCACCCCAACAGTCGGTTTCACCCCAACAGTCGGTTTCACCCCAACAGTCGGTTTCACCCCAACAGTCGGTTTCACCCCAACAGTCGGTTTCACCCCAACGGTTGGTCTCACCCCAAAAGTCGGTTTCACCCCAACAGTCGGTTTCACCCCAACGATTGCTTTTGCCCCAACGGTTCGTTTTACCCCAATGGTTGGTTTCGCCCCAACGGTCGGTTTCATCCCAACGGTTGGTTTCACCCCAAAGGTTGGTTTCACTCCAACGATTGGCTTCACCCCAACGATTGGTTTCATCCTAACGGTCGGTTTCACCCCAACGGTTGGTTTCATCCCAATGGTTGGCTCACCCCAAAGGTTGGTTTCACTCCAACGATTGGCTTCACCCCAACGATTGGTTTCATCCTAACGGTCGGTTTCAGCCCAACGGTTGGTTTCACCCCAACGGTTGGTTTCACCCCAACAGTCGGTTTCACCCCAACGGTTGGTTTCACCCCAACGGTTTGTTTCACCCCAACAGTCGGTTTCACCCCAACGGTTGGTTTCACCCCAACGGTTTGTTTCACGCCAACAGTCGGTTTCACACCAACGGTTGGTTTCACTCCAACGGTTTGTTTCACCCCAACAGTTGGTTTCACCCCAACGGTAGGTTTTGCCCCAACGGTTGTTTCACCTCAACGGTTGGTTTCACTCCAACGGTTTGTTTCACCCCAACAGTTGGTTTCACCCCAACGGTAGGTTTTGCCCCAACGGTTTGTTTCACCCCAACAGTCGGTTTCACCCCAACGGTTGGTTTCACTTCAACGGTTTGTTTCACCCCAACAGTCGGTTTCACCCCAACGGTTGGTTTCACCCCAACGGTTTGTTTCACCCCAACAGTCGGTTTCACCCCAACGGTTGGTTTCACCCCAACGGTTTGTTTCACGCCAACAGTCGGTTTCACACCAACGGTTGGTTTCACTCCAACGGTTTGTTTCACCCCAACAGTTGGTTTCACCCCAACGGTAGGTTTTGCCCCAACGGTTGTTTCACCTCAACGGTTGGTTTCACCTCAACGATTGGCTTCACCCCAACGGTTGGCTTCATCCCAACGGTTGGTTTCACCCAAACGGTTGGCTTCACCGCAACGATTGGTTTCTCCCCAACGGTTGGTTTTACCCCAACTGCTGGCTTCACCCCAACGGTTGGTTTTACACCAACGGTAGGTTTTGCTCCAACGGTTGGTTTCACCCCAACGGTTGGTTTCACCTCAACGGTTGGTTTCACCTCAACGGCTGGTTTTACCCCAACGGTTGGTTTCACCCCAACGGTTGGTTTTACCCCAATGGTTGGTTTCACTCCAACGGTTGGTTTCACCCTAACGGTTGGTTTCATCCTAACGGTTGGTTTCACCCCAATGGTTGATTTCACCCCAACGGTTGGTTTCACCCCAACGGTTGGTTTCACCCCAATGGTTGGTTTCGCCCCAACGGTTGGTTTCATCCCAACGGTTGGTTTCACCCCAATGGTTGGCTCACCCCAAAGGTTGGTTTCACTCCAACGATTGGCTTCACCCCAACGATTGGTTTCATCCTAACGGTCGGTTTCAGCCCAACGGTTGGTTTCACCCCAACGGTTGGTTTTACCCCAATGGTTGGTTTAACCCCAACGGTTGGTTTCACCCCAACGGTTGGTTTCACTTCAACGGTTTGTTTCACCCCAACAGTCGGTTTCACCCCAACGGTTGGTTTCACCCCAACGGTTTGTTTGACCCCAACAGTCGGTTTCACACCAACGGCTGGTTTCACCCCAACGGTTGGTTTTATCCCAATGGTTGGATTCGCCACAACGGTTGGTTTCACCCCAATGGTGGGCTCACCCCAAAGGTTGGTTTCACTCCAACGATTGGCTTCACCCCAACGATTGGTTTCATCCTAACGGTCGGTTTCACCCCAACGGTTGGTTTCACCCCAACGGTTGGTTTTACCCCAATGGTTGGTTTCAACCCAACGGTTGGTTTCACCCTAACGGTTGGTTTCACTTCAACGATTTGTTTTACCTCAACAGTCGGTTTCACCCCAACGGTTGGTGTCACCCCAACGGTTTGTTTCACCCCAACAGTCGGTTTCACACCAACGGTTGGTTTCACCCCAACGGTTGGTTTTACCCCAACGGTAGGTTTTGCCCCAACGGTTGGTTTCACCTCAACGGTTGGTTTCACCCTAACGGTTGGTTTCACCCCAATGGTGGGCTTCACCCCAAAAGGTTGGTTTCACTCCAACGTTTGGCTTCACCCCAACGATTGGTTTCATCCTAACGGTTGGTTTCACCCTAACGGTTGGTTTCACTTCAACGATTTGTTTTACCCCAACAGTCGGTTTCACCCCAACGGTTGGTGTCACCCCAACGGTTTGTTTCACCCCAACAGTTGGTTTCACCCCAACGGTTGGTTTCACCCCAACGGTTGGTTTTACCCCAACGGTAGGTTTTGCCCCAACGGTTGGTTTCACCTCAACGGTTGGTTTCACCCTAACGGTTGGTTTCACCCCAATGGTGGGCTTCACCCCAAAAGGTTGGTTTCACTCCAACGTTTGGCTTCACCCCAACGATTGGTTTCATCCTAACGGTTGGTTTCACCCCAATGGTTGATTTCACCCCAACGGTTGGTTTCACCCCAATCGTTGGTTTTACACCAATGGTTGCTTTCGCCCCAACGGTTGGTTTCATCCCAACGGTTGGTTTCACCCCAATGGTGGGCTCACCCCAAAGGTTGGTTTCACTCCAACGATTGGCTTCACCCCAACGATTGGTTTCATCCTAACGGTCGGTTTCACCCCAACTGTTGGTTTCACCTCAACGGTTGGTTTTACCCCGATGGTTGGTTTCACACCAACGGTTGGTTTCACCCCAACGGTTGGTTTCACTTCAACGGTTTGTTTCACCCCAACAGTCGGTTTCACCCCAACGGTTGGTTTCACCCCAACGGTTTGTTTCACGCCAACAGTCGGTTTCACACCAACGGTTGGTTTCACCCCAACGGTTTGTTTCACCCCAACAGTTGGTTTCACCCCAACGGTAGGTTTTGCCCCAACGGTTGTTTCACCTCAACGGTTGGTTTCACCTCAACGATTGGCTTCACCCCAACGGTTGGCTTCACCCCAACGGTTGGTTTCACCCCACGGTTGGTTTCACTTCAACGATTTGTTTCACCCCAACAGTCGGTTTCACCCCAACGGTTGGTTTCACCCCAACGGTTTGTTTCACCCCAACAGTCGGTTCCACACCAACGGTTGGTTTCACTCCAACGGTTTGCTTCACCCCAACAGTTGGTTTCACCCCAACGGTAGGTTTTGCCCCAACGGTTGGTTTCACCTCAACGGTTGGTTTCACCTCAACGATTGGCTTCACCCCAACGGTTGGCTTCATCCCAACGGTTGGTTTCACCCAAACGGTTGGCTTCACCGCAACGATTGGTTTCGCCCCAACGGTTGGTTTTACCCCAACTGCTGGCTTCCTTCCCTCCCACACCAACCACCCCCCCACGGTTGGTTTTACCCCAACTGCTGGCTTCACCCCAACGGTTGGTTTTACACCAACGGTAGGTTTTGCCCCAACGGTTGGTTTCACCCCAACGGTTGGTTTCACCCCAACGGTTGGTTTCACCCCAACGGTTGGTTTTACCCCAATGGTTGGTTTCACTCCAACGGTTGGTTTCACCCTAACGGTTGGTTTCATCCTAACGGTTGGTTTCACCCCAATGGTTGATTTCACCCCAACGGTTGGTTTCACCCCAACGGTTGGTTTTACCCCAATGGTTGGTTTCGCCCCAACGGTTGGTTTCATCCCAACGGTTGGTTTCACCCCAATGGTTGGCTCACCCCAAAGGTTGGTTTCACTCCAACGATTGGCTTCACCCCAACGATTGGTTTCATCCTAACGGTCGGTTTCAGCCCAACGGTTGGTTTCACCCCAACGGTTGGTTTTACCCCAATGGTTGGTTTAACCCCAACGGTTGGTTTCACCCCAACGGTTGGTTTCACCCCAACGGTTTGTTTCACCCCAACAGTCGGTTTCACCCCAACGGTTGGTTTCACCCCAACGGTTTGTTTGACCCCAACAGTCGGTTTCACACCAACGGCTGGTTTCACCCCAACGATTTCTTTCACCCCAACAGTTGGTTTCACCCCAATGGTTGATTTCACCCCAACGGTTGGTTTCACCCCAACGGTTGGTTTTACCCCAATGGTTGGATTCGCCACAACGGTTGGTTTCACCCCAATGGTGGGCTCACCCCAAAGGTTGGTTTCACCCCAACGATTGGCTTCACCCCAACGATTGGTTTCATCCTAACGGTCGGTTTCACCCCAACGGTTGGTTTCACCCCAACGGTTGGTTTTACCCCAATGGTTGGTTTCAACCCAACGGTTGGTTTCACCCTAACGGTTGGTTTCACTTCAACGATTTGTTTTACCCCAACAGTCGGTTTCACCCCAACGGTTGGTGTCACCCCAACGGTTTGTTTCACCCCAACAGTCGGTTTCACACCAACGGTTGGTTTCACCCCAACGGTTTGTTTCACCCCAACAGTTGGTTTCACCCCAACGGTTGGTTTCACCCCAACGGTTGGTTTTACCCCAACGGTAGGTTTTGCCCCAACGGTTGGTTTCACCTCAACGGTTGGTTTCACCCCAATGGTGGGCTTCACCCCAAAAGGTTGGTTTCACTCCAACGTTTGGCTTCACCCCAACGATTGGTTTCATCCTAACGGTTGGTTTCACCCCAATGGTTGATTTCACCCCAACGGTTGGTTTCACCCCAATCGTTGGTTTTACACCAATGGTTGGTTTAACCCCAACGGTTGGTTTCACCCCAACGGTTGGTTTCACCCCAACGGTTTGTTTCACCCCAACAGTCGGTTTCACCCCAACGGTTGGTTTCACCCCAACGGTTTGTTTGACCCCAACAGTCGGTTTCACACCAACGGCTGGTTTCACCCCAACGATTTCTTTCACCCCAACAGTTGGTTTCACCCCAATGGTTGATTTCACCCCAACGGTTGGTTTCACCCCAACGGTTGGTTTTACCCCAATGGTTGGATTCGCCACAACGGTTGGTTTCACCCCAATGGTGGGCTCACCCCAAAGGTTGGTTTCACCCCAACGATTGGCTTCACCCCAACGATTGGTTTCATCCTAACGGTCGGTTTCACCCCAACGGTTGGTTTCACCCCAACGGTTGGTTTTACCCCAATGGTTGGTTTCAACCCAACGGTTGGTTTCACCCTAACGGTTGGTTTCACTTCAACGATTTGTTTTACCCCAACAGTCGGTTTCACCCCAACGGTTGGTGTCACCCCAACGGTTTGTTTCACCCCAACAGTCGGTTTCACACCAACGGTTGGTTTCACCCCAACGGTTTGTTTCACCCCAACAGTTGGTTTCACCCCAACGGTTGGTTTCACCCCAACGGTTGGTTTTACCCCAACGGTAGGTTTTGCCCCAACGGTTGGTTTCACCTCAACGGTTGGTTTCACCCTAACGGTTGGTTTCACCCCAATGGTGGGCTTCACCCCAAAAGGTTGGTTTCACTCCAACGTTTGGCTTCACCCCAACGATTGGTTTCATCCTAACGGTTGCTTTCACCCCAACGGTTGATTTCACCCCAACGGTTGGTTTCACCCCAATCGTTGGTTTTACACCAATGGTTGCTTTCGCCCCAACGGTTGATTTCATCCCAACGGTTGGTTTCACCCCAATGGTGGGCTCACCCCAAAGGTTGGTTTCACTCCAACGATTGGCTTCACCCCAACGATTGGTTTCATCCTAACGGTCGGTTTCACCCCAACGGTTGGTTTCACCTCAACGGTTGGTTTTACCCCCAAGGTTGGTTTCACACCAACGGTTGGTTTCACCCCAACGGTTGGTTTCACACCAACGGTTTGTTTCACCCCAACAGTCGGTTTCACCCCAACGGTTGGTTTCACCCCAACGGTTTGTTTCACCCCAATAGTCGGTTTCACACCAACGGTTGGTTTCACCCCAACGGTTTGTTTCACCCCAACAGTTGGTTTTACCCCAACGGTTGGTTTCACCCCAACAGTTGGTTTTACCCCAACGGTAGGTTTTGCCCCAACGGTTGGTTTCACCTCAACGGTTGGTTTCACCTCAACGATTGGCTTCACCCCAACGTTTGGCTTCACCCCAACGGTTGGTTTCACCCCAACGGTTGGCTTCACCGCAACGGTTGGTTTCTCCCCAACGGTTGGTTTTACCCAAACTGCTGGCTTCACCCCAACGGTTGGTTTTACCCCAACGGTAGGTTTTGCCCCAACCGTTGGTTTCACCTCAAAGATTTGCTTCACCCCAACGGTTGGCTTCACCCCAACGGTTGGCTTCACCCCAACGGTTGGCTTCACCCCCAACGGTTGGCTTCACCCCAACGGTTGGATTCACCTCAACGGTTGGTTTCACGCCATCGGTTGGTTTTACCCCAGCGGTTCGTTTCACCCCAGGGGTTCGTTTAACCCCAGCGGTTAATTTCACACCAGCAGATAATTTTGCCGCAGAGGTTGGTTTTGCCCTAACGGCTGTTTTCACCCCAAAAGTCGGTTTCAGCCCAAGGGTTGGTTTCACGCAAATAGTTAGCTTCACCGCAACGGACGATGTCACCCCATCGTTTGCTTCGCCCCAACTCTTGGTTTCATACAAATACTTTGATTAGGCGCTTGTTGCCATGACAATAGTTTCTTTCAACCAAGCGATCTGTTTAAACTCAGTATTTAGTTTAATCAGTCCTCTCATTTTTCACAACCTGGATTGGTGGATTAATGCAGCAGCTTGGTAAAGCGGTTGAAACTAGAAAAAATGCTCAGCACTTGAGCAAAAAGGGATATGTTTTATATTCCTATTAAAAGTATGGTAAACTAGATCAGCACATTCGCTTGATGTAACCTGGAAAAGTATCAAGAAACAATAGCGTCCAAAATCATGTTAATTATTAATTTTTCTGAAACATATTGCGGGCAGCAAAATTTCTGTAATATTCTTTTTGTAAGAAACAGATGCTTTTCTTGAATGCAAAGCGAAATAATTTTTGAAATGTAGATAGATTTAGCTTGGAATGCATGGATGTATATTGAAGTTCTCTACAAAATCGTATTAAATTTACCTATGGCTTTGTATTAGTTAATTGAATTTTATAAGAGCATTGTGTGGCGACATAATGGCTGTGTTAGAGTTTTGATGACCAATTTTTTTAGATACTTTCTTAAACAGACGTCACAAAACGAATCGCAATTGATGCTTTAAAAAGCATCACTTATAAGTGACTTTTGAGTATACTCTATTTTGTACTTTATTGACAAATTATATAAATACGCATTTCCCACCCAAGTTATTCGTCTGTTTCACTGCATAGTCACGCTATAGAAGCTCACAAATCGCACCGTATTCTGGCAACATTGATTAATCTGGCAAAATCAAAGAGCGGTATACCTCAGCCATGTTTATGCGACCCTAAGAAATTTCTGAAAATTCCTTACAAATCCTGTCAAAAACTTCAATGTTAGAAATAGATAAGAAATTTCTGAAAATTCCTACCAAATCCTGTCAAAAACTTCAATGTTAGAAATAGATTTGCTGTCCGCAAGATGTTTCAGAAAAATTGAATATGAAACAAATCCCTTTTTGCTCAAGTGCTGAGCATTTTTTCTAGTACAATTCCTAAATCTGTACCCTAAACAACAAACGCTATTTTGCTGCTGAAATCTTTCTATGTTACGAGGTTAACAGGCTGTTGTCATTCGTTTAAAATGTCATTTTGTTGTCGTCAGCGCTGGAGCAGACATGGGTGCGGACTACTCCTACATTCGCGTGCAAATCGAGCGAGAACCCAGACGCATTTTATAACTTCGGCGGTTTTTGTTACAACCGGTTAGGGTGGGGTGGCCCGTTTAGGGGTAGGGGCCCACCGAAATGGCGAGTATGGGAGGTTGCTGCTCTGGCCCCTGGTTGTTGTGTTTGTTATTACCATGATGTTCATATATATAAAACAAAGACTTAAAAAACTACTAATGCTAGCTATGTAGTTCATTGCACAAAACTGGCTAAACATTTTAATGATAAAAATTAGTTTACGCCACCGCGCGCTCGCATCACTGTTTTACCTACCCTAGTTTTACGTATGATGTTGCTGCACAGTTGCATGGAAGAACTTTAAACTAGGAGTCTGCACCTTGTGAAGTTTTTAAGTATTTTTTGTTAACATTTTTGTCCGTTTTCCTTTCGTGTAGTTTCTTGCGTTGCTTTTTGAAGGCCACCGTTTTTGTCCAGCTGTATTTTTCGTTTCCTATTTATTATTATTATTATTATTATTATTATTATTATTTGGGAGTTTCGTTATTTGGTGTGGTTCTTTTTGCCAGTTTTTTGATACATTATCAAATTGGAAAACCAGGCTAAAGCAAACTCTGACATTTATGACTAAATTCTTTGAACTAATCACGATCTATATTGGCAAATTCCAAATATTAAAAAAATGTCCCGCGTATCGCGATTTGTTCATTCTGACAAGCACAAGTGACAAATTGGGTCGAAGCGGGTGTTGTTAGTCTATAAAATACAACTGTTTACTCGCCAACTTCTGCGAATCGCTGAACAAAATAAACATCATGAAGAATGGCGATAGAAGTGAAACAATAAAAAATATATCGCTGAAATCCAAAATTTATCATAGGATCAGTAGCGTTTTCTCGGGTTGGTGGGAGCCTACAACCAAAACCCGTGATTGGTTGTTAAAATGGAATTGGTAAATTGTTAACGATTAATTAATCAGGGAACGTCTAAAGAATATGTTTGGGGTGGACATCGTGGTCGTCCTCAGTGGTAATTTGGGTACGTCCAAGTTCTGTATTGTATGTTATTATAATATAATTTGGTATATATAAGGTTTTACTTATTTCAATATATATATATATATGATATGTATATATTTATATATATCACGGTGTAACCGGAGGGACGCCTCTGGCTCCGGCACAAAATCGGCCGCCGGCTGCGGCTCCGGCTGTTCCTGCAATTTCTGTAGTAAAATTTTGCAGCGCGTTTTGTTTCACTTGTGTTACAATTTTCAGGAAAGAATTTCCGAAATTTCGCAGAAAATTAGCGTAAAACCGAACAACTTACCAACATATTACAGATATTAGTTAAAATGAACTAATTACACCATTATTTTTACTACCTAATTTCGCCTCACCTCCGGTTCCGGCAATGTTCGTTGACCTTCGGCTCCGGCTCCGGTTTTGATATTTTTCACCTGTGGTTGCACACTGATATATATTTTTTTAAGAAAGTGATCTTATATTTGAAAGAATGCGTCTAATATTTTGTATTTTTAATACGGTAATAATTTACGAATGTTCTAGAAATTAGGTTTAACTAAACGTTTAGCTGAACGTTATGTATTCACAGTTAAATTTAAAACCCTATCCACATGTGCAAGTTTTTTGCAACAAAAACTTGCTCGCGCAACTTGCACACGCAAGTTTGGTCACAAAGCAGCTTTGAAGTTCTTGCAGGTGCAAATTATTCACTAGAATTTATGCTATTTAATTTAATTCGCAGTTTAGAACAGAACACGTAAGCTTTATTAGTTTTCGAGACACACGAGCTTTACTAAAATACGCATGGGACGTAGTTTTAGTTTCGAAAACGTCATTTTTCGGCTTCCTATGTTGACGGAGTATTTTTTAATATTTTACGCTGTCCGTAAAACGCCTTGATAAATTTCGTTTTAACGGGTACAGGATGGATCGTTCAAATCCTACTCGCTCAAGAGTTACAAACGAAACTTACTACTACTGCTACCTAAATATTAATATTCCTGCTGATATTTGTCTATTGCCATGAACCAGTTTATTCAAGTCACCCCGTATACTGGAAACGCCACTATATCGCGACCACAGAAAACTTTCAAATTTTTCAAAATTTCACCCCTTGACTTGTCTTTACCCGGGTTCAATCTAAATCCAAAGAAAGCTCTGAAATTACGCCAGCGTTCAGGAACGTATTAACTCGAACGAGTTAATCAGGAACAAATCTACCAGACACCTTCTGTTTTGTACACTATTCAAAAACGAGTTGCATACTTCAAAAATTCCGCTAATCAAAAATGAAGCATTGCTATATTGAAAAGCTTGTAGTAAATTTGTCAAATGTACGCTAGACGCGTTAAACAAAACAATGGTGAACGGGAAATTATAATGTTTGTTTCGAGCTTGTTTTCACACATTGCCCATACCTATCGGTAGAACCGGTGCTCACATTCCGTTCCAGACTCAACCTAACAAGCATTCACTTCCACGATGAATTTAAAAAAATAAAAATTTCAACTGAAAATATTTGAGATTTGTTTGATAAATATAGAATTTTTATCTGAACTATTTAATAACCCATCTCTAGCATCCATGAGGCGAGCGTATCAACCAACGGGTGCAATACTGTCAGATGAAATTGTCAAAGTTGAAAAAATTTTCAACAGTTGTACACGCTTAGTTCTGTCGAATAACGTGATTTTTGAATGTTATAAAAAAAGTATTAATATGAAATGCTTCAAATTCATAGAAATCATACGCGTCGTAATATATCAATTTAAGCGTTTTGTTTGTTAGTTGTGTTATTGAGATTGATGAACTTCAGCGCTTCGAGATTTGACGTATGCTAGATTGACTAAGCGTTAATAGAACTACACAGCAAAAAATGGTGAGTCAAATTGACTCTCTCCGAAATAGGCTCTACGGGACTACACAAATTGAGTCAAAATTCGACTCTGCCGGAGTCAAATTCGATTCACTGAGTCGCACGTTTGACTCTGGTGGGGTCGAATTTTGACTCAGTGTGTGTAGTCCCGTAGAGCCTATTTCGGAGAGAGTCAATTTGACTCACCATTTTTTGCAGTGCAGACCATCTATATCACAGTGGCAGCATTGGCCAATCTAAGGTGAGCTCTACACAGGTTTTGACCCACAGTAGACATTAAACGAAAATTTTGTGTTAAGATTTAGTACTAAAATTGTGTTTGGCTTCTCGGTTGCGAAGTTTTTTTAAACTTGGATGTGAGTCGCAGCTGCACTGGTGTGCATTGATCGCTCCGTTATAAGAGTTTGACGTACGAACACGCGTTCTCATATCTTGTAGATATTCTACACCGCACATACGCGTAGGAATTGTTAAACACTGCACATTGTGTACTCGGCCCTCCCGCCACAAGTTTCTCGTTCCGATACTGCCATTGCGAAACTGGCTTTGGTGGCTGATTTATGGTGTTAAAACATCTAAACTTTGGATTTTCCCGTCAAGATTTGAATTTCCTGAAAAAACGTGAATTTCCCGCCAATATTTAAATTTTCCGGCCACAATTTGACTTTTTCCGCCACAAATTGAATTTTGCCGCGAACATATGAATTTTTCATCAAAATATAAATTTCCGGGCCAAAATTTGAAAAATTATGAAACATTTCGAACCCTGCAGTTTCTAAACGTTGACCGTACAATTTACACTGTATTTAATAAGGGTGACGTTTTTTACAAACTATTTTTGACCGGGCGCTTTATTTTGTAGGTCATTTGTATAGCTAGCTAAAATTTTGGACATTATATTTACAGTGTTCGTAAATTAGCTACGTATTAAAATAGTGGGACATTTTTTGACATTGTTGAGCGCAGTATAACCTGGACAGTGCATTAAAATAGTTCAATTTTAAACAGGAAGCGTACGCAGAAAATTATATTTGTGCGGCACCGAATAATTTTGAGGGACCACTCTGGAATTACAATTTAAGATATGTTTACTTCAAGACGGAGTCCATTTGAGGGGTGGCACCAGTCAAATTTGGGGGGGGGGTCGCTTAACGTCCGAATTCTTTCACATCCTATTTCAATCCACCGTTCAGATTTAGACAGACCCTAATGATGGCTGTAAATCGTTCTTGTTTACAAATTGCTATACGGTAGCATTCACTCAATTCCCGTGGTGTGATCCGCCTGACGGCATTCAAACACACAAAAAGTAGATCGCCATTCTTACTATCTTCGCTACGCCATCCTTAATTCTATCGCGTCCCGATCCTATCCTGTAAATTTTAGTGAGTTGATTATTCAACTCAGAGACAGAGAACTAGTTATTTCTGGTTATTTCTGAGTTCATAACAGTACACATTTAGCTCACTGTGAGTTTATATAATTCTCGGTTAGTTGATTAATTTACTCAGAATGAGTTAAACCAATTCATAATACTGAGTTCTGAAAGTCGTAATTCAAAGCTCAGGTTTCTGAGTGGAATGAACGCATTCTGAGTTAAAATCAACTCACTGGAATTTACAGTGTAGCATCAAGAAACAATCACGAAAGTGAGAGGGAAAAAATGTTTTCTTACTTATTTATATATAGGTCAGTCGTAATGTCAACGGTTGAACGTCGCGTTTACGTATGTTTGCGCGCACCAAAAAAAGATTAACAATAATTGAAAACTGCAGTTGCAACAAAATTGTAGTTGCAATAAAATTGCAGTTGCGCACATTGCTACATATATATTATAGCCAAAATTCAACAATTTTGCTCTGTCGCTGTGTTTGAAACTCACTTTCACCACGAGAACACCTTTGTGATACTCTATTTTTTTCGTGAGACAGCGCTGGTAAGTTGTGATTTCAATGTCAAGGTAAAGAATAAAATCATGACTGGCGTTTGTATGTATTGTTTATTTTTGCCCTTAATATTTCATGGTTATTTTGTATCGTTTGCAAAACTTGAGTAAAATCTGTGTGTTTTTTACTCAAATTTTTGCAGATATAACGTAATATTGCAGTGGTGATTTTGGTTTTGAAACTTTTTTTCGTTTATGATTTTGAATTTAAATCTATTCTTTCTACAGTTGCGTATAAAAGAATTTTTTGCGAATTTCTGTTTAGTGGCTCGTGGTCGACTGGTTTGACATTTTTTGTGATTTTTGATGTAATTCAAGCAATTTAGCTTTCGAGATACGGATATTTGGGCCAGATTCAAGTAAATCTAACGTTTGAAATGTAGATATTCGGGCCAATGTATAGAACCGGGCTGTTACAGTAGTATAAGCATATTACTAAGCGTACGCCTAAGCAAAAAAAGCAGTTTAAAGCTTAAGCTTATTCTATTGCAGAGTCTCCCGCATTAAAACGTTCCGCCTTTGGCGTTTGCATCGGCCGATGTTTGTTAGCCGAAACAGTGTAAAGTTATTTAAAATTAATGCCACGGTTCGTGGCTATTCTCGATCAACAAATAAGATTATTTGATATTTAAATAGAAATTAGTTTCAATGCGTTCGCAGAATTCGAACTTCTGGTTGCAGTCTTAGATACAACTTAAATCTGAATATGAGAAACCAAATGCATAATTGATTTTTTCAGTACTTGCAACAGCAACATCTTAGAAATTTGTGTCGGATAATAGAGTGGTCACTGCTTTTATTAGAGCATAAACCTTTCTGTTGTGCTTATGGTTAGATTGCGCCTACGTTTCGCGTGTTCCAACTTAGATTTTTCGTTTGTAAATATCGGTTTAAAGTTGAGCTAATACCTCTTTAGATAAATTTACTCAATTATCGACGAATTCGCCAATGTTACTTTTAGGGGCGTAACAGTAGATTAAGCGTATTCCTAAGCCTATTAGCCTGTGCGTTGCAAAAATAGGTTTCTAAGCCTAGCCCTAAGCACTAAGCAAAAAATGTAATCTTGAGTCTAAACGTACTCTTTTACAGAGCCACAAGAAACCTGGACGCCCGTTATAGTAACATAAGACGAAGAATTTTGAATTAATATGTTAAACGGTTTAAATTTTTTAGTAAATCTATGACAATGACATGGCCAATTTTTAAAATTAGCGATGAAACTAAATTTTAATAAGAAGACAATTCCTGCCTCCGTTAAAAACTTCAAATTATAATCAGATTTTGCAATAAAACAACATGAATGGTTTAGCGATCAAAGGAAAGTGTAGTTTCCTAAATACATGTAGATATTTACAATATAAGATTTAAGTACCACAAGATCCTATACTTTTTATTCTTTGAGTGAAACAACAACGACAACAACAACACAACAACACCAACAACAACGACGACAACAACAACACCAACAAACAACAACAACAACAAACAGCATCAACAACACCACCACCAACAACAACGACAACAACAACAAAAACAACAACAACAACAACAACAACAACAGCAACAGCAACAACAACAACAACAACAACAACAACAACAACAACAACAACAACAACAACAACAACAACAACAACAACAACAACAACAACAACAACAACAACAACAACAACAACAACAACAACAACCACAACAACAACAACAACAACCACAACAACAACAACAACAACAACAACCACAACAACCACAACTGTATATTTTGTCCTGCGGCTAAGCTTGTACCTGGTACCAGTAAACGTTAAAATTAAGCGTTCGTTGGGTTTTCTACTTCTGAAACACAGAAAAAATATTAAATTTGTTCACTGACAACAAATGTTAAACGTTGAAAATTGCCTACTTTGGTGTTGAAAATGTAAAAATGACAAAAAAATCTTTTAAAGTGAAAGTAGAAACTGATTGAAAACAACACGGAAAACAACAAAAGTTACTTGCAACAAACTTTGTACAAGGTTATCAGGGATATTCAGATGCATCAGTACCGCTGCGGTACATTGGGACGTGTGTACGTCCTAAAAAAGGCCAGCGACTAATAGTAGCTACCGCAGGGTAAAAGCTCTCGGAATATTTAGCTACCGAATTGAGGTCAAAGCCAAGCGAATTGTGCGGATGTTCCTGACAAAAGATCAAAACAAAAAAAAGCGGAACCAGTATCATATAAGGAGGGCGTGTTTGGTCAATACAACCACTAAAACAGTTATCTGTTCTGTCACAAGTAGGCTCTACAGTCGTAAATTGTCTAGCAATTTTATATGGGCACCTGTTGTGCAGCCGAAATTGTCAAATACCGACACCGGAACAGGAAGGTTAAAAAGTACCTGAACCGGACGGTTAAAAATGCCGGAGTCCGAAAATAAAAGGACTTGTTACTAAAAAATTTATGTATATAGATTGCTAAAATTGAAACATTGGCAGCAGCCAAGTTTATTTTTAATTTTGTACACAAGATGACAATTGTACGCGCATTTCGTATCCGATTCTTCTTCTGGTATGGTTATTTTCTCAATTTATATAATTATTTCCCTCTAAAATTCGATTCACATTTTGGAAACCGTTTGTGTTATGTAATTTCGTAGGAAAAAAACTATTGTAAATGTTCCCAAACACAGTATACTGCAAGAAATGGTGAGTCAAATTGACTTTCCGAAATAGGCACTTCTGTACCACACAAATTGAGTCAAGTTCGATTCCACCACAGCCAAATTCGACTCACGAAGCGGCGACTCATTGAGTCGAATTTGACTTTGGCCGAGTCGAATTTTAACTCATTTTGTGTAGTCTGGAAAAGCTTAGTTCGGAGAGAGTCAATTTGACTCACCATTTTTGCAGTGTACGAAGTGACTAGTTTGAACGCTAAACCTTGAAGCATATATACAATCGGTATATCCGTATAACAGTGGCTGATCTTAAACTTTCTGATGAGAGAAACGTTGAAAATCACCTCGAGCGAAACAAGCCATATTGCCATGCACAATTTAACCACAAATTCGTAGCACTAAATGCTTGTTTTGATCGCCACGAAAGAGCCAAATCCTAGGCGAGTCTCTTGCTTCCGCCAGCGGTTTGCGCCATCTCGAATTACAAGCTTCAAGCGGCCGTAAAAGATAGCTTTGTTGTTGCGCTGTCATCCTGTCTTGACTGACAATGACAACTTAAAAATCGTGAACAGTATTTTGTTGTAACTAAATCAAATGCATCTATTCTAAGCCTTTTAGTAATATAAGTTTAGTATTACTCTGGTAATAATAGCAACTAATTCTAGTCATATGATGTGGATATACTTAGGAATGTACTTTCAAAACTTAAGTACGCTTTAAAGTTTCGAACTAAACTTTATTTGGTTCTAGAGTCGTTTTAGTGATAATTGACAATTATGGACTCTAATTAGTGTTTAGGGACTATATCCGCTTACGAACTCTTATTAGGGATACGGACTCCTATTGATTGGGAGTCAAAACGGATACCCTCTCTTATTACCGCCTCTTATTCGGGTCAATACAGTAAGTTTAGTATTACTCTGGTAATAATAGCAACTAACTCTAGCCAAATGGCAAAAGTTAAATAAATCTTCATTTAAACCTGTTTATATAGCATTTTTCTGCAAAGATATATAAGCAGTGTCACCTTCAGCGCTTTGAATTTTGAACATATTCAAATATTTTATAGTTAAACTGTATATTCGGATCAGCAATCGCCACTGGAAATGATTTATATTTTAGAAAATTAGGTGTATATGAGAGTCGGCGGAAAGGCCTCAAAGTTGTAGCTCGACAGTCCGTAAATGTCAATTGTCCCTAATTGCAGTGTATAAATTACTCCACACCCAAATAAAGTTAACTTCGAAACTTTAAAGTATACTTAAGTTTTGAAAGTACATTTCTGTATAACCTTGCATTATCGCTCAAGGTTTTGATACAAGACAAACGTTTAATTTAACGGATAGTTGCAATTACCGAATATTTATTAGCAACGAAGGGTGGCGGAGGGCGGGTTAAAAATAAATAATCCGTAACCGAATAACAGGGGGTACCCTCTGGAGAGGCTAAATAAATATCAGACCCCAAACCGATCCGGGTAACTAAAGTATATATTTGTAATATATATACATATATATATGTATATATATACATACATATATATATTTACATATATATATAATATATGTATATATATAATATGCATTTGTGCATATAAATTCGAGACCCTAAGGCACCAATAGCCCATACGTTAAAATCGACCATAATTGAAACCTTGCGAAAATTTCGGCTGATTTCAATGAAAAAAAGCGAACAAGTTTACATACGCAAACAACAGCGTCGTATACATGTGTACCAACGTAAAATTTACTCAGGTGGAACTTTACTTTCGCAGAAAAAACATACAGTTGTTCAATTGAAATTATGAAAGTTTTAATTGTCGGCGACTGAAAAAACACTGTAAATAAAACAGTGTTGGTGTGAGGGAAATATGACGAAATGAAATTTTTACGATTTTGTTGCTTTCTAAATTTTGATTATAAGCTTGATTTTTGTGAATTCTTTGCTTTCAGCGTTTTTGGAAAGTTTAGGCGATTACGTTGACCTCTGAACCTGAACACAGTGGCATAATGACTGTAGGGTTGCGCTATACTTGTCGTACGGCGCCGTCTGTTACCCGTACGCCGCTGTTCGTTTCCAGTACGGCGCCGTGTGTCGCCGTTCGTCTATATACGGTATGGTGCGTGAAAAAGTCAAGTACGATACCCCAAGCTGACGCACGGTCACGGACGGCGCCGTACGAGTGACGGAAGGCGTCGGACGTCATCAAAAGTATAAGCGGTACCGTAACTCAGATTTGTGAAAATTAATTTTGAAAACACAATTAAATATGGTTTTTAAATTGAAATTCGTAATTTGAGAGTTGTGATGTATTGAACACAGGTAAATTTCTCGATTTCAGCATTTGTTTAAGCTTCTTAATACGGAGAGCAATGAAATAATTGTTACTCCGGTACACTGTAAATTTCAATGAGTTGATTTTAACTCAGAATGAATTGAATCACTCAGTGTGAGTTAGGACCATCAGAACTCAGAATTTTGAGTTGAATCAGTTCATTAATTTAATTAATCAACTCACCCAGAGTCAACTCAATTCAAAGTGAGAATCAACTCAACTCAGAGTGAGTCAATTTTCACTGATATTAATTCAGGAATAACCAACTCGCTAGCTGAATTGATTAATCAAAACGTTGGAATTTACAGTGTAACCAATACACACTTTATGCTTATAGAATTACACTATCAAAAAATTTACAGGTATTAATTCTTTTGTAGGACAATCTGTATATTGTTAAAAACAGATTTACTACTGTGCTGAAAAGTTGCCTAAAGTACGTATGTAGGGCGTTCCAGATTTTGTAATATAGATAGATAGGTAAAATTGCAGAGTTAATAAATTGAATGTTTATAGTTTTTTCCTTTCTAATATTACTTAAATTTATTCCTTTTTAAAAGCTGTTGTTAAACATCATGGCATATTATAGAAAAACTGGCAAATGTTACTTTTAGGACCGTAAAAGTAGATTAAGCGTATTCCTAAGCCTAAGCCTGTACTAAATTCCAATGAGTTGATTAATCAATTCAGCTAGCGAGTTGGTTTATTTCTGAATTAATATCAGAAACATTGACTCACTCTGAGTTGAGTTGACTCTGGGTGTGTTGATTATTTAACTCAGAATGAGTTGAATCAACTCAAAATTCTGAGTTCTGATAGTAGTATTAACTCAGGCTGAGTGATTGATCTCATTCTGAGTTAAAATCAACTACTGATATTTACAGTGTGAGCCTAAGCCTATGTCTAAGTTAAAAATGTAAGCTAGAATGTAAACCTATTTTTTTATAGACCCGCCAGAAACCTGGACGTCTTTAAAAGTAACATGGACCGAAAAACTAACGATTTTGCTCCAACTGAGCCTATTCTAACAAACAGAATCAAGTTCGATCCGGTGTGGGTTGACAAATCCAACGGTTACGTCTTAAATTTATTCTATATTTGATATAATTTCGATCTAAAAATACAAGATACTTTAGTTCGAGAACATCTGACTCTACATGTAAGTAGCCTGCTTACCTTTTTAGATTGGGCTATAATTTCAGAAGGGTCATACAATGGTTTTCGATGACTTACGAACAAGGTTGAAAATTTTCTAGACTGGCAAAATTTTTCACGAGAGCTGACCGATCTTGGTCCCCCTCTGGATACTGGCCTGTGACTGTATTAATATATTGTGGACATTGTTTAGAAACTATTATAATCCCTACCCTAATATCTTACACTTAAAATCCGAATCCTGTGTCGCTAACCACCGTATATACTGTATCCCAATAAGAGGGGTAGGGGTAATAAGAGGGGGTCCATTTTGAGTCCGAATCAATTGGAGTCCGTATCCCTAATAAGAGTCTGTAAGCGGGTAGAGCTCCTAAACTGTAATTAGAGTCCATAAATGTTAATTAAATGACTCCTTTAATTCAACGAATAATTGCAGTACCGGATACATATTAGTAACGAAGAGCGGCGGAGCGTGGGTTAAAAATAAATACGTTTGTGATACACTTTGAACGGTTGATTTCTGCAAAACCAGGCACTCAAAGGTGGTCGTATGTTTTAGGTTTGTTGTGAAATTTTAGATATTTACCGCTACATTATATCCATTTCAATATTGCTCAATATTAATGTTCTTTTTTGGTCACTCTTCATCGTAGTCACGTTACATTGCAATATATCAACATCCGGAAATGCTTGAATCTCGTTGTACTCTTCGCTCTGGTCAACAATTTCGTTCTGTTCGAAACCGGCAAGCTGAATCAGTCGAAATTTACCTGATTTGTCTAGCAGAGTCAACCGAATTCCGTGTTATTTTTATTAGCTATGTAATTAAGCTGTGATGTGTCAAAATTGGTAACATATCTGCAAACCTGTTCTCCTTCGGTTAAGCATGAATATTATGTTAGGTGGTGCCTGCTTTAAATGGTCAAACGGTTTAACCTTTTGAAATCAAAACGTGTTTTGCTGACAGATTTTGAATTGAACTCATGATTTTCACTGATGACTGCAGCACTGGTGAACTTTTGCAGCCGCTAGTCAACCGGCAGCACTGTTTGATGGAATCAGGGTCATAAGCTGGTAGCTTCAAGTAATTTTGCAACACAGCAGTGTTTCGTATATATGTTTCGCTATTTATACATGCTGCAAGAACTGATGTGAAGGTGCATCCGAACAAACATATTCGATCAATTGTTGTTTGGAATCAGGAAGAAAATTAGCTGAACAGACGTGATGAACGGAGACGTCGATGATTTTGATAAACATTTAGAAGAATGGACCAAGGTAAGAATAACACGAGCTGGGCTTGGGCCTGTAAAAAATAGGTGTCTTAAGGTATTCCTTAATATGTTTCGCAGACGACCATTTTTTCTTATTTTAGCTGATGATGGGTTTTTACTCTAATTACTTTGTGCAGTGCTTGTTGAGCGAAGCTCGGAGTTTCGCGAAGCGTTTTATATTTTGTGCTCGGGGGTCGAAAGATGATTGTCCGTCCAACCGTCCGAAAAGAATCTCGGGAACCGCTGAACCGATAGTTTCGTTTGAAAGCATGTTATCTTGGGGTGTTTTTCACGCAGTGGTGTTTTAAAATTTTAAGCCGTTTATTAGCTACAGGCTAATTTGCAACTTAGGACTTCAAACCTTTAAAAAACCGATGAGTGAATAGTTAGCTAATAACTTCTATCTAACTTCAGCAATAAAGGGTTTTTGGGTATGAGGAATCTGAATAAATTGTCTATATATCTTCAAAACCGATAATTGAATAGTTAGTTAATAGCTAATCTGCATATTAGCATAATTGATTATCGTAAATTAGGACTTCTTACAATATTTCGCTATTTATTATAGTTACAAGCAATCTAATTTCAGCAATAAAGGGTTTTTGGGCACGATGAATTTGAATAAATTGTCTAAAACCTTCAAAACCGATAATATAATAGTTAGCTAAGCGCTAATTTCCGTATTAGCATACTTGATAATCCTAAATTAGGGCTTTTTGCAATATTTTAATAATTTTTAGGGTTACTGAAGGATCTTTAGGTGCGAGGAATCTGAATAAATTTTTCACAAACCTCCAAAATCGATAAATGAATAGTCAACTAATAACTTAAACTTGCATAATAGGTTAATTGCATAAGTGTGTTCCAGCTTCGCTCAATACATGTAGTCTCACTACGACGGGCAATATTTTTGGTGTTTACACTTTCAAATGTGATTCAACATAATTTACAAACAGTCCGCCATTTAACTATAACTAGTCTGCCAGCTTTGCGCAATGCGCAAAAGTAGCGAAAGCACAAATTTCTTTTCATTGAACAATCCCGTGTATTTCTTCAATTATTGTAAACAAAGTAATGCTGGAAAGTTGCCCAAAATACGTATGTAGGGCGTTCCAGCTTTAATGTATAGATATGCTTGTCTCGTGGTGGTTTTTTAAGCGTAAGTCGAAGTCTAAGCATAATGAACGGCAAATTGTTGGGTTGACTATATTTTTAATTACAAGTTATCGGGTGGCGAGTTGTCGAGTGATGAATTGTCTGTCATATGTTGACTCAATACACCACAGTTAGCGCTGTTGATTTAAAAGGTGTGATTTTCGTTATATTTCAAATTACGATTTTAATTTCAATACCTTATACTCGAATACAATGATTTGAGCTTTTTTCATTTTACACTGTTCGCTCAAACATTAAGCAACCTCCAACTTATGTCCAGTCGCACGTTACTAACTGCACTCTGTGCATACGCAACGTCCTAGCAGTACAGTTAGCTAACTAAATGTCCGCCACTAGTTGAACTGCAAACGCGAACATTTTGATACCATTGTTCTGACCAAAAAATGTCCACATATGTATCGACATTTCTAATGTTTGTTTGGTACAGTGTTTTTATGCAACTTATGCAATACAACATTTTTCAAATTGATTATTAAAGCTCATTTGAGCCTCTGCCGTCCGAATTTCATTCATTTATCAGCATCCAAAGATTACACTGTCCCATTGAATGATCATATACTATTCGCATAAGTCTCCCACAGTATCACGCGACATACTGACCCTAATGTCATATGGCAATCGAGTTTTGTCTGCTGACCCGATATATTAAAAGCCCGAATTTTAATGTTGACGTCGAATCAACATGGGACAAACCGTGACCCGCCTGCCCCGGTTATAACGTGAATCCCGCATGAGTGACATAATATATTTAGTCGCATCCGGACATGATATATTTCGTCACATCCGGACATAACATATTTAGTAACATCCGGACATAATGTATTTATTCACATACGGTGAAAATAGTTCCCAGCTACTCCAAAGTAGAAAACAAACAGATGTTTAAACAATTGGTGTGTGGTAAATTGCCCCAAAGATATGAGCTCAGTCCGTAAAGTTTTGTCGTCTCTAAATTACCTATATATAGTTTTTACCCTGTCTAAAAACTAAGCTAAATAAGTAATGCAAAGAAATATTTTCTACAACTTTCAGCCCTGTTTAAACGGTTTAGCTGATTTCAAAATGTATTGCTGTAGGATAACGGACCTGATTTATTTATTACGTATATATATAAATATATATATATTTGTTCTTTGTTATGAATTTGACATTGCTTAAATTTATTTAGATTATATTCTAAACTATAAAGAGTCTGCGTAATTTTTGACGTACTAAAAATTAATTTGTTTTTCAATTTTAACAATGTTTGTTTCAAATGTCAGCTGATAAATTCTTTGATGAATTATTTTTTGTGATAAATTACAACTTTTTAAAAAATTTTTTTTCAAGGCCATACCATGTTCTTGAATAAATATTGACAAGGTCACAAATTGTGCGCCAGCCAGCCAGCCCCATATATATATGTGGATCAATAACGTGAAATGAATCCGTCGTATGGGCTATTGTATTTTATTCTCAACAAAAAACATAATTCTTTTTTTTTCATTTGTTTGAGAAAAAAAACATAAAAATAGAAATTACGAGTGAAAACTAGGCCAAGTAGTGTTTTGACGGGCATGGTTTTTTTCTTTCAAATTTCAGTGCCATAGAGAAATCTTTTTGCTGTATCTCACTCACTCACTCACTTTGCCCTTTACCGATTTTCGATGTTGTTTGGCGTGGACGGGTACCGTGCAGTACCAAGTACGGACCGGCAATTCCCTTATTGTTTAAACCATTAGTTTGTTTTTAAAATGTGAAATTTATATATTTGATTACAAGTATATATTATTTAAGTCCTAACACGACAGATACTTACTACTTTTGCCTATAAAATTTGTATACAAAATAATGTTAAGCCACTATTATATTGTCTAAAGTTTTTTTGTGGGGTTAACAAAAAACTGTTAGAAATTGCCCGAGTAAAGCATAATTGAAAGTTTAAATTTATGCGTTTCGAAGGGACCATCCACAGCGGATTTGCTGTTATATCTCACTTTGAACCCTATAGCTTAAGGCTTACAATAAGCTATTGCAGGTATATATGTAGGTTAAAGGTAAAACTGTCAGTCTAAGCAGGAACCGGGACTTCAGACCGTTTAAACTATAAGAATCTGGAAAAGCGGATTACGGATGGTTTTCAACTAGCGACATACACATCCTTAGGCAAACCACTGCGCCGCGTAGTTTGCGTCCCTAACTGTTTCTATCGTCGACTATATGTCTACCGTATACTGCCGGCTAGTATACATACAGCTCATTGCACTACATTGCATGTTCACATAACGGACAAACGTGTCTCACATTCTTACACAAACTTGAAATTTGTAGGATGGAATGATTGTTCGTATAAAGGCGCCTGAACTTTAGGCAGCATACTGTCCGGCGCAAATTAAATTACACAAACTCTCGTAGCTCATTTTTGAAAGATAACATTAGTATTCAGTGGCAGATTGGGATATTTTCTATATGAGACCCGCCCAGATATATATGAGTGGGAAAAAAGGTGGCGAACGGTAAGCTGAACGTGATTTTAGTGCTAAATCTTAATATAAAATTTTGGTTTTGATCCCTGTGGGCGGGTCTAGTCCTCAGTGATAAATATCAGTCATTCCAAATTTACTTCATGTTTGATGTTGCATAAACTGCAAAAAATGGTGAGTCAAATTGACTCTCTGCGAAATAGGCTTTTCCAGACTACAAGTTCGACTGTATTTTTCACAAGGTATTGAGTTGTAAATATTTGTTTCAAAACATATGAGCATAATCATAATTCTGAACAGTGCATCTCACCCAAGCATTAAATGTATTGCATAATCGCAACCTTTATGTGTACAAAATATAGTTAAGTGCAAACCACCGGCATTTGGGTGAAATTCTGTTAATAGTGACCGATTTGGCCCACGATCCGTGACCCATGTTACAAAATGTCATTATGATGTCCACGAAATTAGTTAGCTAAACCTAAGCCTAAGTCTAAGCCTAAGCCTAAGTCTAAGTCTAAGCCTAAGTCTAAGCCTAAGCCTAAGTCTAAGTCTAAGCCTAAGCCTAAGCATAAGCCTAAGCCTAAGCCTAAGCATAAGCATAAGCATAAGCATAAGCCTAAGCCTAAGCCTAAGCATAAGCATAAGCATAAGCATAAGCCTAAGCCAAAGCCTAAGCCTAAGCCTAAGCCTAACCGCATTTTTTAATGTCTTAAAAACAACTTTGGCATTGCGTTCATTTATGCAGATGTACCGGTATGCAGTATAAAACCACGTAAGTGCAAAGTATTTGTATGAACGAACTAAATTATCGAGCCAAGTGCGCTCAAGTTTACAACAGTAAATCTTATTTGAAATTTAACAATAAACATTAAAAATTTACTTTAAGATAACAGTTTGGTTCAAATACTAAGGCAAACAGTACAACGACCCAGTTAAAGCATTTAATAATTGGAGAGACAAAGAATAGAAAACAAATCTTTACGACTTGAACGTTGGAACTCACGATCTGCACGACCGCTGTTCGAAATTTTGCACAAAGTAAAGAACACGCCGGGAATCGAACCTCGGACGTTTTGCGTTCGAGCCAAGCATGCTACCTCTACGCCATGCGCGTCATTGGGGTATGGTATAATGTCGGAAAAATAAAGTTTCTACCTTGCGAAATTTCACATGACCCGGACGTGATCTAAAACTGTAAGAATCAATCTAATCCTCTGGACCACAGCAAAAAGTTCGCATTGAGATAAGCTGCAAAACATAAATCTGGCTTCGCATTCACAAGGCTTCCTTCTTTGTACCTTTTCGGTTTTGACCCGTGGTTGGTTATAGACAAATTGTTTACTTATTGGTCACAGCGGAACATTAACCCTTTCACTTATAGGGTATACTATGAGCAACTAAATACAATAATGTACGAGCAATGCAGACACCGTGAGCAGTATTTGACAACTCTTACATATATGCGCAGTGCAAAATGTCCACAAAACGCGTGAGAGCCCCTTCAGGCTTGAGCGTCAAGCTAATATAGCTGAGTGGTCATCGTTAACGCCTCCACGCGTGAGACGGGGGATCGAATCTTACCGTGAAATTACATCTCATATGAAATTGAAAATATTCACGTGAGAAAGGGATAAATACAAATACAAAACCTGCTGTGCCATCGCAATCTTTGTAAGACTGGGGACGGAATTACATGAAGAAATGGTTCGTAAATCAGTTGTAATCGTAAAAAAACAATATTTGAAATGCCAGTATAGCCTTCTGAAACACAGAAGCAAAGGATTCGTTTTAGTGCCGCAGCTACCACCATCCTCCGGAACTTGAACCGACACCGAACATGACGAATCCGAAAAATTCCCGGAAACGATTATGTGTCAAAAAAATATATATCATTTTTTACTAAAATATACATTCTTTAGGCAATATTTTAAAAGTTTACTATTACAAAAGTTCCAAAATGAAAGCGTTATATGTTCAAACGCTAATTACGTTTTGATTAACCAGTCAAAGTTAATTTTTGGTCATCTGATTGCCGGAAAATTTTTGCAATCCAGGTAGGATAACATCAGGTCACTGCATAATATTGTGAGTTTAAAATGTGTTTCTGTGTGCAAGTACTTGCGTGAAACATCAAATATATATAGAGAGCGTTGTATGTACCCTGTAAAACGTAAACGTAAATTGTTGCCGATATTCTCGAATGTGTACAGCACCTATCATCAGTTAGTTTTTCAAACTCGCTAACTATTACAGTTGTTGCTCTCAAAATTTGTACAGGAGTAGACAAAAATCAAACGGTGAGAAATTTTCAGATTCAGCATTCACTGGTTTCGAAACTTACAAGACTTGTCACCGAGACTGGTGATAGGTGCTACACACATTCGAGCATACACGACTATAGCTTAACTAAACGTAAATGTGAGGTCAAGTAAAATTGAAATGACTGGACGGACTAACTAAACACGAATTTTAAGTTTAAACTAAACTGACATACTTGCCAGTTTGAAGAAATTTGTGGTTCCGTCTCTGGCAAGAGTACCATTTTTGCGCTATACACGTTCATTAGTTGTATGGCAGGCTTATAACCAATTCTTGATAGCAACTCATTACATGACACATCAGTTATAGCATAGATTTGGTAGTGTTATTTTTACCTCAAGCTGCCAGAGTGCAATCGGAATTACAAAGTATCGGAACCGGAACCACTATCAGATCCAAAGCGGGGGCGTTGTTCCCTCTCAGAAAATTTTTTGATGATAAAATGTTAAGCTCCCTACGTTACAATTTTGGCGTTACGTAACATTTGCCGGCCCGCCCCTCCTCCGTCACAAATTTTTGGATCCGCCACTGAACGAAACCCGGGCGGTAAAGTAAAATACCAGAATTTCATCTTTCATTGTCATCAAACGCGTTAAGATGTAATACCACTTGCAGCTTAAATTGAAGCGCTGAACTGCGATTTTAAATAAAATTTGTGTAATCAATATCGGATCCAGAGCGGAGGCGAGGGGGGGGCGTACGCCCCCATGCAAATTTTTTGTGATAAAATGGTAAGGTCCCCTCATACCTTACATTTTTCTCCTCAGAAAATGTTTTATAAAAAAGATAACGGCCCTAACTTTAACTGTTGAAACTTCAAATTATCAACACCGAGAATACCGGAAAATTACGGTGAAAAAATGTCTCATTTCATACAGGAACCGGATACTGAAAAATACCGGTTGTCCTTGCAAGCTGCCATTAAAATACAAATTTTATTTCAGATGATTGAATACGGTTCCACGAACGGTTACTACGCCCACCATGGCGCAACGAACCATAACGGCTATCACCATACCGGCACCGTACACCACGATCAATTCGACGTCGACGCAGCGTTTATCGCAACACCACCTCCGTTGACCAAAATCCCTCAACAGCACCAGCTGTTTCACGAAGCAACGCAACGGCAGCAGCAACAACAGCAGCGACAACAACAACAACAACAACAACACCGCCAACCACAACAACAACAACAACAACAGCAGCAGCAGCAGCAACAACAACAGCAACAGCAACTACAATACAGAGACGAATACGCAACACCAAAACACTTGTATTCGCAAAAATCGTTTCATTCACAGAAACCGCTTCTTCATACACATAATCAAACAACAGTGACCAACGACGACCACGAAGCATTCAGCCAGTCATGTGACGACGCTGGCGTACCATTGGCCAGCAATGACGACTACACAGCGACGTTTATTGGTCAAACAATGACGTCAATGGCTGCGGCGGCCGCGGTGATGACACAATTTCAACAAAATTCATTCGCCGATGACGCCAATCATAAGAATCGTAAGCGTTTTTATTCCATGTTCAAGTTCACTGGTGATTGGCTATTTTGCTGGCTTGTTTTTTTTATTGGTTGTAGCTACGGGTGCGCTATTTGCTTTATTCAAGGCCATATGTTGCGTTAATATTTGTGATTTTCGTTGAGTTGTACGGCCAAATATTTTGGGATCATCTGAGAAGTACGTTTACGAGTTCAGTTTTCAGCAAGCTTAAGAAACGTATTCATTTTATCACTGCCCTTAATTTAACCAGTTACTCGATATTTATATTAAAAGTATTATTTAACAGTTTTATGCGAACGCCTTATATCAGTAAGTTTCGATGTTGTCAACGTTGTCGTGTTTTTAGCTGTCGTAGCCAGAAGGGCCGGTGAACGAGTAGGCTCGTCCCTCCTGGAAAACTTTTGGCCTCTGAGAAAATTTTCAACCTTGCTTGTAAGTCATCGAAAACCCTTGTGTGGCTCTCTTGAAAGTTTTTTATCTCCTTCGCATGGTGAGCTGGCTACGTGTCTGTAGGTGCTTGCTTTTTTAATTTGCCAAATATTTATTCTGTGAACAATGCATAAACCTTCAGACATTTGTGCCACTTGAGAACTGCTGAGTCGATCCAAATGGATAATTGTTGTTCAGAACAGCCATATTAAACGCTTCGACGACGTTTGTATACACTTCCTCCAGAGTTTAGGTTTAAGATTACACTGCAAGAAATGGTGAATCAAGTTGACTTTCTCCGAAATAGGCTTTTCGAGACTGCTCAAATTGTCTCAAAATTCGACTCCGCCACAGTCAAGTTCGATTCATTGAGTCGAAGGTTTGACTCTGGCGAAGTTGAATTAGTCTCAGTTTGTGTAGTCTCGAAAAGTCTTTTCCGGAAAGTGTCAATTTGACTCACCATTGTTTGCTAAGATTTAAACAAATGCCTCGGCTTAGGTACAGGGTAAATTCTTTGCCGAAACCTAAGCCTAACCCAGGGTCGGGACCTAAACTTGAACCTGTAGAAAGAAATATGTACAAGAGCGATTTAGACAAAAATAACATTTCACTAAACCATTATTACAAAACAATGGCTTCATCATATCAATTTCAAGATAATTCAGATTACCCTATAAGTGTTGATCTGACTGCTCTGAACATTTAGCGTTTGCACTGGCCGAACTGCAAAACGCAAGCAAATGTTGTTTTAGGACACTGCATAATAGTTTTAAGTATAAACAAAAATATGTATATATCTGACATCAGTAAGCAACGAGCAAAATACGTCATAGGATACTAGAAATACGAATCTGTATCCGGTGACGGATCTAAGATTTTTTGATGGGGAGGATCCGAGGTTGGATTTTTTGTATATATGTCAGTGCCGCGTCTAGGGTATCCGAGAGCACACCTTTGACGTCGCGAGATGGGATCCTATTGTAAGACATTTTATCCATTCTTACCGAAAAACGATAAAATTATTTTTTAAGTACACTGTAAATTCCAATGAGTTAATTTATCAACTCAGCCGGACAGTTAGTTATTTCTGAGTTAATAACAGAAAACTTTAACTCACTCTGAGTTGAGTTGATTCTCACTCCGTGCTCAGTCAACTCCGGGGGAGCTGATTAATTAAATCAAAACGAGTATAATCAACTGAAAATTGCACGTTCTGAGAGCCCTGACTCAGACTGACTGATTTAACTCATTCTGAATTAAAATCGACTCACTGGAATTTACAGTGTACCAGTTCACGAATGAATAGTAAGTGCAAATTTAGGCTTATACGTAAACCTGGGCACAATTAACGAAAATTGTCTTGAACCAGGTACGTAGTAAGTAAAGTTCGTGACTGAAACGAGCGAAAACCTAGACCCATCTTTTTATTCAAGTTTCAATTGCAAAACAAAACCTTATTTTCGTTGACGTCTTTTGGGGGGATCCATCCCGGGATCTCTCGTTTCGTTGATGTCTTTTTGGGGGATCCATCCCGGGATCTCTCGTTTCGTTGATGTCTTTTGGGGGGATCCATCCCGGGATCTCTCGTTTCGTTGATGTCTTTTGGGGGGATCCATCCCGGGATCTCTCGTAGACCTGCTTGACTGTATCGATGATGTCCGATGCAGGGTCAGGCCGGTAGCTAGCTTATTTTCGTAGGGGTGGCTAAAATTTTTTCAGAAGGGGTATACAAGAGTTTCCGTTGACTTTACAAGCAAGTTTGAAAATTTTAAAACATTAGTGACAGGGCGTTCAAACTATTTATGTTATTGAAGTCGTCGACGAAACAGCAGTCTGAAACGTGATTTTAGCTTTGGATTGTGTATCATAGGATAAATTGGTTGTATACCGCGCATCACAGCTTCACCCATAAGAAATTTCTAAATCTACGCCAATGGCGTCCTCAAGGAGGTAATGGGGGCCCGACCACCCCAACCCGCGAAATTTGGCTGGCGATCCCGAAATAGACTCGGTCTAAAAGTACCCAATCTTTAATTGCAATTGTAGCCGCTACTCCAAATTATTCGGCGACCCCAAATGTAATTTTCTGCGGACGCCCCAGAATCCATCATTGCGTATCTGTCGACATCGTGGATTCTCTGAACAAGCAAGGATTTGTGGTAAAACTGCGGTAGGCACTTTTTAACATGATCCTAAAATAAATGAAATTGTCTTTCAGGATCGGCAAAAGCTTGGGACGGTCCAAACTAATTTTTTTCACCAGTTTTGCGTTGAATTCAACCGAATCGCACGGAATATTTACGTAAATACAGTAGCGTTTTGTGAAAAACCCGTGTAAACAACATTAAAACCGTTGTTTCGTAACGTTCCTGTCCGTTAAAGGCGGCAAAATGGCTCGTTTACAATCGGATTCAAATCCAACAAACTTCTAAGCCAGGGATTGTCGGCCAAATCGGATCAGGATACTCTCTCTCTGAAACTGTGGACGCCACAATAGCGATGGAGCAACTGGTTTGAGCACTTAGCTCGAATTAACTCAGAGTAAACTTCGTAAACAATATCACCTTTGCAAGGCACCCCCATTGCCTTTGATTCGCTCGTGCTTTTAGTTGAAAAGTTAAACGGTAATAAATCCGCCACACATATTTTATGTTGAAACTTTACCGCTTGGAACGCAATAAATCAAAAACTTTTACTAAAAGCATCGGTTACTTTTTTTAGACCAGTGTCCTAATTGAAATTGCTCCGTGTGTGGTATGCATTTCAAAGTAGATATTTTTTCGCTAGCATTTATGCCGCAACGGGATTTTGGCCCCATGTTACTTTTAGGGCTGCCGCAGTTTCTGGTGAGTCTCTAAAAGTGTAGGCTTACACTCTAGACTACATTTGTTGCTTAGGCTTAGGCTTAGGCTTAGGAATACAATTAATCTACTGTTACGGCCCTAAAAGTAACATTGACCGGGATTTTTTATCCATTGGACGAGTCGGTGACGAACGAACAATCCTGTGTAAATGCAGAATTCTGAAGAATGTAGTATTTATTTGTTGAGTTAACTTCTGCACTTCGAAAACACATTGACATATGCCAGTTTGAGAATAGTCATGTAATTGTTATACTGAAGCACCATCCAAGCAGTGCCACTACCTGTAGTGATCCGAATAAGAGGCGGGTAATAACAAGAGAAGGTCCCTATTTTGAGTCCCAGTCAATAGGATTCTGTATCCCTTATCCAAATCTATCAGCGGATAGAGTCCGTCAGACTTTAATTAAAGTCTATAAGAGATCAAAGCAGAATATTGACCTATACCGCTCAGATATGTTACACTTTGACGACTCGCAAAAACTTTATTAAATTTAGAAAAAAAGATTAACCGATATGGCAGTCAACAAAAATGCTTCGGATGTAGAAGCTAAGCTTGTTGGGTGTAACTAACGCGAAGGGAATTTGAATTAAAAAATATCGGCCAATGTTACTTTAAGTGGCTTAACAGTAGATTAAGCGTATTCCTAAACCTAAGCTTACGCGTTGCAAGAATATGTTCCTGAGCGTAAGCCTAAACGTTGCAAAAATGTGTTCCTAAACCTAAGCCTAAGCCAAAGCCTAAGCAAAAAAAATGCAATCTAGTACCTAAACCTACTCTTTTATAGACCCACTAGAAACCTGGACGCCCCTTAAAGTAACATGGGCTAAAATATCAATCGTTGACCGGATAACAAATGGGTGCTATCTGCACAGGCATAATTATTATCAGCCGCCCCTTTGTTTAGATCACTACTGTAGTGGATTCGTTTGTAGCGCTGGCATAATTTGTAGGTGAATAAATTTTATCTGCCATTGTCGGCTGTAGGAAATCTGTACCAGAATATCAAAGCTTATTATTAAGCATACTGATATTTATTGAAATATATATTAGCGTTCAACCGGAATTCCTGTTCCGGCCGGAATTCCTGCAAATATTCATTTCCTGTTCATGTTCGTGCATTCAAATATACAGGAACCGGAATTTTGACGGTTGTGATAAATTAATCATAATTGTCTAAATATTTGAAACTTTGTCTTTTTTAAAAAGCTGTTATCTCGAATTGAGTGTTTTTGCAACCACGTGGTTTTTGTTAATAAACCGTAGGATGACAAATCTGACGTATTTTCGCTAAACGTTGTGATGAAATAGTTACAAATTTGCTTAAGCTATTTCTTGGCAAATTTTCTAAAAAGTTAAACAGTAATTCGGTGCGCAAAAATTATTTCAAATTCCGGTTCCTGTCTCGGTTCCAGCAAAACCTGCAATCCTTGTTCCTGTTCCGGTAAAACTTAGTTCCTGTTGAAACTTTGATAACTGGATTATTTTAACCTGAGAGTCCGGCATATTAGGAAAAACGAGTCTGACTCGGCTTAATCAACTTTTGCTCGAAATTGCGTACGCAGTGAATACGCATTACGTCACACGTTGCGTATCAAGTACACTGTGTTCCAGTGTAAGTACGGATGAAACGGTCTCCATGATCCTTTTACAACGCTATATGTAGTAGCTATGTCATTTGAAATGATCATAAATCTACACTGCAAAAAATGGTGAGCCAAATTGACTCTTTTCGAAATAGGCTCCTGCGGACAACGCAAACTTAGTTAAAATTCACGCTCTGCCAGAGTCAAATTCGATTCATCCAAGTCGCTCAGTGAGTCGTATTTGAATCTGGCGGAGTCAAATTTGACTCAGTTTTGTCTAGTCAGGAAAAGCGTATTTCGGAAAGAGTCAATTTGACTCACCATTTTTTTGCAGTGTATAAATCAAAATTGCAAAAATTCCACATTATAGACAGGCTGCTGAGCTTTGAAAAATTTCAAACGACAGAAAAACATTTACATCATGGTTATTCAGGAGGGGCAGTGCAAATTCCGAAATTTCAACAGACAGCAAAAAGCACATTTAACAAGTTGGAACTTTTTGAATTTTAGGAATTTAAATAATTTTCTCGCTCGCTCAACTCACTCGAGTCAATGGTTTAAGTTGTGATTTATATGTCGTCCTAAAATATCAATGTTGGCACAAACCCCCTGGCTGACTCGAAACACATTTTAACTCGAAACACACAGCCTCACAGAGTGTTTGCTTGTGACACTAGTGAACACAGCGTTAGCTGTAATTTATGTCATACTATGTGATATCTCTTGTACAAAAATGTTTTTGTAATCTGCAATTTGAAGCACAAGCTGATCCAGAAAAGGGGCAATGAAGACGGAATTGCCATCAAAACTTCTAAGACTCAATGGATTTTGCTCAGAAACAAAAAACACAACTATAGCAAGAACGTATTATCCTCGATTTTGGCAGCGATTTTCATAAAAACCAGCACAAAAAGTTCGCTCATGAAAATTTTTCGATCCAAAAATGATTTGGGATATTGCACATTTGAATTTGTTTGTTACAACAACGACAACAACAACATTTCAACTACTCACTGACGAATATAACAGAAGATGACCCAGGTGGACATTCCCAATATCGATCAAAGAAAAGATTTTTTTGTAATAAAATTTAGTGGCTAAAATTGCGTTTGGCTTCTCGTTCGCTACGCTTATTAGCGCTTTCGTTTTCGTTATTAAATATTGCGCTTTCCCCTGTCAGAAATTTCCGAAATTCGCCACAGTAGGGTTGATGCTACGCAAACGTTTCAACGCTTGCAATTTTAGAATGTTGTTAACAAACGGAAATCACATTTTTTTTGTCAAAATTGTGATACAATTTGCGTCAAATTTTCGAACGTTCAACAACGTACATTTTAGTGTTCGTTTTGATAAATGGTACAGTTTTGTGGTATTAACATTTAGTATATGCATATATATCAATTAAGTATGGGAATATCGAATGGTACGGGCAAACTGAGCCATGGTTTATCCAATTTGAAAAATTTAGTTTCAGTACTAAAACATGTTTCGCTGAGACTGTGTTCGTTCTTTGTGATAAAATGTCATTTTTGTGTTATTAAAATTAAGCACAGGGTATCTGTTAGCGAAAGCCTGGAGCGTAGCCGGAAAGGGGCCAGATAGGTTGTGGTCCACACTGATAATGTCGAAAAGTTTCAGTAACGCTTTTAGCAAATGAGAAATTGATCTTCGATAATACTGTATTGGTGTGTACACGGCAGAGTGGGACATTACCCGAGGGTACGCGTGCTTACCCGCGGGTAAATCCGGGACGGGTAAAGAATTAAATGCGTGAGCATACCCGCGAGTAACAATTTTTTATGCCGCGGGTAAAAAATTGACAAGTTTTTACCCGCGGAAACTTTTAAGTTTTAAGATGGAAAACCAACGCGGCCGATGTATAGAACAGGGTCGGATCGTTTTCCGGACGAGCTGTAATAGAGTCAGTTTAAGCTTTAGACTAATTTTTTGCTTAGGCTAAGGCTTAGGCTTAGGAGTAGGTGCATCTTTACGCTAAAGCTTAGGTTTAGGCTTAGGAATATGCTTATATATACTACTGTTCCAGCCCTGTTCGGTACATGGACCACCTACGCTATTGTCTGTTTTATTTTGCGAGTTCAGTATTTTAATGATTACAATTTCACGTCGAAAGCTTAAAGTATTTTCAACTCCGTCTTGTAGTAACTCCATATTTTGGGTGCTGTTTAGCAAATAAACAATTTGAATAATCTAATTTTCAGCTCGCATCTGCCCAAGATCAGATCATGCGATGCACATCGACACAAGCATATTAGTGAAATGTTAACTCTGCCGACCACCCTGATCGTCAAACGGGACAATATAGCCTAATAAAATATAAAAGTATCGAATTTGTTGTTTTTATCTTGTTTATTTTGTCCTAATTTTTTAACTAAAATCACCTAATTAATTACCTGCCATATACACGTCGACGCAATCTGTTACACGTTACTGTGTTTTTAAACCGTGTTTTATAAGTTAAAATTTAGAGTAACTTAAATACATAGCTACCTATTAATAAAAAATTGCACAAAAAATTGTTTTTATCACACCAGATGGATGCAGTATTCGGTATGCTGCTTGCATACGATATTGCTATTCATTGGAGGATACAAGCTGGCCAGTACAGGCATTCAAAGGACAAACGATTTTTGTATTAAAATTTAGTACTAAAATTGCGTTTGGCTTCTCGTTCGCGAGCAGTATTCACTTATATAGCGTGTGTCTCCACCGCGTTCGAAAAATTTTCTCTATACAGCTCCGTGTGTCAGTTGTGGTCGCATAGGCTATTTTTTGCTTCACATTCGTCATGCATAAACGGTCAAATTTTTTAATATCCTTTAAACTCTATTCTTGTCTATACCGCCGACACAGATTAAAAAATGCGTTTATCGACATAAAATTTCGAATGTAATTAATTTTAATGATTGGACAGCGGTTGTTGCAAAATCACTACACGTCCTAGATTTGACACTTACCCTGACTAAATTTGGCGCTGTCCTTAGGGAATTGAGTTCGAGGCTTTTTAGCCGGAGTTCACGGACATATTAATGGTAAAAAAATTGGGTTACGATAGGTGTGTTTTGAACACCAACGTTAAAAAACAGGCGAACGCTGTCCAATCCCACTGCGGCTCTTGGACGCCTCACCTTAACTGAGGAGGCTTGGATTTGTGGAACGGCTTTTATATGCTTATGCCTAAGCTTAAACCTGAACGACAGCCTTAAAAAGATGCTAAAGCTGTCCAATCTCCCTTGGGTTCTTGTACTCTTTACTTCACATGAAAATTAACTACCAGTCGCAGACTTAAACAAGGAGTTAGGCTTAGGTTTAGGCTTAAGCAAATGTAAGTGTTTTCCGAAACCCAAAGTCTCATAGGGTTAGGAAAAGTGTACAATAGGGCGTTTAAAATTTTTTATAATACGTCCAGTGTTGTCGCTGGTTTCTGGGCTCGTATTCTTAAATGCGAATAGCATCTATCACTAGTTAGCGATAAGTTTTCAAGCTGACAAACCTCTGCAATTGCGGATCTCAAAATTGGTACTAAAGTAGAACAAGTCCATTGCGAAAATCCTGCTGAATTTCGAACGTCGTCATGCACTGATTTGAAAGTTACAAGACCAATCACAAACTGGTGACAGGTGCTAGACACATTTGAGAATACGAGCCTAGGTTTGAGATTCTATGCGGTACATAGCGAATTCAGCTTAAGAAAGGATTTTAGTTTCTACCTATCAGGTACCTAATATTTAATGCTTAGATCTGACAGAGGGTGGCGGGGTGCGTACGCCCTCCCATCAAAAATTTTTTTGTGTTAAAATAGTAAGGTCCCTACCATACAATGTTCCCCTCAGAATTTTTTGTAAAAAAAAGATAAAATGTCCCTAATTATTATCTTAAAAAAATTTTTCTGATAAAATGATAAAGTCCCTACCTTACAATTTTTCCACCTTAGAAAATTTTTTAAGATGAATTGATAAGGTCACTACTACCTTATAGTTTTTGCGTTCCATAACATTTGCCACCCCGTCCCCCCGTCAGAAATTCCTGGATCCGTCGATGTTACAAATAAAAAGTGAACTTTTATTATTTCGCTTTTAGACTAAAGTTTTTGCTTAAGCTTGCGTTTTTGTTCAGTTTTAGACTTAGTTTTAAGCTGAGCCTATGGCTTAATTAATAAGCATAAGCATCTGTTTTGCCGTAAAACACACAGTGACCAGACAAATTATATCTGAATCACACGGGCGATACGATAAAATTCTATAACAGTTCCAGATGTTCAGAAAAAATATTTAAAAAATGCTATTTTAAGCAACCACCGATAGCATAAAAATTATTTTCAATTAGCGTACCTTGTAAATTTGAGTGAATTGATTTTAATTCAAAATGAGTTGAATCAATGTGTCTGAATAAAGGCCCGTATTCTCAAATGCATACCGCACCTATTACCAGTTAGTAATAGGTTCTCAAAATAACGAACTGCTGCAATTGCAGATCGTAAAATTTGCACAGAAGTTTAGAAAATCGAATGCAATAAATATGCTGAATTTCAAACTTCTCCATTCCGTGGTTCGAAAGTTGGAAGTCCTACACTGTAAATTTCAGTGAGTTGATTTTAACTCAGAATGAGTTGAATCACTCAGTCTGAGTTAGGACTATCAGAACTCAGAATATTGAGTTTATTCAATTCATTCTGAGTTAATTAATCAACTCACCCAGAGTCAACTCAACTCAGAGTGAGAATCAACTCAATTCAGAGTGAGTTAATGTTTACTGATATTAATTCAGAAATAACCAACTCGCTATCTGAATTGATTAATCAACTCACTGAAATTTACAGTGTATCACCTACTGATGATTGGTGCTGCACACATTTGAGAATATGGGTTTAGGTCTTAAAATTAAGAAATGTCGAATTTTTTTCTAGTTGAATAATACATTACGATTATTATTGCGAGTGTTAGCGAGCGAAGACACAGACCTTAATTTTTGTATTTCAAGACAAATTAAACGTGTACTGTTAAAGTTGCGTATTTTTACAATTTTTGCACGGGAGGGAGTTCTTGGTGTGAGAAGATTTTCAATTCGAAGGTATCTAGGCACTAAGCAAGGCACCGCTGAGCTTGAAACCTACAAAACAAATATAACAAAATTCAACAAATGACCTCACATTATAATTTAAGACATTCATAAAAATTCACAGGTGGGGGGCAGAAACTGTTGTTTGCTCTTTTAAGCTTATTCTAGTGCCCTCATAACTGCAAATCTGTGTAAACTATGGTTTAATTTACAAAATAAAGAAGATATGTTATACACTATTAAATATAAGGGGAAGCCATTAGGATAATTTCTCGACCATAGTTAAAGCTGAGCAACCAATCACCGACAGTTTCCATTCCAACAGCTGTTTAGTCTGTATAATCCTCCAATCAAAAATCAATGTGAATTCCAGTAGCTGTTTGGGCTACCCCAAACAGCAATTGTCGTTTGGTACGTCAAAATGTATATAGATATATATGGGTTCAACCAGAATTCCTGTTCCGACCGGAATTCCTGCAAAATTTTTAATTCCTGTTGCTGTTCCTGTTCCTTCATACAAACATGCAGGAACCGAACTTTGTACGGTTTTGTGGCAAATTATTTATAATAATTTAAAAATTGGATACTTTATCTTAAAAATACTGTAATTTCGACATGAGTGTTTTAGCAATTACTTCAATTTTGTTAATAAACTGTTTCTGTTATGTTTTCGCAAAACTTGAAAATGAAATAGCTGAAAATTCGCTTAAGCCGTTTTTTTGGCAAGTTTACTAAAAAGTCCAGCAGAAATTCGGCGACCAAAAATTATTTCTAATTTCTGCTCCTGTTCTGGTTCTTGCAAAAACTTCAATTCCACTTTCTGTTCCGGAAAATTTTCATTCCTGTAACAACTCTGATTTATGTATATATATTAATATTGTTGCTAAAATTTTTCATAGCTCTTGTAAAAAATGTAAGGATATTCGCCCTAATTATTCAAAAAGTTTTAAAAAACTGATAAAAAAACTTGTTAAATAGCGTGAAAAAAATCTACTTGAGTTTTTAGCGTTTCGCAGCAAAGCAGCTGGATGATTAAAAACTTGCAAAAAAATATAGTTTTATCACACCACGGCATCTGGTGTTCGGCCAAAGATTAATTTAGGATTGAATTTTTTACGCAACTTTTTATGGGGTTGTTTATTAAACGGCATTGTAATTTGCTATAATTTTTGTTAGATTTCCAAAATTTTGCAATAATTTTGTGTGGTATTAATATATTTGAGTTTAAGTAAATGCTCGTTTTGAATTTGTGTTAAATTTTTATTTACGTAACTTTTTTCGTGTTGAATAAGTTTGGTTAATAACGGTGGTAAATTTGTCAAATTTTTTGGAATCCCAAAAGTTAGATTTAATATTGTTTTCAATTTGAATTTGAATAAATGGCATTTAGAATTCATAAATTAACACTCGACGGTCACGCAGATAAATTTAATATAGGGCCCATATTATCAAATACATATAGCACCTATCGAAAGCTATAGCAATAGCTCTTCAAACTAACGAACAGCTGCAATTGCAAATCTCAAATTTGCATAAAAGTAGAGTAAATCGCAACATAAAATGGTCTGAATTTCAAATCACACAATTCCGGGGTTCGAAAGTTACAAAACCTATCACCAACTAGTAATAGATGCTACACACATTTGCCAATACGGCCTTAGGTTTTAACTTTTTTACGCAAATTTGTGCAGTTTACTAACTTAATCATTTTAAAATAAACACAGTGATTTAGCGAATTTTTAAATCACTAAAGTTTGAACATTAATTTTTGTTTTATTCTTGAATTTTAATAAAAGTTCTATAGAAATTTATAAGCTAAAACATGTAGGTTCCGCAGACACATTTAGGTAATTTTTAAGCAACCTATGCTGGTCAAAAGTTGGCTGAATCTGTTTGAAAATTTGACAAATTTTTCAAGTTTCTCAAATCCGACTAGACGGTAAAAACAGTTTAAAAATGTAAATGTTTACAAAACCACATATGTTTGGTCTTTGTTAATCTAAATTTTATCCAGGTAAAGATTAACAAATTTTACCCTCGGTTTAGGTTTGTTTACACATGAGTATACCCGTGGCAGATTCTTACACAAGTAAGCAAACAATCGTATAATTTTTAAATTTTCTGCCTAAACTATAGCTATAAAAAGCATTTACCAGAAGCCAAATCACTGTACCCACCCTGATATTTTTCAATTACTATTCAACAAAACTTAATTGACCGTAAACATGGAATATTGCTATTTAACCAGCGCAACAACACCACCAGTTCTGCGTAACTAAATTGAAATTCAACAGTAAAATGTGAAAATTTATTGTAGTTTTAATATTTCATACGGAAATGTGGTTTCAAGTTAAAAAGTTAGCTTTAAAACGTTGTCAATTATTTGGCCCATGTAAAAAAGATCAGGGGTGAAACGTTTTTCTGTGGGACTGAAATAGTGTAAGTTTAAGCTTTAGATTGATTTTTCCTTGGCTTAGGCTTAGGCTTAGGAATATGCTTGCAATACTGTTCCGCCTCTGTTTTTTACATTGGCCAATAATTATAGCAAAAAATTCTCGCGGTATATTTGTTGTGTCTTATGCATCAAATATGGCTGTACTGTAATATTTTATGTAAAACAACTGTACTGACCCCCCGAGTAACACGGATACTAATACTGTTGTTGCCTCTACAGATAGTACCACACGTCATTCGGTTACGGACTGTTATTTATTTTAAATCTCATCTGTGGTAGTTGAACCCAACACCATTCTTTCTGATTGCTCCGAAACATTTCTGTTCATTGCCATGTTTGTCAGCGTTTTTTTCTGAATTAAGGTATATCCAGGCGGTCTGAGTGTCTGTTACCAGTCAACTCCAATCTTCTGTTTTCGTCTCTTTTATCAACTCTAATAAAAAATAAGACTCCATCCATTAACGGACTTTATTCCGGGATATTATCTCGTATTGATTGGTATTCAAAATTCAAACCACAATCTCATGAAAACCGTTTTATTCGGGTAAAACAGTATTTGCGCATCGTGGCAAAATTTGACTTGGCAATTGCAGTTCAAACCATGTGTACACTGTAAATTCCAATGAGTTGATGAATCAATACAGCTAGCGAGTTGGTTATTTCTGAATTAATATCAGTAAACATTAACTCGCTCTGAGTTGAGTTGATTTTCACTCTGAATTGAGTTGACGCTGAGTGAGTTGACTAATTAACTCAGAATGAATTGAATCAACTCAGAATTCTGAGTTCTGAAAGTCCTAACTCAGTCTGAGTAATTCAACTCATTCTGAGTTAAAATCAACTCGTGAAATTTACAGTGTACGTATTTGAAACTGTTGTAAAGAATTAAAATCAAAACGAAGAAGACAAATTGAGTGACTTTGATGAAATGAATAAATGTTCTAAACGTTTTTCATAATTATGAATTATATAAGCCTGTGTTTGACTATTAATGCTAACAACTAATATACTTATCTACTACTTTTGTGTCATAATTTGCGTATATTTTAGTAATTTTCACCAAGAGTAGATAATTACAAGAGTGTGCAAATCTTGGGGTCCCGCATGGTACAACGTGTACCACCGGGCACAGCGGTCTTGGCCAACCCTACCCTTGTTTAGAGGCGGGTCGCTATCACATGAATACTTCTAAATTAAACTGTAAGGGGAGCATGTTAGACGCCGCATATAAAGTGCCATGGTTCACGCCGGTTGTACCACCCTTAATAAAGAGGGAAGGGCAAAAACGCAACGCGTGCCGGGTGCACTTTATTCTACACAAAATGTGACCAGTTGCGCACTCTTGTTAAATAGCGATTATTCATTCTGGGTTTTACTAAACTTTATTTTTGAAATTCCTAAACAAATCGCCAAATTCAATTTTGAACAAAATATTTCGTATATACAACATTCGGAACAGTTTTTGGTAAACGAAATACAGCGTTATTAGAACCTTTCGTACGGATTGTTTTCCATTATTCAAATATTTTGACGAGTTAATTGTAAGCTTCAAAACAGTGAAAACTATATACATTAATCGATTAAGCTTCAGTGTTTTGTTCAAATTTGTCGCTGTTGATCCATTATCATTCGTGCGTAATTGCGTGTCTACTGCCTATTGTTGCGCAACAGTAAACTAGAAAACAATCACTAATCGTTCCTCAATCATTGTGATTGAGAATAAATTTGCCCGTTTAAACCATAATTATATTTGTAGCGGCTGAAAACTAAACTTTTAAGAGCTAGCTACCTTTCGACCGCGGACAAAGCCAAAATTTTAGCATCAAATCAAAAATTGTCATCGTATTTATCAGTGCGAAACGAAAAAGATTTGATCGTTTTATACAGTAACAACACAGAGATGTGCGTCAATTGTGAATCGAAAATTAGCATCAAAGGTTTTAGCGGAACATTTCGCTAAACTTAAAGGTTTGAAAATTATGACATTTGTGCGCTAATTGTTTGCGCAATTTGACAGGCGCTAATTCAGAAGTTTCAGATAGGAAAGGCCGTGCAATGTATCAGTACAAAACTGTTCACCAGCGAAGCGAACGGGCAATAAAATGCAAGATTGGTACTAAATTTTAGCACACAATTTGGGTTTTGACTCCTGTTGCGAGTCTGGATTTACCCTTAGAAACTCCTGTGGCTTTCTGAATAAGGATAACAGTGCTATTTTTAGCTAGTTATGAGGTTTCACTTGTCATTAGGCTTCTATTTTTTATGGATGGTTTGTAATTTTGAAACATTGGTTACTCGGATTTTGGTCAGTATAACGTTCTACGGTTTACTTCAAAATTTGAACATAATTTAAAATAAAAGGTAAATTTGGCTGTAACGTCTGTAACCAGAATAAAAACGCAGTATTTTGTCATGAGGTCGGCCCGCACCAAGTCCATTTTGTAGCCGCTAAGGCGTCATAAACGCGTGAAAAACGTTGCAGCAATTGATCGACTCAAATAGCAGTTGAGCAACAAAAAATACCAGAATTTCAGCGAGATTTTTTCTACGCTGATTTCCGTATTTTAAGCCGTATTCAGCAAGCGGAAGACTTAAAAAATTCGGCGAACGATAACAATTTTCGATACTTAGTTTGTTAACACCGAGAGAAATTTGTGTTTCAAGTTTTGTACCAATTCTACGCCGCCGCATCCACCGCCGGGGTGCCATAGAGTCCCACGGGACCCCACGTCTCATTTTTACGCGTCTGCGGAATGCTATCTTTGGTAAGCAGTGAACAGTTCCACGTCGGGCTGGCTAGGTTATATTCTAAAACTCTTGAGACCGAGAACGTAGCGCGTTTTTTGGATTAACTGGATGGCCCATGTATAGAACAGGGCCGGAACAGTAGTATAAGCATATTCCTAAGCCTAAGCCTAAGTCTAAGCCTAAGCTTAAGCCTAAGCCAAAAAATTAGTGTAAAGCTTAAATTGACTCTATTATAGCCCCTACGGAAAACGATCCGGCCCAAGCCTAAGTCTAAGCCTAAGCAAAAAAATAGTCTAAACCTTAAATTGACTTTATTGTAGCCCCTACGGAAAACGATCCGGCCCAAGCCTAAGCCTAAGCCTAAGCAAAAAAATTAGTCCAAAACTTAAATTAACTCTATTGTAGCCCGTACGGAAAACGATCCGGCCCTGTTCTATACATGGGTCAACTGGATTATATCCGCAACAAAGTTTCATTTTTGCTGGGTTTCCAGACAGGTCTTCGACAACTGTATAATTTTTGAGGATGTCAATTGAGACTTCAGACACCACTGTTCCCAGGTTCCTGGGGTGACCTTCATCACAGATGCAATATTGTTAGAGTTTCACAACTATAGTACTAGAAGTAGCATTGATTTATCACAAGGGAGAAAATACAAAGTATTATGCATATTCCATGCCAGGTCTATATTCTAAAATGCATATATAGCACTTATCATTAGTTAGTGATTGGTTTTCAAACTAACGATCATCTGTGATTGCAGATGTCAAAACTGGTACACAAGTAGGACAAATCAAACGCAAACAATGTACAGAATTTTAAACCTCAAGACGCGCTGGTTCCAAAGTTTACAGGATCTATCATTAACTGGTAATAGGTGATATAAACATTGGAGAATACTGGCTCTTGTTGCTAAAATTAACTGCTGTAAGCTAACGTTAATGTTTGTGGTTAGTAATGTTTTTAAATCTATAACTATTTGCATTTTAATTAGTGTAATGTTTCTAGTTTCGTTTTGATCTAAACCTATCAGGGCAATTTTAGCTTTTACAATATGGTTCTCATGCGAGCCCTGGTAGTGACCCGAATAAGAGGGGGGTACAATAAAACATTGGTCTCACAATTTGGAGTCTTCATTCAATCCATCATTAGAGTCCGTTTAGTGGATAGAGTTCATAAATAAGACGAAAGCTGAAGGATGGTATGGATTGTTGAAATATGTTAGAGACTATCAGTCAAACCGCATAAACTGTTTTTATATTGTGAAAAAAGTAACGGGCATCATACATCATCAAAAAAAGCTTCGAAGTATGTTAGTTCTGCTCAAAAACAAAGAATATAAAAAGAACGATATTGAGGGTCTAGCTCACATGGGGGTGGAATTAGAAATAAACAACAGTCCGCAACCGAATAACAGTGTTAATATTTGTAGAGGCAAAGTATATCTGTCCCCCTTATTCGGGTAACTACGTACACATTTAATGTTCCGCTATGCTGATTTGCAACAGCAATTTCGTCAAATATTGCGTCATGCGGCATTGTACTGTAGTGACCCGAATAAGAGGGGGTAAAGAGAGGCGGGGGTCCTCATTTTAAGTCCCAATCAATAGAAGTCCGTATCTTTAATAAGAGTTCGCACGCGGATAGAGTTCCTAAAGCGTAATTAGAATCTGTAAATGTCAATTATCCCTAATTGTAGTGCACAAATAACTACAGGACTAAATAAATTTGAGTTCGAAAGTTTAATGAATAGTTAACGTTTGAAAGTACATTCCTAGTATAAGCTTGCACTATCACTCCAGCTTTTGATACACGGTCACCGACAGTTGCAATACCGGATCCTATGTCAGTAACGGACCGCAACTGAATAGCAGGGTGGTACCCGCTGGACAGGCCACATAAATATCAGTCTCTCCCTCTTACTCGGGTCACCATAGTACGCAAGTTGCCGGACGGCTCAAACTGCACCGCATACATCTTTGTTACCACTTTTTTAACTTGCGATATTGCCCGGGAGCCATACGGAACAACGCGATTGTTTTAAGAGCCACCAAAATAATACTTTTACAATTTTTTCTGCAGAATTTTTTTCAGTATCTTACAATTTTTGCGTTTCATAACATTTGCCAGCCCGCCCTCCCTGTCAGAAATTTCTGGATCCGCCTCTGCGATTGATTACCCCTTTAATAATTATATGTACCCTCAACTCTTCTTAATACTACAACCCAACACACAAACTACTTTAAAATCAAAAAGCTATGCGCTTCTCGCGCTCTGCAATTACCTACCGTCGGGGGGTGGATCCGGAAGTCGAGTCGTTGCCCCACTTTGAATTTTTTGCGAAACATATGTCCAAATCCGTGTGCCTTACTAATTTTTTTCTTTTGTGCCACTATAATTATTGCATTTCACTTCTCGCTGGCTTCGTTTTTGAGTTTTCTTTCGCCATATTAATGTGTATTACAAGCTCCCACCAGGACAAATTTGGTGAATCCGTCACAACCTACCACCCAGCTCGTAGTACCGGTGGTTCAAATTAATACCGAGTAGCACAAGTCACCCAGTGTTTGTGTCATTTGTAACACGTTTAAGCCCAACATTGGGTTGTTAACCAATACTTGCACGGTTACTGTAAATGTGACTTTGACCAGATCAAACCCGGCGTTCGAAGGTTTAAGATCTAAACTGACGAATCCGATGATTACAAATTGAACCGAGAACGCTTGAAGCCTTTATCATTTGTTACCATAACGTTTACAGCGCGGCTTGATTCAACGGTGGGGTGCGTTTAAAAGTTTGATATTTCAATAATTATCTATCATATATTAGTGCTTTTTGTTCTAAGTCGAACCGCTGTGTCAAACATTTTTGTAGTTGTTTATATTCAAATCAACCTAATTCAGCGTTGGGTTCTTTTGTTTTTAGTACAATACCAACGCTGTGTACGTGTGGGTTCGCATGCATTTTGACAATGCATGTACATTGTGCGTGCACCAAATATTAGCTAACTTTTGCCGGTGGCTCGCAGCATGCGGGGAGCGAATTGACGGCCGAATCCCTCTTGCGAACAGCTTCGTCACTCCGTGGCCGAAAATTATTTCTACTTTATTGAATAAATTATGTTAACGAAATAATTTTCTTGTTTTCTTGCGAAATCTTCGTACACTCTCTACTAATAATTCCTCGTGTACAGCGTTCAGTTTGCTTTTGACTCTATTGAAACTGCGAAAATCATTGTTGATTGGTGTTCGAAATGAATTTTAGATTAGCTTAATGCCGCAAACCAAGGGTGCCGCCAATCAAGAGCATCGACGCATGGCCCGTTGAACCAGTGAAAAATAGCAGGGTAGAAGCCTTCAAATCTGTAGATATAAAAATGCTCTTTCAAGTTTGAACGATTGTATTTGTGTTTCGAATAAGATTCGCTTCAGTTAATTCGTTCAAATATATATATATTTGAATGGCATATTTATAAACCAAACCAGCATTAATAATGACATGTTTTGATTTGGTTCTACCTAATTTGGATATTTGACCAAAAGTTAGGTTTCTGTGTAGCAAATGTTATATTGTAAAATTTTCTCGAATACCAACAGCAGTCTGCTAAGTATTAATTTTCATGGATTGCATTTTTTTCTATGGGTTTTGATGTAGGTTTGAAAACTGGTGTTGCACGAGCATTATAGTATATATACCAGTTGGGCTCAGATTACTGTATTTCAGGGAAATAGTTTTGAGCGTTAATGGTTGAGAATTTTGTTTGATATTTTCGAATGTAATTTTCAGTCGACTGAATTTGTTGAAGAAAAGGTCCAATGTAAAGAAACTTAAGCCTGAATTTCTTGAAAAAAATGCCCAATGTAAAGAACCATATTTCTAAGCCTAAACTTAAGCCTAAGCGTAAGAATGAGAATATTCCTAAACCTAAGCCTAAGCCTAAGCCTGAGCCAAGCATAAAAATTAGTCTAAACTTTAAGCTTACTCTTTTCTAGCCTCACAGACCGCCTCTGATCTTTACACGGGGCCAACAAAATCGACCATGGGTTCATAGTTGACTACGTTTTTAAATTAAAACAGGAAAAAATACGCAACGTTGGACCAATTAAAACTTGCTCAGAGCTAGCAATCTGGTTTGAAATTACAATTAAAGTCGATTTACTTGAACGGAAAGCATTCATAATCAGAGTTACACATTTTCAACGTCGGCAGTTTTAAATTGAGTTACGAAACTGATAATAGTTTACTCGTACTTTCGCAAATATAATAAAATATTTGCATAACTTTCAAATAGATGCACCGCTGTAAACAGAATACGTCTAAAAATTTAATTCAACTCTGTGAACAGTAATTCATAGGGGTAGCGAAAATTAATTTTAGCCCTAAAACGTTAAAACATTTTGCAAAACATATATATATATATATATATATATATATATATATATATATATATATATATATATATATATATATATATATATATATATATATATATATAATACCGGAAAACGCCCGGCGGATTAGCTGGCTTTAAAATTTTGAATTGTTGAACAAAATTAGCTCCTACGCTGACAAAACTGCATTCAAGTGCAATCATGTGCGCTGTTGTGCGGCTGTGCGCGTCACGTAACTTCTACAAGCGTAAATACAGTTCCGTGTAGCTGCCGGTTTTATATACGCAACTGAGCATAGAGTTTGTTCGTTTCCCCTCCCGTGTGCCGCCATGGTGAGGTTGTTGTTAAAGCGTTGCAACGCGTGAAGCAAAACGTTACGCTTTTACAGTTGCTAGTTTAACCATATACACTGCAAATTTTAGTGAGTTGATTTTAACTCAGAATGAGTTGAATCACTCTTCTAAGTTAAGACTATCAGGACTCAGAATTCTGAGTTAATTCAATTCATTCTGAGTTAATTAATCAACTCACCCAGAGTCAGCTCAACTCACAGTGAGAATCAAGTCAACTCAGAGTGAGTTAAAGTATTCTGTATATTAACTTAGAAATAACTAACTTTCGGTCTGAGTTAATTTATTAAGTCATTGGAATTTACAGTGTAACGCCACAGACAAACGCACGTCTCTTAGGCGAAATTGTTCGGATATTTTTCGCTTTTATGCGAATTTTTTTTGCGAAATTGGTATTTTTGCTTTGTTGATTAGGATATATTTATAAAATTTTAAAATTTGCGTTAGGTAAATGTGACCTTTGCATCAGGACTGAAACTTTTATACTTAAAGACAGTATTCAGGAGAAGTGTTTCAAAAGTGATCGGTGATTAATCATTTTTAGCGAATTACAGTTATACAGGAAATTACAGTAATTTGATTTTAACTCAGAAAGAGTTGACTCAACCCGGAAGTGTGAGTTCTGAATAATGTCTTTCAGAACTCAGAATTCTGAATTGGTTGAACTCATTCCGAGTTAAGTAATCAACTGACCAAGAATTAAATCAGCTCTGAGCAAGTTGCTGTTTTGTGTTATTGAGTTATTAACTCAGAAATAACCAGAAATGACTAATTCGCTCTTTGAAATGATTAATCAACTCATCGAAATTTACAGTGTAAGGGGTTTAAGAAAAAATGACCGCAATGAACACTGCCTTGGAATATTCAATAAGTTCTGAACGTAAAATAAAATATATATTTTGGAATGCCTGAATAATCTTACTTAGCATTAGAGTTCGGTTAGGAAATGAAACCGTCTCCAAGCTGTGATGTTTTTTGATGCGCTGATGCATAAGGTTGCGTTTCAATTTGCTAAAATTGTTAGATGGTGCACTTTGTTGCAATTATGTATTTGGAATGCAGTGGCGAAGTTCGGATTTTTGAGTAGGATGGGATACGTTATGTCTTTTGAAAGTTGGGCCAATGTAGAGAACATGGGCAGAGCAGTATTATAAGCATACTCCTAAGCTAAGACTAAGAATAAAAATAAGCATACTCCTAAGCCTAACCGTAAAAATGAGCACATTCCTAATCCTAAGCCAAGCAAACAAATTAGTGTAAAGCTTAAACTTACTCTATTGCTTTATCGCAGCCTCACAGAAAAGTGTTCCGCCCGTGATCTTTACATTTGCCGAAAGTTACCAAATATTGAGATATAATACGGTTACAAATTTCATCAAAGGAGCAAATCTATTGAAATGACTTTATTCAAGATGTACCCACCAACAGTATTTTTAAAATTTCACAACTCTTACTTTGTTAAATTTTCAAGACTAAATGTTTGGAATTTCAGATATTAATAGTCTAAAACAGCTCGGAAACTTGTATCTGAAATGATTAAAACATAAATGACCGATATTCAGAAAATTACTCACGTTATTTGCTGCACACTAACAATACATTATCTTGCAATTTTAAGACTCTTATTTTCTTAAAAGTCTGGACTGTATAAAATTTCAAACTACTTGGAAATGCGTGTCAGAAATGGTTAAAACATAAATGTCTGATATTCAAGAAATTGCTATTGCCAATTTATAAGAAAAAACTTCTTCCTTTCAAGAAATGATTGTCTTATTTAGGAAGTAATTTTCTGAATTTAATGCAAACGAGTTGATCCGTTTATATACTTAAAAGCGTATATAGTCATATAATCGAATTTAAGTAATATTTGGGGTTGAGCTCAGGTGTTCCCAATCTAAATTGACGTCTTCGACGTATTCTTAGGTTATAAAGTTTTAACTTTTTGGTTAAATTTTAACGGTTAATTAAAATTTTGCAATAGGATTTCGTGGCAAAGGTCTGGAAAATCACTAAAACGAATTTTATATATTTCAGACATTCTTCTCGTATACTTCTGCCATATATTTTGTTTTATATTTCAAAAATATTTTTCTTAATCGTTTATGAACCAAAGTGTTAAATTTTCTACACAATTATTTCTGTTATATTTCACAAATATTTTTCTTAATCGTTTATAAAAGAAAGTCTTAAATTTTAACCTTTTCAGTCAAAAAAGACTCATATTTTATGGAAATTCTACCAATAAAAGTCAGGAATTCAAGCCATATATTTGTAGAGTCTGTAATCAGACAAAATTGTCCTAAATATGAGAATATTTCTTGAATCTCAGACGACTGTTTTGGTTGAACTTATCAGCTATTTAACTAAACCACTTTGTTAGCTTTAGATGAACAATTTGTATCGCAAAATTTTAAGTCCGCCTGGGTTAGTTGATTAATATATCATTGTTGTATCTGGATCCTCTCATGACCAGATACAATAACGTTAGTGCCTTTTTCCTAATTTAATTTGACCTAACCACGACTTTAGCACGCAATATGAACCTCAAAATACGTTTCAGATACTATTAGCAACAATGCTTTGAATCAACATATAACTGTATAAATGTTAGCTTGAGCACTGTTAGTTGAAACCAACGTTTTTCTATAACATAGACACCATTAACGCAGGGTCAAAATGTTTGGCCCAGGTAGTCTGTATTTTCCACCTCCACCCGCCCACACAATGACGCCTGGCGGCGCGCCGAATCCATATTATCCATCATCTTACGCTGCATCTGGTATCGGCTCAGCCAATTTTCCCACGCTCGATATGACATCATCGATGACGCCATCGTATTCCCACGGTCCACCGGGTATGTTCTCACGCTCTCCGATTGGTCCGCCGTCGGTCAGCATGGCACCTCCTGCGCCAACTTCGTCATGTTTTGGTGTGTACGCTCCAATGTATCGGTTTGGTTCTTGTGGCCCGACGCCTCACGATGGTTCCGCAGCATCTGCAGCTGCAATGATGATGGACCAGTGTAAGAGTAAGTTTATTTACGATTATACGAAAACGGTCACAGCATGAAAAATATTCGATGTGACACAAATTTTCATTGCCCCCTAAATATACACTGCAAAAAATGGTGAGCCAAATTGGCTCTCTCCGAAATAGGCTCTACGGGACTACACAAACTGAGTCAAATTCGGCGCCGCCAGAGTCAAATTCGACTCACTAAATCGCACGTTTGACTCTGGCGGAGTTGAATTTGACTCAGTTTGTGTAGTCCCGTAGAGCCTATGTCTTAGAGAGTCAATTTGACTCACCATTTTTTGCAGTGTAGTTCTTTTTTCCTTCAAAGAGTCCTTTTTGCTCTCTTGAACTCGCCAAGGTAACCAACATAACACCGTCAAAAAGTTTGCCTCATACAAAGATCAGGGCCGGAACGTTATTATGTGGATCTGGAGTAGAGTGAAGCGTAAGCTTAGACAAATTTTTGTGCTCAGTGTTAACTTCAAGATTAGGTTACGCTGAGTGTTAGGCTTAAATATAAACTTATTCTTACACTTAGGCTTAGAGTATAGGCTTAGGCTTAAGCTTAGGAACATGCTTATTTAGGTTTAGACTACTTTAGCTTAGGCAAAAGCTTGGGATTTGACTTACGCTTCCGCATAGGTGCACTTTATCCTAATCATAAGTCGCTACAACATTAAGACACCATTTACTCATGTGGTCTTTTGAGCTCATGTTACTTTTAGAACCGTTAAGTTTTCTGGTGATAATACAAAACAGTAGGCAAAAAACATTAAACTATATTTTATGCTTAGGCTTTGGCTTAGGTTTAAGTTTACACTTTTTCAACGCTTAGACTCTAGGGTTTTGGCTTTGAAATTTACTTAATCTACGACACTTAAAGTAACATTCGCTCGCGTTGGTACAGTGTAAAATTCAGTGAGTTGATTTTAACTCAGAATGAGTTGAATCACATGGTCTGAGTTAAGGACTATCAGAACTAAGAATTTTGAGTTGATTCATTCTGGGTTAATTAATCAACTCTCCCAGACTCAACTCAACTCAGAGAGAGAAAGAATCAGCTCAACTCATAGGGAGTTAATGTGTACTGATATTAATCCAGAAGTAACTAACTCGCTAGCTGAATTGATTAATCAACTCATTTGAATTTGCAGAGTATAAAAGCAAACGGTTCGATGTGTCAACCAAACATTTTGAAGAGCGTCGTAGAGTTAAACAATTTAAAAGTCAAAATGTCTCATATCACATACAGCAAAACTTCTATAATAGGTATTTAACAAAAGATCAAGCATAATTTGAACGCTGTTCAGGTTCAAATAATAGTTAAAACGGCCCATGTTACTTTAAGGGGCGTCCAGGTTTCTGGCGGGTCTATAACGGAGTAAGGTTAGAGTCTACGTTACATTTTTTTGCTTAGGCTTAGGCTTAGGAACTCATTTTTGCAACGCTTAGGCTTAGGCTTAGGAGCACGCTTAATCTACTGTTACGCCCCTTAAGGTAACATTAGCCGTTAAAGCTATACGATCACATTTTGTGGCTAGAAACTCGTAACTATGTAGCATGCTTTGAATAGCATAAATCTACCGTGAGCGGTCGTACTTTTAGCAGTGCGATTCTTGCGAATCAGTGTCAGATATGAATTTACATTTTGCAGTATTTTCAACGGTGATTTGTACAATTAGGTGCAGTTCGATCGAACCCAGCCCTGATTACAATTTACAAGTTGAATTTTGTATTTGAAATTTTCAACTAAAATATATTGGGGGTAAATTGGTAAAAGTTCAGTGGATTCCCCTCAACGTTTTTTGTGTTCACAAATACTGTCGCGTGTTAAATTAACCTATATCAGACAACAATGTTTGTCGAACAATAGACACAAGCTTTCATGCGCGTTAGCTATTTTGACAGCAAATCGGTTTTAAACTATTGCACTGTGTTATTGCGGTTTTGGTTCAAATGTTAGGAGATGATTAGCATTTAGGGGTTGGGTTGGGTAAAAAAATTTCCCAAGGCCTTCGTAGAGCTAAGACTACCCCGTATTGGCATAACAAACTTGGCCTATGTAACTTTTAGGGCCGTCCCGGTGTCTGGTGGGTCTGTGAGTAGTCTTACTTGCTAGACTACATTTTTTGCTTAGGATTAGGCTTAGGCTTAGGCTTAAGAACACATTATTGCAACGCTTAGGCTTAGGAATGCACTACGGCTCTAAAAGTAACACTGGCCACGAACTTTTTATGGTGGTTACCAGAGTGGAACTTTACCTGTGGATATCCACATTCAAAATTTTAGGGTCAAGGTCGCAAGAACTGAATTATCATGAAATGGGCAAGAATTTTGAATGTTCAGGAGGCAAAATCGTTCTGCAGAAATGAAACCTCAGGTGAACTCTTTCTACCCGTATCCAATCATGGTTTGTAACAGTGCGGCGAGTCGTTATTGTTTCATGTAAAATTGCATTTAACACATATATACGTATATACAATAGAGACTCTGTGACACCTCTTGATCAAGAGTATGCAGGTAACCTAATACCATCTGGTACAAAGTATGACAACGATTCTAGCCGATAGCCAGAAAACGGCCAGGGGCAGCTCTGCCCTCTAAGAAGTATTTTGGCGCTGCCGAGAAAATTTTCAATTTTGCCTGTAAGTCATCGAAAACTCTTTTATGCCCCTCCTGCAAAAAGGTTTAGGCCACCTATTGACAAATTGAGCTGGCTACGGACCTGCAATGCTCAGTCCATTTTTGGTCAAGTCCACTCTTCGCTTTTACAGTAATCTGCTCAAGCTGCAAATCTTTTTCACTGTTTATTACTGGCATGAGTTCACACCCCCCCCCCCCATTTACGAGTCTTTACCCAAAAAAGGCGCCCCCACCGTAACAAGATTTTAAACAAAAATTTTGAAAAATATTTTGATCATTGCAAGGGGCCCTGCACCCATGAAAATTTGGGGGGTTGACACAACAGAGTTGCGCTATACTCGCCGCGTGCCGCCGGACGCCGCCGTCAGCGCTGTAAGGGGTTTTATTAAAAATTATCGAACACCACCGTCCGCCCGGCGTGCGGTGGCTGCGGTGGCGCACAGCAGCGAGCGCCGGGGTCGGGCTGAGTAAAGTACAGCGCAACCCTTAGCCTATTTTGTCAACTATTTCTTCAGCGTTAAATGGGGGCGGATTCAACTTTTCATAAAACGTTACGGGGGTGAAGTTGCGTATTTTTGTCTCATAAAAGGTCGATAATAAATGGCACACGCGAATAAATGCGTTGTTAATCATTTTGATGGGAAAAGTATATATTTGTTTAATCTCGTTTGAATATTGTGTCTCAAAACGGTCTAATCTTTAGTTTTTTATTGTAAGATTGGCCCATGTTACTTTAAAGGGCGTTCAGGTTTCTGGTGGGTCTATAAAAGATTAGGTTTGGATTCTAGACTACATTCTTTTGCTTAGGCTTAGGCTTCAGCTTACGAACTCAATTTTGCAACGCTTAGGCTTAGGCTTAAGCTTAGGAATACGCTTAATCTACTGTTACGCCTCTCAATGCATGTAACATTGGCCGTAAGATTTGTAATATTGCAAAAATGACTGTATGGGTTCAACAGTAATTCCGGCAAAAATTCAATTCCTGTTCCGGTTCGTGTTCTTGCCATTCAAAGATGCAGGGACAGAATTTTTACGGTTACGTGGCAAATTATTTCTAATCATTTAAATATTCGAAACTTTGTCTTTGAAAAATGGTTATTTCGACGTGAGCGTTTTTGCAAGTTATTCGTAATAAAAAGTATTTCAAATCCCGGTTCATGTTCTTGTTCCGGTTCCTGCAGAGAAATTCTATTCCGGTTCCTGTTCCTGTTCTGGCAAAATTTAGTTTCAGTTCGAATCCAGATATAAATATCTATATATATATTTATTTATTTATATATACATTTATGTATATATACATAGCCGTTATGACATATTTTCTACATAGTGTATAGACTTAAAAAGTAGTATGATGCTTAGTGTGCTAATTGTTTTGTCATTTGGTTCGAATGTTTTGCGCTCACAACCTAGTCTAAACCGATTTGAGGCGCTTCGAGATTTAAAAAACACAAATCAGGTACGGATGTAAAAACCTGATGCTGATGAGGGCCGCGCGATATTTAATAACGAATCAAAGATCGCTACGAAGCGAGCGAGAAGCTAAACGCAATCATATTAACGGTACTAAATGTTAATAGCAAATTTTGGCTTTGATTCCTTTGAGAAGCAGCCGCGGTTTGGATGCCCCTGTTGTATCCGTTAGTTAAACGAATTCAGCAACGGCTTTTGGTTATAAGGTATTTTAGTAGTTCGAGATGCCTTAGGCGGAAACTTTTGGATCTTTCATTGGGTGTTTGTCAACCACAATACTTTGGAACAATTGAAAATCATTATCAACTTCAATAGCTTTTTTGCCTTAAATCATGTCGAATTAGTAGAATTTCTGAAACCAAACTGTAAATTTGAACAAGTTGATCAATCAATTCGGCTAGCGCGTTAGGCATTTCTCTGACTTAATATCAGTAAACATTAACTCACTCTCAGTTGAGTTGTTTTTTATGCCGAGTTTACTTTTTTCAGAGTGAGTTGATTAATCAACTCTGAATGAGTTGAATCAATTCAGAATTCTGAGTTTAAAAAACCTTATTTAGACTTTGCGATTTAATTCGTTGTGAATTAATATCAACTCACTGGAACTTACGAGTTCTGAAAGTCCTCTCTCAGACTGAGTGATTCAACTCATTTTGAGTTAAAATCAACTCACTGGGATTTACAGTGTATGCTGGTATCTAGTATTTTCACTCTTGTACACTTTCCTCCACACAGGCTTATAGGTTTCGGCTCAGGCTAATGTTTTCGAAAATGGTTACCTAAGACTAAGCCCATAAACCTTTACCTACAGCGGGGAACGTAACCAGATTGTCGCCGGCAATACTAAAATGGAAACGGTTTAAAATTGAACTAGTAGCCGGAATTTCAAAATTTTAACGAAGAAAAATTTCAAATTAGAAAATATTAATTTTTGGTTGGTTTAGAAAAAAACACGACACCTAAAAACGTTTGGCATGCAATATTTAATCATTTTATTAACTTGAAAACTTTGGCAGGAAGTTGCTGCAATCACACTGTTGACGACAAATGCTTGCTGTAACAGTTTAAAATGTACGCTGACTGTCTGAAAATTTATTAATAATTTAATGTAAAACGTTTTTGGTAACATATTTGCATCAAATTTTTAACAAAAAATTACATCTAATCATGGTTAAAAGTTGTTCAGTTGCTGTTGTAGGATGCAGTTCAAATTTCGATTTGGATCCGTTTTCCGTCCACTGTAAATTCCAATGAATTGGTTAATGAACTCAGTTAGAGAGTTAGTTATTTCTGGGTTAATAACAGTTAACATTAACTCATTTTGAGTTGAATTGATTCACTCTGAGTTCAGTTGATCTCGGCTAAGTTGAATAATTAAGTCTGAGTGTGTTTTATTGACTCAGAATTCTGAGTTCTGAAAGTCCTAACTAAGATTGAGCGATTCAATTCATTCTGAGTTAAAATCAACTCACTGGGATTTACAGCGCAAGGTTTGGGGCCGGCGGAGCCGATGTGCGGTACAGAACGGCATCTGTGGGCATTAAAGTTGTCAAAAAAGTACAGCGCGACCCTAAATGTGGGGTTTGTTTGCTGGGCAACGTTTCAAAGCTGACATAGACAAGAAGTGACAGGGTAAAAATATCTTACGAAATCTTTGAGACTCAAAGACGAACTTTTGCTATCTGTAACCTGCAGAAGCACAAAATAAATTTCTCGCTCGCTACGCTCTGTCACGAAGACATTTTAGACGAAGTTATCATCTTCCAAGGTGATATCCTGACTCCGTCCATATGTTGAAAGCATAATTTTCTCAGTCCAAAATATTGGATCGCTTTGAGTGGCAAGATTAGTTTCCGCAATCGGCACTAATGTGTTGTTACCACCGGTGCGACCAGGATTTTATTTCGATGGGATAAATCTGATTCAACGCGTTTTTGCTACTACCAAAGGCTGATCCAAACATTTGTGACGGGGTGGGCGGGCTGACAAATGTTATGAAACGGCAAAAATTGTAAAGTGGCAACCTTATCATTTTACCAGCAAAAAAATTTTTTTAGGAAAAAAATTGTGAGGTTTTATCGCACAAAAATTGCTGACGGCAAAAATTATATCTTTTTACAAAATATTTTCTGTGAGAGAAAATTGTAAGGTAGGGATCTTACTATTTTGTAACAAGAAAAATTCTATGGGGGAGCGTAGGCCCCACCCCAGCCGTCCTTTCCCTCTGAATCCACTAGTGGCTACCGCTCGTATCCCCATTGAGAATCAGTTCTGACCTTTGCAAGCTGTTGCAAAGCATGTAATGCTGCGATTTGTCTTTCGTCACGAATTTTTGGATGAGGGGATACGCTGACCGTATGTCCCCTTGTATACGCCTGTGATGCTGTGATGGTTATTACCAGACCTAAAGTTTAATCTTATATTATCTAAAATTTTAATTTTTATCCTACACTCAAAATAATGTTTCTGATATTTTAGAAAAAATTTCTTATATTAAAGAAAAATGATTAGCAAGTTGCACTTGAAAAGTATTTCTGTTATAACAGAAAAATTTTCAAAATTTTTTAAAACAAAGTCTGAAAATAAACGTTTTGTAGTTATTTTTAAGAAAAATTGTCTTAAATATCAGAAAAACTTTTCAGATTTGCCACAGAAAATACTTTTCTGAATAAATTCAGAATTACTTTTTTGTGTGTAGGATTGAAAACGCTTCAAGTGTAATTATATTAGCTAGCTCTTTCAGATAAACTCTCTATAATAAATTAACCGTTGAAGGACTGATTGATCAGAGTAACGCGGTACAAGACGCTGAAACAATCCTATTAAGCCGAATTTTCAACTACCCCCCCTCCGTTCCCAAATACTACAACACCAGCTTTGCTATTTGTATTTGTTGTTAGTACAACAATAAAAGTTAAATGTTCCTCTCATCGTGTCTCGCTTTACCCCGGATATCCTTCGACTAATAGATTTTGTATCGTTAGAGGTAGTTTTAAGCAATCTACTGTGTGACAATAGGACGCGACACAAACTGTTTCATGCTCAAAAAGTTACAAAACGATATTTTGTGTGTTGAATAAATTTTCACAGCTCTGCCGCTGTCGTTGTTGTTGTTGTTGTTGTTGTTGTTGTTGTTGTTGTTGTTGTTGTTGTTGTTGTTGTTGTTGTTGTTGTTGTTGTTGTTGTTGTTGTTGTTGTTGTTGTTGTTGTTGTTGTTGTTGTTGTTGTTGTTGTTGTTGTTGTTGTTGTTGTTGTTGTTGTTGTTGTTGTTGTTGTTGTTGTTGTTGTTGTTGTTGTTGTTGTTGGCTTTTTATTATTTGTGGCATGCAGACGGGTCATAGCAATTTGAAATGGCGGCCGGCGGACGAAATGAGTGCAATGTTGCAAACGCTTTTAAGTGAAATCGGAAATTGTTCAAATGAGCGTACAAAATTTCTACAAATAATTCTCGTATAGTATAGTTGGTCGATAAATAGCTGATGAGACAGATATACTTAATATATCTTTTTCATGTTACCAGCATGGTATGCATTTAAATATCGCATAGGCTGTGTGGTACACTGTTTTGTACACATTTACGCCTAAATGAGACGTTTCGAATGAATTAGGCTTTAGGAAAAGGCTTACGCATAGGCGTAGCTTATGGGATAATTTAGCCGTTTTCAAAACCTAAACCGCAGCCTACAAGGCTCATGTTTTTGATATCAAATAATTGTAGAGTGCACTTTGATTTAAAGGCTGTACTTTGTTTATGAAATGTTGGTGCATGAATTAGAATTTGTTATCAACTGAAGTATATTTATTGCAAAATAACGTTGAAACCAACGGTAAAAGCGTTCCAGTTTGGTTACCATTGGTTCATTTTGGCTACATTGAGCTGTTCTCGCGTTCAGAATCAAAATTTCAGTTAATCTGTTTACTGTAGTTACCCGAATAATGGGGGGCGGGTAATAAGATCGGGGTCCTCATTTTGAGTTCCAATCAACAACATGTGTATCCCAAATAATAGTCTGTATACGGATAGAGTCCCTAAACCCTAATTAGAGTACATAAATGTCAATTATCCCTAATTGTAACGCAAAAATGACTCCAGGAGCAAATAAAGTTGTGTTCGAAATTTTATAGTGTACTTAAGTTTTGAAAAAACATTCCTAAGTATAGCCTTGCATCATCGCTCAGGCTATTGCCACAAGACAAATAAACGTTTTAATTCAACAGACAACTGCAGTACCGGATACATATCAGTAACGAAAGGTGCCGGAGCGTGGGTTAAAAATAAGTGAAGTCCGTAACCTAATAACAAGGGGCGGGGTACCCTTTGGAGAAGCCAAATAAAAATATCAGTCCTCCTCTTATTCGTGTCACTGCAGTACTAGGTACGGTAAAATTTAAATTTTATTAATATATAATAGCAAGAGCTGATAATGACAAGAGTGTGCAAATCTTGAGGTCCCGCATAGTGCGTTTTTGGCCAACCCTCCCTTTGTTTAGAGGGAGGGTCGCTATCAAATGATTACCCGTAAATTAAACTACAAGAAGAGCATGACGCCACATACATAAAGTGCCACGGTTCGCTTTGGTTGTCCCCCCCCTCTAAATAAACGGTGTGGGGAAAAACGCAACGCGTGCCAGATACATTCTTTCTTCGCAGAAAGTGTCCAGTTGCACTCCTCTTGTTAAATAGCGATTACCCACTCTTGATAATAGGTAAATCAAGAAAAAAATGTTTGTTCAATTTTAGAATATTTTAATGATATGATTTTTTGCGTGGTATTATTTTAAGAACCATGGGTATTAGATATGTATACTCCTTAACGTAACATTGTGACTAAAGGATGCGCTTTGCTAGCGCCGTCTCCTTGGAATGGTCTGAATGACACCACTTGCTTACTATCGTTTCGATAATCATAAATGTATAATTGAACGTAACCTTAGTTTTAACATAATTATTAGCTGGTCGTAATGCTTTCATCATCTGTCTATGACGAAGATATGAGTAAGTTACCAGTTAAAATAATTTCAACTGCAGTTGTGTAATATTTTTTAAGTTTACCGCTCCCATCACTGCATTCGATTCGCTTACACTGCAAAAAATGGTGAGTCAAATTGACTCTATCCGAAATAGGCTCTGCGAGACTACACAAACTGAGTCAACTTCCACTCTGCCAGAGTCAAACGTGCGACTCAGTGAGTCGAATTTGGACTCTGGCGGAGTTGAATTTGACTCATTTTGTGTAGTCCCGCAGGGCCTATTTCGGAGAGAGTCAATTTGACTCACCATTTTTTTGCAGTGTATGTCAATTGAACGCTATTCTAGGCAGCGTTGTATTGTAGTTTAATCCACGTTGTGCTTTAGAAAACAGCTGAAACACCGCAGATACGCAATGCTAAAGTCATTCCAGCTAATGTTTTGTGTGTATTAATTGTGCACGAAAGCTAAAAGATAGACGCATCATACATCAAGGGCGATTATTTGTTGGGTATTCGTTAAAAATATCAGTCAGGCGATTGAAATATTGCAATTGCTTTGGTATAAGGAAACTTTTGCGGCTTAAAATAAGTCTAGCAATGCGTATATCGTTAAATCTAAGCCTAAACCTAGACTACTGCGTAAGAATAGGTCTAAAACTAAGCTTAACCCTAAGTCTAGCAAGAAAACGTGTCTAAAGCTAAAACGTACTCTATTGTAGCCTTATTTATTTAGTTATATATCATGTGTGCTTTCATCAAAATACTTGCAATTAGACAGATCGAAAAAACCAAGTATGCTTTATATAGCAATTAAAGCTTCAACTTTCATGTGCGCACAACGCCAAGTTTACTCGTGTTTATAAATCACATAAACTAAAAAAATCTTGGCCCATATTCTCAAATGCATATATAACCGGTCATCAGTTAGTAATAGGTTTTCAAACTAACGTAATTGCAGATCTCAAAATTTGCACATAAGTAGCGAAAATTGAAAACCATAAATGTGCTGAATTTTAAATCTCACCATTCCCGGGTTCGAAAGTTACACGACCTATCACCAACTGGTAATAGGTGCTAATCACATTTGAGAATACGGGCTCTTGTTATAAACCAATGAAATGTTTAATGTATATCATTTGGGTTTGAAATTTTGTTCAACAGCTTGCATTAGTTTAGTTCACAGAATGCATTAAGAACTAATTTTAGAGCAGGAGAACTTTCAACTGAACCAGAACCCTGCTGTTCGCTGGATTGGTTGAATGGATTTAAATCTTCGAACTGGTAAAGTAATCAATAATCAAATTAGGGTTCAAACTTTTGTCACTTTGTCCATTTGCTGGTTATAAGCTTAAGTAGTGTATGATTTGGTGTTAAATTGATTTTAGTAGCGTTTGAAAAGCTTCAACTTTGCATATATTTCATTGGACTGCTGAATTTTAAAACTTTACGTTTTTCATCGCGGTTTTGAGGCATACCAGTAGTTTGAGAGGGTCAGGGCTTAAAACCTTCCCAGAAAAGTGCCCTCTAGAAAGGAGTCACAAATTAGTCCTGAAAATCAACAACATGCGGCCCCTGCTAAGATTGTTTGCCCTCTAGCTGTTGTGCTTTTAGGGCCTGTTTCTGCCGGGTTTTTGTTGGACCCTCTAGAAAATTTTCAACCTTGTTTGCAAGTCATTAAAACCCCTTGAATGCCGCTCCTGAAAATTTTTTAGCCTCTCGCCCCCAGCAAGCTGGCTAAGGGCCTGTGCTGAAGTTCATTACTTTAGAAATATACTTTTAGGGCTTGAGTATGTTGCTAGCAACACTATACTTTGAGTGACTGATAAAATTCTGTACTGGACTTAACTTGGTCCAGGAACCATTTACACGATCTCACTAAGATAACTGACATTTACGGTCCATTTTGGACCCTTTATCCATTACGGACCTTAATTAAGGAAAATAACTCCTAGAGATTTCAACCCAATATACGGATCCCCGGAAGCTAATAGTTCGTTCCCTCTCTCATTAGAGTCACTAAAGTTTAGTTTTCGTGTGAATCAAATTTTTACAGAGTTTCAACCATGAATTGAACTAAAAACTTTCAATCAACTCTTATTTTCTTTAAAAATTTGGAAAACTTACCTATTCAAATGGTTGTTAGCAGTAACATGGTTTAATTTCAAATTTACAAATTTTGAACTCTAAAATTTTTCAAATATCAGTTTATTTAGCTTTCATTAGCGATGGCATTGCGCTAATTTATGACTTCTACGGCGTTTAAATTTCAAACCGACTCATGTATCGAGTCTAACGAAACGCTCGTTTCGAACCCGCCCTGTTTTCCACCAATGTTTTACTCAAAGTTAACAAATACTTGTCTTGATCTACGCTCATATTGGTTTTCAATTGGTAAGTTGTGTGAATTTTGTATACATTTTGCATTTACTTTTTTAAGTTCTGTTAAATTTTAAAATTTTGTTGTCAAATGAAATTTTACTGATAAAATGTTGTAATTTGTGCAATTATGGTATATATATAACTTTATATACATGGCGTAACTACGGAAGGTCCACTAACTTTACTTATATGTATGACTTAGATTCCTGGTAAAAAGCAACTGCCTATGTTGTTCGTCATTGACTCGACAGTTGGCAAATGTAAAGAACAGGCGCGGAACAGTATTTTAGAAGCATGTTCCTAAGCCTAAGCGTAAGCGTAAGAATGAGCATATTCTTTAGCTTAAGCATAAACGGAAGAATGAGCATATTCCTAAGCCTATGCCTAAGCCTAAACCTAAGCATAAGAATGAGCATATTGCTAAGCCTATGCCTAAACTTAAGCAAGTAAAAAATCAGTCTAAAGCTTAAGCTTACTCTATAGCGCTCACACAGAAAAACATTCCGCCCCTGATCTTTACATGGTCCCTTCCAGTTTAAAATATGTTTTTATTTGGGAACTGTACTCTGTCAACGTTTAATTTTAGCGTTGAATATTTAGTTTTTAACTGAAGCTGTTAAACGAATCAGATACTGATTTAAGTATACTTTTACGAAGAAAAAAAAGCAAAAGAATAATGAATTTAATTACAATTTAAAATTATTCTTACCAGGCTTTCAACCGAAAACAATGTTGTTTGTATAAAAAATTGTTACAACTAAACCGGTCCGTCATGTATTTCTTGGATACTGGCACCACCTGTGAGATATTCCCATGACAAGTCAATCCCAGTTGTTTACATTAGAAATCAAATTCGTTTTTTGCCGCATTATTTTAATTTTTGACTTAATTTTACTTCAAAATTTTAAACAACAGTACGCGGTATACGGTAGATAAATGCAGTGCTCCAAAGCGTAATTTTTTCGTAATCCAGTAAAAAAACCCGCTACGGACGCTAAATCTGTATTAAAATGTCAATTTTTGATACTTAATAGTCCCAAACTCGCAATATGACAACTAAACAATCCTCAGTAGAGAGCGTTGTCCATCACAGTTCAGGGATACGGAAACAAGTTTCGCTAAAGATGTCAAATCTATTCAAAGATTCCCGTTAAGCTTAAGCAGTACCAATAGTGCATGATACTAGAGTGTGCAACTCTTGCGGTTTCGCATGGTACAAAATGTAGCACGGGCGTTGCGTTTTTGGCCGACCCTCCCCACCCTTGTTTAGAGGCGGGGGGGGGGGTTGCTACCGTATGAATCCCCTAAATTAAACTATAAGGGAATCGTGTTTGACGCCGCATAATAAAGTGTCATGGCTCGCACCGGTTGTACCCCCTCCCCTTCTAAATAAAGGGGGTAGGGAAAAAACGCAACGCATGCCGGGTATATTCTTTTCTACACAGAATGTGTCCAGTTGCACACTTGTTAAATAGCGATTATCCACTCTTTGCTGCACTATTAAACAGTTTCAAGAATACGTTAACACTCCTATATAACATTAGATTAATTATTCTAGCAGTGCTGACTGTTACTGAATGAAGTACACTGTAAATTCCACTGAGTTGGTGTGAACTCTGAATGAGTTGAATCACTCTCAGTCTGGGTTAGAACTATCAGAAATCATAATTCTGAGTTGATTCAATTCATTCTAATTTAATTAATCAACTTCCCCGGCATCAACTGAACTCAGACTGAGAATCAATGCAACTCAAAGGGAGTTACTAAATTTTCGTCTGAGGTGATTAATAAACTCATTGGGATTTACATTGTAGGTGTAGCAAGAATTTTTTCAAATGGTTCTGCTTAAAGATGGCTAATTGTAAAAAATAGGCTTCTAAATGCGATCTGCGGTTTGCGATTGCAGATATTTGTTTTAATGTAACTGATGTGTGGGGAACGTTGTTTGGAGTTGTCACCATTAACATGATAAATCATTTTTGCCCAATGTATAGGCCTAGTAACACAAGGGTATTATCACACATCTTAGTAGACACGTACTGTAATATATTTTGTGGCACCGATTACAAAATTAATTTTCTGACCTGTCGATTGTGTTTGTCTTTTGGAATACGTGCAAAAAATTGGCAAAATGTAAATATTCTGTTACTGTTCGCTTAATTGTTGAGCATTAAGCTTAGGTTTGTGTTCAGAGCCCATATTCTCAAATTTGAGTACCACCTATCATCACTTGGTGATAGGTCCTATAACTTTGGAACCAGCGCATTGTGAGGTTCGAAGTTCAGCACATTGTTCGCGTGTGATTTGCCTTTACTTCTGCACCAATTTTGACATCTGCAATTGCAGTTGTTCGCCAGTTTGAGAAAACCTATCGCTAACTGATGATAGGTGCTATACGCATTTGAGAATATGGGTTCAGGATTAGCTTTTGATAGTTGCGCTTAGTATCACTTTGTAGCTTGTATAAACTAAAATCTGTATGAAATTTTGTATATTTTATTATTGTTTTATATTTATTTTGTTTCATTATTGTTTTTATGTTTATTTTGTTTCAGGTGTCAATCAACTTGGCGGTGTTTATGTCAATGGTCGGCCTTTACCTGAAGGTATACGTCAAAAAATTGTTGAGCTCGCGCACAACGGCGTTCGTCCGTGTGATATTTCGCGATCGTTACGCGTTTCACATGGTTGTGTGTCGAAGATTCTGGGCAGGTAAATTTTTGCTTTAAGTCGGGGGGGGGGGGGGTGCAGTATCCCCCGTTTATATTTTCAACACCAAAAAACTTTGTATCACAATTTAATATTGAAATGGCGTTTGGCGTCTTGCGCCACGTCATATGGTTCTCTCGTTTTCTGAGATCCACTGACGCACTCTTGCATACGGCTGAAAATGACATTGCCAGGAGTTTGCAACCCGCACTCATGTCTTTGTTTTATTTGTTTTCTAGGAATTTAATACGAATTTTGTAAGTTATTAACACAAGAAAATACCGTATCGAATATTTTTACACAAAGTGGCTTTTCAATTTCCAAATTTCTGGCCAAGGCCTTGGAAGGAAGTAACACAGCCAAAAGCACCTTCACAGGCTTAATCTCTTGCCTTTTTTGTGTCTAAAAAATAGTTTTCGCTCGCTTTACAAGCTCTTACTCAAGATACTAAAATTGCTCAAACCAAAAAATTAAGATTATCTAATCTTGGTTGTGACACAATAGTACGTTATGGCACAAATAGAAAGATATGGCAATACACGCTCGGACAGTTTAAGAATAACAAATTAGAATAATATAAAAATTTTGCTTAAATTTCCGAAAGAGAACTATTTTCAATACCGAAAATACCGGAAAATTCCCGTGAAAAATACCGGATTTAATACCGGAACCGAATAGCGAAAAATTTCAAGTTTCCCTACCGGAACCGGAATTCCGGTCGCACTCGGATATTTTGATATATACATATATACATACATATACACTTATATACTTATATATAAGTATATGTAAAGAAATATATATATGATTAATTTGTTGTACCTCTACTTACTGACGACTAATTATGTATCGTTATCGCATTTAAGTTTTATCTTTATCCCAACAGCACTTTTGCTAGTTAAGCAGCACACTTCACCTTGAAAAGTTTTCGCAATTTGAATACGGCATAATGAGTTTTGAACGAACACAAAACTTTTATACCACTTAGCTAATTAAATTATCAATAATATCTAATAGTTTTGAAGCGGTCTCGATAAACTTTACGGGTTTTGTAAGACAATTGTCGGCAAAAACAACTACTGAGTTCGACTTGTAGTAAGTTTGACCATGAGAAATTGTTGCAAAATCATGGTTCATAATGTGAAAATTTTCTGCTCGTTTTGCGGTTGAAGCTATTGGATGTTCGAGTAATCTACTGATCGATTGCTTATAACATGGCTGGTTTATTCGTTGCTTTACCAATAGTCGCAATATTTAGCGTGACCACTCAGAAGCTGGTTTAAACCCAAAAAACCCGGTTTTCGAAAGGTTTAAGTAAACGTTTTCGAAATGTAAGCCTAAGCCTAAACTTAATACTGCGGAGGGAGTGCGTATATGACCGGAAAAGGTTTAACAAAAAGCAGTGCTTTTTATTTCGAGTCTATTTTAAAACTATACAAATCGCCCAACTTTGCGCATTGCGCAAGTGTTAGCGAATTCAAACAATCTGTATGCAACTTTTCTAATCATAGAACAATCGCGTTTATATACTATGAAACTACAGTAAATAAAGTATGCGGGGAAACTTGCTCAAAATACGTATGTTGGGTATTCCAGCTTTAATATATAGATTAAACAGGTCACCGATGGTCTCTACGTAGACTGCAGATAACACAGAAGATTTAATTACAATGTGCAGTTTGCTAAATATGCAGTAAAAAATGATTTGAAAATGCCTAAACCAAGATTATAGTAATTATTGTAGTTCAGTGAGGTTTGCAAGCCGCTCCAAGCTTATCATCAAATTTTTAAAAATGTAGGCTTGGTCCATTTTAACCAGGAAGGCGCTGGCCGGCTTTTACCGGCTCCGGTCCTTTTTAATCAACAAGGCTCCGGTCCTTTTTCAACGCTCCATATTTGATTCATTTGTGACGGGTTTAAAAACGTGAAATGAGTTACTATCATTATGCTGAATAAATACGCTTGAACTTCACAACATTATACATATTGAAAGCCTACAGCGAATGATAATACATCATTTAGAAGTATGGTTGTTGAAGCGTGAAGCCGCTCATTGGTTGTTGCTCTGGCTCGTCATAGCGATACACGGTTGTACCTGCCGTTAAGTTGGTTTTGCTGAACAACCAAGGGCGCCGACATCGGGGATATATCTCTGCCGGAAATTTGTAGTGAAAACAGAACAAGGTTGCCATTTCACAGGCTGTCAAACAAACATACAGACGTGCAAACGCTGTCTCGCTCGCTCGCTTGCTTAAAACGTTTAGAGTTAAGTAGCCCCCAGCCTAAACGAATCCATGGCTCAGCTCATGTGCTGCCCCTAAGCTGGTTTTGTCAAAGGCTATGGCAGGTTGGTTGAAAATAGTCAGCTACATAGGATTAAGAAACATCAAAATATACTTGTGTGCGTATAAAGTGTATAAAAATAGACAAAAATGAAACGCTTTTTGAAATATACATTGCATAAAAGATACGTTTCATGGAGATTCTATAGGTTTTGACTTAAATAGCTCCACCAGGTTCGTAGCCAGCTAACTTTGCTAGAACAGCTAAAAAAGTTTTCAGGAGTGGCATACAACGGTTTTCAACGACTTACAAGCAAGGTTAAAAAAATTCTAAGGGGCAAAAAATTTGTCCAGGAGGGGCTGAGCCGTTCGTGGTTACCAGCCAGGGCTTGAATGGGGAATATAATTAGACTGAAAAGTTTGTGGCGAACAATATCATTTTAAAACTTTGGATTCGCAAAACTTGAAAATTTTCTGGTACCAGTTAACAAGACACAAAATCATAAATTGAAATTCAAGTGTTCTTCAGGGTTGCGCTATACTTGACGTCCGGCGCCGTCCGTCACCATGTGTCACCCGTACGGCGCTGTCCGTCACCGTGTGTCACCCGTACGGCGCTGTCCGTCACCGTGTGTCACCCGTACGGCACTGTCCGTCACCGTGTGTCACCCGTACGGCGCTGTCCGTCACCGTGTGTCACCCGTACGGCGCTGTCCGTCACCGTGTGTCACCCGTACGGCACTGTCCGTCACCGTGTGTCACCCGTACGGCGCCGTCCGTCACCATGTGTCACCCGTACGGCGCTGTCCGTCACCGTGTGTCACCCGTACGGCGCTGTCCGTCACCGTGTGTCACCCGTACGGCGCTGTCCGTCACCGTGTGTCACCCGTACGGCGCTGTCCGTCACCGTGTGTCACCCGTACGGCGCTGTCCGTCACCGTGTGTCACCCGTACGGCACTGTCCGTCACCGTGTGTCACCCGTACGGCACTGTCCTTCACCGTGTATCACCCGTACGGCACTGTCCTTCACCGTGTATCACCCGTACGGCACTGTCCTTCACCGTGTATCACCCGTACGGCACTGTCCTTCACCGTGTATCACCCGTACGGCACTGTCCTTCACCGTGTATCACCCGTACGGCACTGTCCTTCACCGTGTATCACCCGTACGGCACTGTCCTTCACCGTGTATCACCCGTACGGCGCTGTCCGTCACCGTGTATCACCCGTACGGCACTGTCCGTCACCGTGTGTCACCCGTACGGCACTGTCCGTCACCGTGTGTCACCCGTACGGCACTGTCCTTCACCGTGTGTCACCCGTACGGCACTGTCCTTCACCGTGTATCACCCGTACGGCACTGTCCTTCACCGTGTATCACCCGTACGGCACTGTCCTTCACCGTGTATCACCCGTACGGCACTGTCCTTCACCGTGTATCACCCGTACGGCGCTGTCCGTCACCGTGTGTCACCCGTACGGCACTGTCCGTCACCGTGTGTCACCCGTACGGCACTGTCCTTCACCGTGTGTCACCCGTACGGCGCCGCCCGTCACCGTACGTCTTGCGCAAACCTTGGCATATGCTTTTACAGGATAATCGCATTAGCCACAGCGGTTAGAAAAGTTTCATGACAGTAACAATATTTACGGTATTGGCATCTCGTAAACAACACTACGTATTTACACATGTGCCCAACGCCGACTTCTATAATAATTGAACTTGATACAGGGTTAAGAGTTAAATTCACTCCAAATATGATATGTTCAACCAAGAGTGGATGATCATTTACACAAGAGTGTGCAACTTGGTACTCATTCTGTATGTACAAAAGAATGTACTCAGCGCACGTTGCGTTTTTGGCTGACCACGATTATTTAGAGGCGGTTGAAATTTTGCGCAGACGAAAGAAATACATAAATATGCCGGCCGGTGTTACTTTAAGGAGCGTCCAAGTTTCTGGTGGGTCTATAAAAGATTAGGTTTAGATTCTAGATTACATTTTTTGCTTAGGCTTAGGCTTAGGCTTAGGAACGCACTTTTGCGACGCATAGGCTAAGGCTTAGGCTTAGGTATATGCTTAATCTATTGTTACGCCCCTTACACTAACATTGGCCAATATTCCAACGGCTAAAAAGTGTACGGATTATAATATTTATTCTGAAAATTCCAAATCTATTATGTAACATCGATCCCGCTACTAAATAAGTCGACTACAGCAAAAACGCAACGCTCGGTAGTACATTTTGTATCACGTGAAATTTTTCACAGTTTCACACTCTTGCTCAAAGAGTGATCATCAACTACGCTTCGTTCAACGACGTACTTTGAACAACATTTTACTGTTTGACTTTTATAGGTGATTAGCGTTAAACTAGCAGAAATCTCTAAACACATTTGTTGTGTCGTTTGAAAGTATGATTACAAAATGGCGCATATAAGTACCCCGTGGGAAATTAGATGCTTTCCCACGAGCTTGTTGGTTCAACCAGTAATCCTCGAAACGATTGCAGTACAACACAACCAAAATGCCCATAATACTTGTAGGGTCGCTTTGACCAAATTCAAGCTTAGTTGTGTGTTTGGTTAATTTAATTGAAATTTGAACTCAACATGATGTACCGCGATTAGTACATACTATAATAGTCTGTGTCATGTTACATCATGAGAAATATATTGCAAACATTTAGTTGAACAAATATTCAAAAAGCGAATTATAAAGCAATTTTACTGGTTTCGCCGTTCTGTTTGCACCAATTGACCAGCGCTGAATAGTTCAATTGAATAGTTTAGTTTAAAATTTGCAGTATTAATTTCAAGGATGGTCAATTGTAAAACATGCCCACTTGCTCGCTCGTATCCTACCTGAGGCCTAACACAAGTAGTCTATGTTTGAATTTATGGCCCAAAAGATCACGGGCGGAACGTTTTTCTGTGGCACTGGAATAACGTGAGCTTAAGCGTTAGCCTATTTTTTTGCTTAGACTTATGCTCGTTATTTTAACGCTTAGGCTTGCTTAGGCTTCGGCTTAGAAATATACTGCTGCTTCTGGATCGAGCCTGTTTCATGCATTGGCCGAAATCGTTAGATTGATTCTTAGCGTTTACAATAAATATATGGTTGAACTTCAACTTGAACAGTATTGCAATCGTAACAAACACTTATAGTAGCACAATATATCAACGAAGTTAGGTTTAACTTTGGGCTGTGTCAGTATCCATATTTGATAATAGTTTTGGCCCATGTTACGTTGAGTGGCGTAACAGTAGCATAAGCATATTCCTGAACCTAAACCTAAGACGTAAAGCCATTGCGTAAATAATGTACCGGTAATTAAGTTTATACAATAAGTTGGACTAAACCTTATGCATACTCTGTTATAGTTGTCTAAACCTTATGGTCACTAAATTATAGCCCTGCGGAGAAACGATACGCCCTTAAAGTTACATGCCGTTAATTTTAAAAACACAATACTTTAAATCTCGGGTTTTACTCAAATTTGGTTGACTTACTGTAATTGTTAAACCCATCTCGATAACACACTCATGAACACATGGAGTAGTGTTTCCAAAACATTAATATGTATAAAAACGCAATTGAAACATCGTTTATTTCAACTGAAAACGGCCGTAAAAACATTTCAATGTAAAAATAATTATGAAACGGTAAAGCATACACTGTTAATTCCACTGAGTTAATAATTAATCAACTCAGACGAAAAGTTAGTTATTTCTGAGTTATAATAACAGTAAACTTTATCTCTCACTCTGAGTTGACCAGATTCTCACAGGAAGTTGAGTTGACTCCGTGGGCGATGATTTATATACATCAGAATGAGTTGAATTAACTCAAAATTGTGAGTTCTGATAGTCCCAACTCAAACTGAATGATTTAACTCATTGTGAGTTAAAATCAACACACTGGAATTTACAGTGTAGTTTACTTCAGCTTCAAAGTTTCACAAAAAGAAAATTTACTATAAAGAACTGTTGTTTTAGATACTACGAAACTGGATCGATACGGCCTGGAGTGATCGGTGGATCAAAGCCAAAGGTTGCAACGCCGCGTGTTGTAGAATGCATTGCGCAATACAAACGCCAGAATCCAACAATGTTCGCTTGGGAAATAAGAGATCGGCTACTTGCTGATGCAATCTGTAATCAAGATAACGTTCCGAGTGTGTCGTCAATTAACAGGTACCACATTTGTTGTAGTTTTTCCTACACTGTAAAAAATGCGGAGTCAAATTGACTCTCTCGGAAACAGGCTTTTCCTGACTACACAAACTCAGTCAAATTCGACTCCACCAGAGTCAAATTCGATTCACTGTTGACTCTGGCCGAGTCAAATTTGACTCAGTTTGTGTAGTCAGGAAAAGCCTGTTTCCGAGAGAGTCAGTTTGACTCCCCATTTTTTACAGTGTAGGAGTAACACGAAATATGACAAAAGCAAGCTTAATGTTGGTGGTTACTGAGTACACACGGTAAATTTCGCTGAGTTGATTTTAACTCAAAATGAGTTGAATCTACTCTGAAGTCGGAGCTCTTAGTTAGGGCTTTCAGAACTCAAAATTCTGAGTATATTAAACTCATTCTGAGTTAATCAGCACAGAGTGAGTTAACATTTACTGTTATTAAGTCAGAAATAACCAGAAATAAATATTCTGTCTCGTCTGAGTTTATTAGTCAACTGATTGTAATTGACAGGGCACATATTACTGGTTTAAGACATGGTTCGAGGAGGTGGTAACCAAATTTTGCCAAACGTCAATGCTCATGAGAGTCTATTGGGTTATTACGTTCATTCGTTTAACCTTTAAAAATGACATAAACGAACAATATTATTATTTTGTTAGTATTTAGCTACACTATAAATTGCTATGATTTAATCAACTCAAAGACAGAATTAGTTATTTCTGGTTATTTCTGAATTAATAATAGTAAATTTTATCTCACGCTGAGTGGATTTAATTCCGGGTGAGTTGATTGATTAACTCAGAATGAGTCGAAACAATTCAGAATTCTGACTTCTGAAAGACCGAACTTAGAGCTTGGACTTCAGAGTGGATTTAATTCATTATCAGTTAAAATAAACTCTCTGGTATTTACAGTGTAAGTAATTCTTGCAGTAATTGTACGAATTAATTTCACCTTGCAATAAATGCGGCATAAATTTTGCTCAAAAACAAGTTCTGCGCACATTTAAACTCAGTTGACGCTGAAAACTGTTGGCTAAATTTGCAATATTTACAGGATAGTCCGAAACAAGGCGTCCGAAAAAACGAAACCCATTCCGCATCAATCACAACACAAAACCAGCAACAGAACCGGATCTCACAACGCAACAGGCGATGGAGGCAACACCAACTCACGAATACGGCAAATCGCGTCGCCACAGTCGATTGTCTCTAGTCAAGATGAGGACGATGACGAAATCGGTTTCGTTCACCATTCGCTTACTCGAGGAAGCAGCCATACTCTGAACACGTCTGTTCCGTCAAACACTGGATCACCAGAAGATAGTGGAGGTAACGGCCGGTTGAGGTACTCAATCAATGGGATTTTGGGCATTCCGCAACAGCAACAACATTGTGGCGAGACGACTCAAATTGAAGAACGAACAGTTGCAAGTGATCGAAATGGGTTGAGCATGGACGTTACGCTGAGTGGTGAAAATATTACGGTTGCAAGCAACGGTATCGGATGTGGATCTCATGCGGCGAAGAAACTTATTGGTGAGTTGATTAATGATTTCACAATCGTCTGCTATTTACTACAAACTAAAACATAAATTATAGCTTAACTAGACTTGAATATTATGTTACGCCAAACTGAAATGACTGGAAGCATTAAACTAAACTACAGCTTTAAACTTAACTAAACTAGCATATTTTTAAGTCTAAAACGAATTTACGCTAAACTTATTTTTGGTACAAGTAATAAGTTCTGCCTAGAAACCATAGTTTAAACTTAAAATATGCAAGTTTTAAAAGAGTTTAAGCGTAATTAAGCCGATTTGTTAGTTTTGTGGGTCTAGAAAGTTAGCTTAATATTGTTGGATTAACGAAGCTTAAATCAAGTTACTTTAAGATTATACAGAGAACTGGTTTTTTTTAATTTTTGTTTAAAGTGGAATGGTTTTACATTAATATTCAGAAGTACAATTTGTTGTAAATAAATCAATTATTGTTGAATAAGATGGCACATGTAAAGATCTGGGGCGCAACATTTTTCTGCCCGACGAGAAAAGAGTAAGCTTAAGTTTTAGACTAATTTTTTGCTTGGCTTAGGCTTAGGAATATGCTTATAAGAATAGGGGCGGAAGAGTAGTATAAGCATATTTGTAATCCGAAGCCTAAGCCTTAGCGTAAAAGTGAACTAAGCGTACACCCAAGCCAAAGCAAAAAAATTCGTCCAAATCTTAAGCTTTCTCTATTCCAGTCTTATGGAATAACGTTCCGCTCCTGATCTTTACATGGGCCAATGTGCTAAAGTACCGCAAACCGTATCATAAATTATAAATAATTTTAAAATCGGTGGAATTTGTGTTTACTGTACAGAATTTGCTACAATTTTTTGAATATTGTGTTAAGTTGATTTTTAGAAATGTTATTTTTTGTTTCAGGTCAAAAACCCGAAATTTCCAGTACAACTGGTGATTCATTCGTACCGCTCGATTCGACAAATGGACTGACTCAAGTAATGTTTAAATTGAAAATTTTTAAATTTCGACTGGAAAACGTAGGTTATTTTTACACCGATATATTAAGACACAAATAATTTTAACTAAGTTCACTTTTAATGAATTTAAACATTGAGTTGAAATGTTTTGACATCATTGTATATTCACTGTAAATTCCATTGAGTTGATTTTAACTTGCACTACAGAAAATGATGAGTCAAATTGACTCTCTCCGAAATAGGCTTTTCGGGACTACAACAAACTGAGTCAAATTCGACTCTGCCAGAGTGAAATTCTACTCGCCCAGAGTGAAATTCGACTCACCTGAGTCGCTCAGTTAGTCGAATGTGACTCTGGCGTAGTCGAATTTGATACATTTTGCGCAGTCACGAAAAGTCTATCTCGGAGACAGTCAACTTGACTCAGCATTTTTGCAGTGCACAATTAGTTGAATCACACAGTTTGAGTTAGGATTATCAAAACTCAGAATTGTGAGTTGATTCAACTCATTCTGAGTTAATTGATCAATTCATCCGGAATAAAATTGATTGAGAGATAAAATTAATTCAATTGACTTAATGCTTACTATTATTAACTCAGAAATAATTAATTCTTTATCTGAGTTGGTTATTCATAATACTGCTCCGTCCCTGTTCTTTACATTGGTCCAATAATGCAACAAATGTTGCAAAACCTTTGTCATAATTTGAGATTAATATTTTGTGTCTTTACCTATCGTTTGTGCGCTATCGTTCGATTCTTGCAGTAAAGCTAATGTTAGATTCTTACAGTAAAGCTAATGTTTTGTGCAATGAAAATGCTGCGAGCGATTGCAATTTGTTGTAACTCCTAGGAAAGTCAGCTTTTTTACACGTTTACATTCCAGACATGGTTAACGCAACACAATCGCGAAGCTAGTAACAATAACACTGATGCAACCGTTAAGCATGGCGACGCTTCAAGCAATCAACTCCAACATTCCTCACAGCACCAAATCAAGAACGCGTCAGATTCAACAAATACAACTACTCCAACACCCCTTGACTCAAATCACAACGATCCCCAGGGCAGCTTTGTTTCTCAAAGTCACACTTTTTACGGGGGTCAGCTTCAAAATCAATTAGATTCTTTAGCGTCGTTATCATCGGTGAATACCACCGTTGTCGATCTCGGGTCAACAGACCTTCTTCAAATGTCGCTTACATCCGGAGGGGGACACTCAGACACAAGCATTGGCCCTCACTCACATCAGCAACAGCATTTCAATATATTCAGCCATCCCCATTATCCGTCATATTTTAACCAAATTAACAGCACATTCGGTTCACCTATACATCATTCGGGTCACCATATAAACATTGATGACAGTTTACCGGCGTCGTCGATAGGTGGCGTCGCTGCTAAACAACTTCAACAACAGCAACCGCAGCTAATAAGCTCGAACGGGATTCGACAACCGGGGCCAGTTGGAAATTCGACTACCGATGCTGCTGGATTGTTCGAAAGTCCACACAGTACCTCTGGAAATGTATACGGCGAATTTGAAGGTTAGTAAGAAAGAGTTTCATTTTTGTGGCATAATTTAAATGGTCATTTGGCTACGGCCGGACTCTCAATTTCGATTTCTTAAAAGTATTCGACACTTGAATAACACAAGGCTTTTTAGGTTACGGTAAACTTAAAATATTACAGCAATTTTGGTTATGTTTTAATCAGGATTACACTTGGTTTACAGGTTTCGAATATTTCAGATTTTTGGCATAAAAACGTAGGCTTAAGCTCGTCGAGAAAGTGTACACACGCTTCGGGCTATTGATATTCGGTAACAAAAAATGAGTATTTTACGCTTTATGCAGACACTACAGACAATTGGCTTGCACATCTAATGCTTATATCAACGACCCATGTAAAAATCAGGGTCGGAGTGTTTTTTGTGGGACTAGAATTGAGCAAGCTTAGCTCTAGACTAATTATTTTGCTAGGCTTAGGCTTAGACTTAGATTAGACTTATGCTTAGGCATAGTAATATGCTTATAATACTGTTCCGCCGCCACTGTTGTTTACATTGGCCATATCAACTAAGCAAAGCTAAATTTAAAATTACGTCAAAAACTATTGATGCGTTAATTTCAATAAAAATTAACAAATTTTAGACCATCTGTGCGGTATTTGAATTTTAAAACATTTTGTTTACAATCAAAATATAATTACTTGAATTTAAACGAACACCCATCAGCTATTGTCATTTGTCGGCAGTCTTGCGTATATGTGACCAAAATTTTTATAATATATCTACGTGACAAAAAGTTATAATTACTCGTGGCGAGTAGAGAATTGGTCTATTGGATATTTGTGACAAAAAAATAGCACTTTTGTTAAGAGCGTTAGCTCTGGTACACCTTCGCTGAAGGCTTAGGCTCAAAGTAAGCCTAAATTTTTAGACATATGTAAGCCTATTTCCTAAAATTAACCATAAAGTTTTGGGTAGACGATCAAAGTTAGACTATCATGTAGGCTTAATAAATTAGCTATTCTTGCGATGGCCAATGTAAAGAACTGGAGCGGAACAGTATTATAAGCATATTCCTAAACCTAAGCCTAAGCTAACATCTAAACTATACTCGTAATTCTACTTAGATTTGTTTTCACAACAATTACAAGCGTTATACTAAATCTGTGTACACATCGCTTAATATGGGTCTCGCTTGCCAGGATACAGGAATTTACAATTTACAGACTGGAGTTTCCTGATATATTTTCGACGTTTGATTTGTTTGGTTGACCCGGTTTTCTTGGCTTTTATAAACCAAATCGGTTTGAAACCTGATTACCACTGGGTGGCCTAACGGTTTTGCACAAAACAATTAGCGACGGCTTCTAGCAATAAATAGTCAATTTGAAAATAATATACACACTGATAGGCTAATTAATGTGTCACTTATCAAAAGAATTGTCAAATGTGACAATTTACAATTTCAAGCATATCAGAATTGCTAGTTTTCTGGACTATTTTTGAATAGAAAAGGTAGTATGTCAAACAATAAATTTATAATATGTTGATCATACTCTGTGGTGAATCAACAAATTTTTCGCAGCAGGCGGCGGGCTGGCAAAAGTTATGAAACGCAATTTGTACTGCATGCAATATATGTGCAAATAGTTTGAGTGGAAAAATTGTAAGGACAGGGATTTAATCATTTTATCACAAAAAATTTTCCCACAGGGGGGCGTACGTCCCCTTGTTTTGGATCTGCTAGGGATCATGCATAGCAGAGCCAATCACAGAAATGTGAAAGTGTTATTTCTGGCGCATAGAGATGTATTTCTATTGAGGGCTAATGTAAAGAACATGGGAGGAACAGTAATATGCATATTCCTAAGCCTAAGTCTAAGCGTAGAATCAGCATTTTCTTAAACTAAGCCTAAGCCTAGTCTAAACCTATGGCTAAGCTAAACAAACAAATTTGTCAAAAGCTTAAGCTTACTCTTTTCTAGTCCCACAGAAAAACGTTCCACCCCTGATCATTACCTGGGCCCAATTGAGCGAGGGCGTGGCCAGCCCTTCATTTGTTGATAGTATGACGTCGTCTGAAAGTTTTTCAACGCGTGATCGTAGTGAACGAAAATGTTTTGAACCAACGCAAGTTATTCCAGAACCTTTCGAGTCGCCTTTGTGGGTGTTTTTGAAAATTTTTGTTTTAAATAAATCTGAACGTTACTGCAGTTAAGGTCTTTTTAGGATTTAAAACATTTTAAGTATTTTGACAATTACAAAATTGGTTTAAGTTTTAAAACAGTTTCTATTAAAAAGTGCGATAAATCGTCAACGATAAATTTTTGAAAATCAGAAGGCATCAGAAACGAATACTAGGAGGAAAATTGTTAGCTGAAAAGCAAGTTTTCAATGTCGCAGGCTAATCACTATTGCGTACAACATTAGAAAAACAAACATTAAAAATAACAATATTTAAAAACACCGGTTAAAACCCAAAGCGACAGGAACAAAAATACGTAGGTTAGGCCCACAATTGCAGGGGTCAAAGGACACCGCCGTCTTCTCCCTACAAACAGCTTCGAACTTTATGGCCCAAAATTTGTTCAACTACATTAAAACAATTGCATATTAGCCAAATTTTGCTTGTCCCCTCCTAGTGTGAAAATCTTCTTGGTTCGGCTGTTCAAACGTCCTGGTAGCGGGGCGGTGCATAAATAGTAAAATTATACAGACAAGCTAACTTCAAGGGATACCCTTATTCCATTCAAATCAATTTTCACTGGCGTAATCAGCAATTAATTTGGTAGGGCATATATACTTTGTTTTGAACAATATTTTCAAACAAGCGTACCAAACAAATAATTTTGTTCAACTCTAAAAACCAGCAGGATATCTATATATTAAAGCTGGAACGCCCCACATACGTATTTTTAGGCTACTTTCCAGCATTACTTTGTTTACAATAATTTCTTAGGAAATACACGTGATTGTTCTACGAAAGAAAAATTTGCAAGAAAATTTTTGTGCTTCTGCTAGTTTTGCGCATTGCGCAACGCTGGCGGACTAGTTAATTATAAAACCTGTAAGGGTTGCGCTCGCTATACTTTGTTGACGTCCGGACCCGTCGGTCATCGTGCAGTATCGTACGCAAATAACTCACGTACGACAACGTATTGTACGAACGGGTGACGGACGGCACCGGACGTAGAGTCTAGCGCAACCCTAACAGTCCCTCTTTCTCGTTTTTAAACGAACTTCAGGAGTATATTTGTCTCTTTGGCGGTTGGCTTGACGCATCCCCAGGATTAGCTATGTAATTTATCGTTGCTATTTTCTGCTTCATACACATCGATTTGTGTCGCATGCTGTGTTTTAAATGATTCTAAAATAACAATTACTCGGGTTTAAAATTGGCCTTTGTGACTAAAGTTTTTAATTTAGCGCGTTTTTAGATCGATGTACCTCACAAATTAGACAACGTTTTGAAAAACGCGTAACCCAAACGGGTCAGCTTGCGACCTATATCTTGTGTGTTGCCTCGTCGCATTTGGCTAGCTTGTATGCGGTCATAAATTATCGTTATTGTCGACAATAGCGCAAGCTGACGATTGATATTTAACAAGGTTGATACTGAATTCGCTGGCTCTTGTATATTTTCTTCACATTTTAGGTTAGGGATTATAGGTTTAGGATCAGAGCTTTAGGTGAAGCCTAGACATATAATCAGGCTTTTAATCATTTGTAAATCGTTTCACAAAAGCCTTAGCCTACCGTACATGTTAGATGAAGAGCACAAGGTCCTTGTCTTTTAGTGTTGAACAAGGCATGACCCGATTGAATAAGATATATATAAATATATACTATATATTATATATAATATATATAAATATATTATATATGTTATATATTTATATATTTATTATATATACCTAAAAATTGCTTCTTTCTGCTCAAAATTAAAAATTTAGTTTGAGCATTGTCGCTCAAAAACGAAACGACAAATTTTAACCAACGTTTACAAGATGTTTATTTTACTGTTGTGTCTGCCTTAATAGTTGCAACATACGCCCCTAAACCTTGTTCTTGGGACGGCCAGTATTCTCAAATACGTGTAGCACCTATCATCAGTTGATGATAGATCTTGTAAACTTTGGAGCCAGCGAATGCTGACACTCAAAATTGTACACGTTTTTCTCAAATTAATTTGCTCTATTTCGGTCCCAATTTTGAGTACAACTGCAATCGTTAGTGAGTTTGACAACCTATTACTTAAACTGATGCTAGTTGCCATACACATTTAAGAATACGGATCTAGAAGATCAACACAACTTGAATATTGTTCGCCGTGGACGCTAACCAAATTTTCACATTTTTGCTCAGCGGTCTCTCCAAAACGTTGGTTCCAGTTTGAACATCACTTGAACGTCCTCGCGTTGTACACCCCATCCAGAAAGTTCTAAAATCTCACCCTGTAGGATGTCGAGCTGGCGTCGTGCCTTGGGTATTTTGGTATGTATTACAGTCCCCAGCAGTGTGAACTCCAAACTCTTATTTTTGTTGTATTCAACGCTATTCTATGTGTTCATCTTTTCAGCTGCATTAATATTTCGAAACACAAGCGCTCATACGGACGCTGTGAAATGGGCAGTCAAATTGACTCTCGCGGAAATAGGCTTTTCCTGATTACACAATCTGAGTCAAATTCAACTCCACCAGAGTCAAATTTGATTTACTATGTCGCACGTTTGACTCTGGCAGAGTCGAATTTGACTCGGTTTGTGTAGTCAGGAAAAGCCTGTTTCCGAGAGAGTCTATTTGACTCCGCATTTTTTACAGTGTAAGAACACAAAATTTCACCCGCAAAGGATTATCATCAAACTTATACAGGATGCGTTACCTTTCGGCTTAAGTCTCTAAAGTTTAAAATTCAAGTTTTAAATTCAATCTGTGTTACTTGTCATTTAGTAATTTCATTTTTGTAGCAAATTTTAAAACTAATTATATTCAATTTTGTTCGGTCATCGTGTAGTTTTCATCAATTTAGAGTATCAATCGAATTAACTTTAAGGTCATAGGCTTTGTTGTTCTATCACAACGAATTGTCGAGTATAGTGTACTACAGTAATCAAATTTTAGAAAATATATTTAACGCATCAACAATGTAAAGTAAGATTATTACAATGACGTTTCCACAGTGTCGCCGGAAGCGTCCCCAAACTCGCCCAATTAAGGCTCCTTGACCTTTGGGGGGCCCTGGATTGGCAAACTAAAATTTTTTTCGCAGACGACAAAGTTATACAGCTGCAAAACATTTTATAGTGGCCCCGCTCGGACCTGTTTGAGGGGTTTATTGTAAATGACGTCCCACCGGCAGAGAGGGAAAAGTAAGGATGTAATTTAAAGTACTAACCGATAAATTCAGAGTTTGACTACCAAAGGCTATAATTTAAAATTTTGTTAGGGTCCGAGTTCCGGGTGTCAAAGACAACGTTTCCGGGGGTTTGAGGGTGCTAAGGACGTTTATGGTGTATTTCAAACAAACTTAATCTTCAGCCTAAACCCCAATCATTAGCCTTAAACGTAGTATAGCGCTTAGCTTAAGTTATTCCGGAAATTATTAATACTACAAAAGCAGTGACGCGATGTAAAGTGTTATCCCAACTGAACAATTTGTCATATCAACAATTGATTGTTGTATCCGGCATGCCGGAAATTGGACCTTAAACGTCAGTTAAACTTTCGTGCATTTATTGAGAAAGTCGAACGCTTATTTTGTACAATCTTTCTCCGATATTCAAAATTGAACAACAAATTGTATCTGAAACGTGGTTGTTTGAGAAACTTTGAAATTCTGTGCAAAATTTTGACAATTTAATCGTTTTTGAGCATAGAAATGTGACTATTAAATTAATTTCCGGCTTCAAATTCACATATCGCTTCATGTTGAGATAACTTTGACTGCAGAAAATTACACTTTGTCGCACGCAATTTATATAAGCGTTGCTGTTGTGGTAATTTTGAAAAATTAAGGTTGAACGATGGATGTGTATGACTTTATAGAGATGTTTTTTGCAGTTGTCTTGCCACTGTAAATTCCAATGAGTTGATTAATCAATTCAGCTAGCGAGATGGTTATTTCTGAATTAATATCAGTAAACATTAACTTACTCTGAGTTGAGTAGATTCTCACTCTGAGTTGAGTTGACTCTGGGTGTGTTGGTTGATTAACTCAAAATTAATAGAGACAACTCAAAATTCTGAGTTCTGATAGTCCTAACTCCGGACTGAGTGGATTTAACTCATTCTGAGTTAAAATTAACTCACTGAAATGTACAGTGTGCGTTTTCTAGCAAACCACGGATTAATTGCGGAGGTGTGGATGATTATGAAGGGTTGAAGAAAATAATAGCATAACGTAGAATTCTATAATGTTTTTGGTATAAATTTAAAAATATATGTAAAACGATCTCGTAATATATAATGAGATTTTTGAATATGAGATGAATAAAATGCAGCACATAAATACAAATTTATTCATGTACACTGTAAATTCCGATTAGTTGATTAATCAACTCAGATAGAGAATTGGATATCTTTGCCTGTTTTTTAACTAAAAATCAATGAACATTATCTCACACTGAGCTGATTTAATTCTGCTTCAGTTAATTTATTAATTCAGAACGAGTTCGATCAATTCAGGATTTTGAGTTCTTAAAGACCTAATTCAGAACTCAAACTTCTGAGTTAATTTAACTCATTGTGAGTTAAAATCAACTAACTGAAATTTACAGTGTATTTATACAATAACTGGCGTTCATACGCCTACAAACCTACAAAATTCCGCCTGTGACGCAATTAAGATGTTGCCTTCAACGCAATTATTCCGCATATCGCTCACAAGATCTAAAAATCAATCCGACCCTCCGGACTCACGTCAATTAAAATTTCAGTTGATCCAAGAAAATGCCGTTGGCTTCAAGCTCGCGTATTTCTTCAGGCTGAAAAGATAAACGCGGGCCCGCAGGACGGGCCACACGAGGCTTAACATTGGTCTTGAGAATCCGTAAATTTCAACGTGTGGAAAAACTACGGTAGATATTAAGTTATCCGCCTTGTAACTAATTTAAGAAAATTCCATATTTAATTTCAAACTTTTTAAAAAAATGAACATACGAACAATATTTCAGTGATTCAAACAGCATTTAGAATTAAATAGTAACAAACAGATTACAAAACACTTTAGTCAAACTGGTTGCAACATTTGCAAACCCACTTGCTATCTTTAGCTTCGTGCCGCAGCTTGAAACCTCATTGAAACAATCTGCATATATTAGTAAAATATGCGCTATACCATTAATTTGTATACATGTATGAAAATCGATCGGAACGTTGCCCAAAATACGTATATGGAGCGTTCCAGCTTTAACACTATGTTTGAGGTTCGCATAACATCTTCCCTTGGTTATTACTCGGCAAAATTTGAATGTTTCACAAATTGGATTTCTTAGGTCTCAATGCTCTCCTTTGGCACCCAAAAATTTTTTTGGTAAAAAGTTAGACAAATTATACGCCATTCGATGCAGCTTGTAAATTTGAGTCCATCTGCGTTAAATGTTCTACAATCAAACGTCTGGCTAACGAGTTATGGTCAAATAACTGGTTTAGCACATATATGTTGTCTTTTGTTTATATGTGAAACATTCATCACAACAGCTGGAACGCTGCCCAAAATACGTATGTGTGGCGTTCCAGCTTTAATAATATAGATTTGCATAAATATGTTGTCCCTTGTTTATATATGAAATATACATTACAACTGCTGGAACGCTGCTAAAAATACGTATATGTCGCTTTCTAGCTTTAATAATATACATTTCTAACAGTCCATTTTTTGTTTCAGGTGGTCACAGTCAACTATTAAGCGCCAGTCCATCGTCATCAGGAATATCATCGGCAGGCAGTGCTACAGACCACAACGCAAATACTTGTGGAAACACTTTGGCAACAAACAACAACAACAACAACAACAACAACAACAAAAACAATAATAACACCGAAGTGTTCACAACAATCACAAACAGGACATCTGCTGCTTCGGGTGTTGCGTCATTTGGCCGAAATTCTACAAACGGTAAGTTATAATATATACGTGTAAATATTGTTTTAAACACATGACTTAAGTCGACCTTTGACTTGCGTTGATTTCGAATTTAAGTTTGTAGACACACTTTATTTTAACGGTTCGAAGTTTTATATATCCAGTCCAGTTGAGCTGTTTAACGGCAAACTTACAATCAAAATGTGAAAATCAATAAACAAATTTCCTGCCATTATTTTTATTACAAACGTCGGCCGACGTATAGAACAGGGCAGGAACGTTTGCGTGTAACAGTGTCACGTATTAAGCTTAGGACTAACGTTTTTGTTTAGGGTTAGGCTTAGGCTTAGGAATATGCTTATACCGCTATTATGGTACTGTTCTATACATGGGCCCAAACTTCGAACTCTCATGTCAAAACTCAAGTGTAAACAATGTGCCTATCTGTTTTGAAAATGAAAAATTTGAGGATAATAACAAAAATTAAACGCAAATCAAATTTAAATACGTGAAACATTGTGAGAAATTGTAGAGAAACATTGATTGGCAGTCATTTGAATAAAGTTATTTCGCTTAAATGCCCAGGTGAAGAAATTAGTTTTTTGGACGGTAAACTAGCATGCTTGTATCTTTGTGACTATGACCATTTTACATACACTTTTTAATATTTAGTACTTTGTATTTAACGCATAGTGAGACAATCAAATATACGTAAAATGTTGTTGAAACGGATATTACAATCTACAAAACCGTATACGGATATTGATCAAAATAACGGAAACAGAAACAAATATTTAAGCCAAAAATACAGCGAATGGAGATAAAATTTTTAATTTTGGTTGTATATATTTTGCAATTTTAATTTCAAATTGAACAGTTTACAGCACATATATCAGTTTTAGAAAAACTGAATGATTTATAAGTCATGTACAATTAAACTATTTTCCAGTAATTTTATAACGGAAACGGATATTGATTTTTACTAAAAAACGGAAACGTGTATCCTGTTACACCATATTGAGAGATATTGGTTGCTGATAGTTAACTTTATTACAAACCTAACTATTCCATCGGTTGGCCAATGTAAAGAACAGGCGCGGAATAGTATTATAAGCTTGTTCATAAGCCTAAGCCTAAGCAGCCTAAGCGTAAGAATGAGTATATTTTTAAGCCTTAACCTTAGCCTAAGCCTAAGCCAAGCGGAAAAATTAGTCTAAAGCTTAAGCTTATTCTATTGCAGTCCCACAGGAAAACGTTCCGCCCCTGATCTTTACATAGGCCTCTCGGTTTTAGGCGCAGATTTATAGGATAAAAAGTATGGCCAATGTTACTTTTAGGGGCGTAACAGTAGATTAAGCGTATTCCTACGCGTAAGCCTAAGTCTAATCGTTGCAAAAATGTGTTCTTAAGCCTAAGCCTAAGTCTAAGCGTTGAAACAATGTGTTCCTAAGCCTAAACGAAAAATGTAATCTAGAATCTAAACCCACTCTTTTATAGACCCATCAGAAACCTTTTACGCCCCTTTAAATAACATACGCCAGCCTTTCTTTATAGCAATCATTATTTCGGGTTTAACCAGATTTTGGTTGTTTAACTTTTAAGCATTATTTGAAATGTAGTCAATTGTTGCAAATTTTAATAATCAATTTTGTGCGTGGCCCAAGTATCATTTTCTTTACAACCTACAACAAACGCTAACATATACTAAAAGAAAGCGTTGAAATTTAAATCATTTTATACCATACAAAACCTTCAAATATATTAACCAGATGGGCAGTGTTGCTTGGCGAATCGCTAATTTCTCAAGTGCCACAATTTCAAACGTCGTATCGTTCAAAGATATATTCAAATGGCCAGATTTGAATTGATTCATGACTGGTTTTATGTGCTTTCTTTTCAAAATTTTAATTGTAAACCAGCTAAAATGACAACTATAAGCCTGTAGATTGGTTTAATTGAGTCAGGTCAATTATATTTTAAACACAAATGATACGGTGTGAACGGAGGTAAACGCCGTATGCAACGTTGACTCGGATCAGCAGGTGGTATATGATTGGTTTAATACAAGCAGTCCGTTTTAAGTGGTTATATAGATGTCAGGGATAAGTTCAAGGATTGTGGCTACTTTGCACGACTGTAGGGCGTAGCGAAACCTTTGGAAAACGGATTTACAAGTTCCGTGGAAGTTGCGACGGACGTTTATGGTGTTTCTAATTGAAAAAAATGCCTAAAACCATGGACAAAAAACCAAAGGGAACGGCAACTTTGAACCCACATGCGATGTCTCGAGTCTATATATTGTAAATTATTCGTGTTCTCGACAAATATACTCTACAGTCATAGTGGTATAATTGATAATTGTATCGTTAAAAACTTTAATTTTTTATACTTTAAATTCGATACAAGTGGACCCACAGCCGGAAGTAGCGCTAAGACCCCTATGAAACAATTTTGCCACACTCCTTAGACAATTTTCAACGTTGCTTGCAAGTTATCAAAATACTTTGTACACCCCCTGAAAGTTTTTAAGCCCCCCAAGCAGAGTGAGCCACTACGGGTCTGCATCCAAGCTGTTGATAGCCTAATCGTGACATCAAAGATAATTGGCTGGCAGAGTACTTAGAGTGGTCTGAGGACACAGATTAAATTATTTTGTTTATACTCGTAGTGTCGTATTTTGGTAGTTCCCGGAGACGGACCTACAATAAAAATTAACCGTGACCTCCCTCAATTATAAATGGTTACTATTGGATAAAACGGCCACCCCGGTTTTAATTACAAGGTCCTGTCCACTAAGATTAAACGTAAGCCTAAGCGTAAACCTAAGCCAAAACCGTTAGCCTACCCGTAGGCCTAAACTCAAACATAAACCTAAGGCTCAGCCCAAACCTTCAGCTTAAGCAACTCAGTATCTGGGCTACCGGTTTGTCTGGCAGTCTCGCATTTAGCAGGTTCCTGTAATTAACATGGGACGGTCAAACAACCATTTGAGTAGAAAATCAGATCAATGCACTGCTTCTAGATAATGCTAAATTGTGGTTCAGGGTCTTTGTCAAATTACAGCAAAATCCTTATACCACCATACCTGGGCCGAGCGAACATCGTCCAACATTTCCAGTGTAGTATTCCGAATAGCGATAACAATTTTAAAGTTTGACCGTTGCCCTATAAAATTAGCTTTAGCTTTTATCTCAAACGCCACGATTCGATAGTTGAAAAGAGACTTAAAATTTGGCAAATTTTAAAATTTTAGAACATTTTATTGGTCCATCACAAAAGTATTTTAACAGATCAAAGGTAATACCTCGTTTTAAAACTTGAAAATTCCATTATTTATAAAACGGTAGCAATTGAAATCTGTCACCGCAGCCTTGAGTTTAAACGCATTCAAGTTGACGTAAATTATTAAATCTTTATTTTTAACAAGAAAAGTCTTAAAATTCAGAACATTACAGTTGCGAGTTGTTAAAAAATGTAATTTTTTCAAATTTCAACACGTAATGTTTTCATATTCAATTTTAATTTTGAAACTTTTTTAGGCAACGAAAAATCAACTGGTATTTGTGATCCAACGGCGCCACACATCATCGGTCCACCGCCGTTAATCGCTGGTCCAAATGCGCATCTTGTCGTGCAAGCGAACGCCAGTAACAACCAAAGCGCCAGTATCACCACGCCAGCGGCCCCACCGGCGCCTGAAACCATTGCATCAATAATTCAGCCAGTTGAATCTAAATCCGACCGGCGTTCACTCGAACTAAAGATACCCTTAAACTCCTCGAGTCGAGACTTAAACTTAAAAGTAAATCCGTATCAAAACGAACTTGACAACGGAAACAGAACTCAAATGTCAGACAAATTTGACTCAGCGAACACCATAGCGAGCGCTAGCTGTAGTGGTAGCGAAACTAGAGCGTCTAGCTATAACAACACATTTAGTGACGTTAGAGCGAGTAAATTTAGTTCGACTACCGAAACGTTTTGTGCCAGTAAATCTACTGATTCTCGCTCGATCAGTGGTGCAGGCAAATTGGACGCAAACAACAAACTGAGCAACGCGGTTTGTGATAAAAGCGGTACCGTTCAAAATCATAGTTCGGCAAATTTGTTTGATGTCGAGATGCCGTCTCGGTCATCAATGACGTCATGTAACTTGAATACAGCCTCACATTTGACACCGTTTTCGCATATAAACAGTAATTCCTTTAGTAAGTTTGAACAGTGTTTCAAAATTGACAAAGTATGCTTTAGTTCAGATATTAAGTATCATGCGGGCTCGTAGCCAAGAAACGGGGGCAGTGGGCTCAGCTCCCCTGAAAATTTTTTTTTGATCTCTAGGAAATTTTCAACCTTGCTTGTAAGTCAACGATGAGTCTTGTACGCTTCTCAGACAAATTTCTAACCCCCTAGCAAGGTGAGCTCGCTACGGGCTTGGCTTCATGTGCAGAGTTCAGTTATAAGCGCTTTGAAGTTTTAAAATTACAAGTATATCGCTATGCTTACCAAAATACTAAGCTAAAACAGGAAAAAACTTAAATGATCATGGATTATCATTCAGATACAACAACATAATATTTATAAGACTTGAGTAAAACAAAAACAATACAGAATTTTATACGCTATAAGTTTCAATGCTACCAGTGTATTAACACGACCCTTGATCCGCCATTTTTTCTTCAAAATCTTAGAAAGACCGGTGAATATTTGCATGTTTTAATTGTGTTGCCAGAAAAATAAAACATCTTTGAAACTTTTATACTTCGATATCTGTTTCCCGATTCCGTTCTTCAAAATTTTAGAAATACCGGTGAATATTTGCATGTTTTAAAGGTGTTTCCAGAAAAATAAAACATCTTTGAAACGTTTATACTCCGATATCCGTTTTTTGTTTCCCTTCTTCAAAAAAAGACCAAAAAATAAAACATCTTTAAAACTTTTATACTTCAATATCCGTCTTCTGTTTCCGTTCTTCAAAATTTTAGAAAGACCGGTAAATATTTGCATATTTTAAAGGTGTTTCCAGAACAATAAAACATCTTTGAAACTTTTATACTTCGATATCGGTTTTCCGTTTCCGTTATTTCTACCACTATCCGTTTCCGTTATTTTTACTATCCGCTTACATCCTGCTAATTAGTTTCTGTTGGTAAATAGAGTCCATAAGCCCTCATTAGAGTCCATAAAGAGACAAAAGCAGAAAAATGCCCTAACCCGTTCAAATATTTTTACAGATACAGAGACCAAACCGCATAATTTATTTCAAATTGAAAAAATATGATCAACGGATAGGGCAATCAAAAAAACAATCATTCGGACCAAGCCAGTGCTGCCCAAAACAAAACAAATATTTAAACAGGATTGTGGGTCCAACTATATGCGGTAAATTAAAAAATAACAGTTCGTAACCAAATAGCTGGTGGGTATCCTCTGGAGAAGCATATAATAGATATCCGTTACTCTTATTCGGGTCACTTCAGTATTTACACAATCTATACGTATATTTCAAGAATATAATACCTTTTTCAAGATACCAATGGTCTCGACTACTACAACGCGTACTACACCGGTTCGTATCCATTTCAAAAAGCGTCTCAGTTATACAGTGTCAGCTCAAGCGATCGGCGGTCACCCAGCGAGCATTCGTCTACTCCGTCAGTTTCAATGTCGCAACAATACTCAGCAGCGGCTGCCGCTGCTGCAGCTGCTGCTGCTGTTGTTGCGACTGATAATCAGTGGCAATTTGCAGGGTCAAATCCGTTGTTAAGTAAGTTTATGAACATTTTGACCAGAAACTAAAAGTCGATAGCTAATGTAAACTAAGGTCTAAGCCTAAGCCTGAGTCTAATGGTTAGCGAATGAAGACTTGCGAATTATGAGCCCATTAACAAGTGCCGTCCTAAAGACGAGTCTGTCTAAATATGAACCAAGAGCGATCATTGGCCAAAGCGGACGCATCAGCTGGAGTTCCTTGTAGCTGATAATTAGTGTCTGTTTCTGGGGTCAAACTGGCTGCTATTGACTCAGGTGGCACTAAGAAGCCACGAATAAATAAATTCCTAAACTGAGACGTCAATCTTTTAGCCTCAGGTTTATATACTTCAGAGTTGTTCCAAGTGATAATCAATGACAATTTGCAGGGTCAAATTTGATGCTAAGTAGGTTCAACAATACCTTGCATTTCGGGTAAAAAATATTTACATTATTTTTTCAAAACAAAGATCAAATCAGGCCCGGAGCCAGCTCACCTTGCTAGGGGGGATAAAAATTTTTCAGGATGGGCATTCAAGGGTTTTCAATGACTTACAAGCAAGATTGAAAATCTTCTAGCGGTGGCCAAAATCTTTCAGGGGGGCTGAGCCCCCTCTGGCTTCCCTTGGCTGCGGGCCCAAATCAAACCACGGAGGAATTGAACATTTACTCCCAGGACAAGGATGCGCCGTTATTTTGCTGCTGACTTGCCACTTTTGTTACTTGTTAGCATCAATGAAAGCTGTTCAGTTAAAACCATAGATTGTCAAACTGCACTCAAAATAATATTTCTGATATTTAAGAAAAAATTTCTTACATTTAAGAAATATAATTAGCAAGGTGCACTTGGAAAGTATTTCTGTTATAACAGAAAAGATTTCAGAAAAGTTTTGAAATAAAATCAGAAAATAAACGTTTTCCAGTTAATTTGAGAAAAATTGCCGTAAAAATAACAGAAAAACTTTTCCGATTTGCCACAGAAAATATTTTTAATTCAGAAATACTTTTTTGCGTGTGACTCAATTATTTATTGACTAAATAATGTTAAAATTTAGAAATAGTTTCATAGTCCACATCGTCGCTTACTGATGTTATTTCAGATCCGTCATACTACTCAACAAATCATTCGATCTCTGTCGAAGGCGATAAGAGTTCTGACCATGGCGTGCCGTATGAACCTTGCGGTTCCACTTTAACAAACGGATCCGCAAACTTATGCGCCACTGACCATTTAACTTCCATTACGGCAGTTCACCCTGGCCCTGGATCAGCAGTTGCGGTCGATCGTACGGTGGGATCTCAATTTTAAGATCGAGACCAAAGGTCTCCTGCTCAGTTTTTGAAGCTCTCCACACGTTGAGCTTTTGCAGAGTTCGGGTTTGCCTCTAAAATGTTGGCTTTGTAACCGCGTGGTTAATCGTATTACGAATGGGTGGCGTGAGAACGTAGGTGGGTGGGAAGGGCAGCTGACAACTTGGAGCTGTATCTTACTGACAGCCAAGTATTGATTGAAATGGTAAATAAAATTCGACTAACTTTTTTGTACAATTCAACAATTTCGTTAGCTTATTTGGAGTCTTATACGCATAGTAACTAGTCCACTGAAACGTTCAACTATATGGTACTACAGTGTACATTTAACTAAAACCGGTATAAAGATTTCTTACTGTCGTCTGGTGAGTCCTGTGGCGGCAGGAAAATTACTATACTTCTTGATCTGAAGGTTTTGCAATTTGAGAACCAGAATTTCTACGGTGGTCAAAACGATTTCACGCTACGTCGAATAGCGTTCAATTCAATTGCTAACCAGAATGTTGTGTGAAAGCCAAAAAACACCAAGTTATGCTTATTAATATCGACGGAATAATTAAAATATATGCCAGCGTAAGGTTGAATTGAAATTCAAATTTCAAAATTTACAACTGCCAAATTCAACTGAACTCTATTCGACGGTTTCAGGTAAGACGACTTGAAACGGTAACAAACAATAATCACCAGTGTACGCAGAAGCGTTCACTACAACAAGACAATGAGCATATATTCCTACTCGAATCTTTCGGAGAGACGAACAAAAGCACTTGTATCAACTGTGGATTAACCTAGCGGCCGCTAAGGACAAAACAGCTACAGTTTTATACCGTCCCGCAATCAAATCCTGCCGACATCCGTCAATTTGACCACAATGGCAGCTCCTGAATACGCAGCATACGTTTGATTTGCAGCGACACCTGTTGGCTTATTGGTAAATTGTCTACAGCATTTATATATATAACGATTCGGGCATACCAACATTGTTCACAAAGTGGTTTACAACGCCATATCCGATTCGTTGACCGGAACGAAACGTAGTAACACCACAGTGAGTTATGAGCTTCATCAAAACATTGCACCAGTTTGCTGTTTTGACTTGAGTTAAAATGAATAATATCATATAAGTATTCTTTAAATGTGTATGGCACCTATTACCAGCTAAACGTTTGGTTTTCTAACACGCGAACTCCTGCAAGTGCGGGTTGCAAAGTTTGCTGAGAAGTAGGAAAATCAAATATAAACAGTGAAGACGTATCTCCAACTAGTGATAGGTGCTACATTTATATATATATGTATATATATACTGCAAAAAAATGGTGAGTGAAATTGACTCTCTCCGAAATAGGTTTTTCCTGGACTACGCAAACTGAGTCAAAACTTGACTCCGGCTGAGTATAAATTCGACTCCGGCTGAGTCAAATTCGACTCAATTTGACTCTGGCAGAGTCGAATTTTGACTCAGTTTGTGCAGTCAGGAAAAGCCTATTTCGGAGAGAGTCAATTTGACTCACCATTTTTTGCAGTGTGTGTATATGGCATAAATATCTTTCTGGCATGACAGTAATGCATTGCTTGCCAATTTTATACCAAAAATCTAATTGTATATTGTTCGCATTTTACAGTGTTTTGCCAGTCATATTATGTTATCTGTTTTCAAATTGCATTCTGCAACGCTTTACTACGTTTTGCTCGCTGGCAACATGAGTTGATTCACTGAGTTTTTGGGGGCATTCAAATAAGTTTATATACGTCAATGTTACTGTTGCAAAAAAGTTAGCCTCAAGCTTAACCTTAGTCTATTGCAGTCCAGCTGAACTGGACCAATGTATAGAACAGTGCGGTAACAGTAATATAAACATATTACTAAGCCTAAACCTGAACAAAAAATTAGTCTCAAGCTTAACCTTACTCTGTTGCAGTCCAGCTGACCTTGGCCAATGTATAGAACAGTGCCGCAAGAGTAATGTAAACATATTCCTAAGCCTAAACCTGAGCAAAAAAATTAGTCAAAAGCGTAAGCTTACTCTATTGCAGTCCCGCTGAAAAGCGTTCCTAACTGATTTTTGCAACGGCCGGAAGGTTTGATGATCAGCAATTACAAGTCTAAGTATTTTGACTAACAAAGATTTATTGGTTTCGAAAGCTTAGAATGAGTAAAAACAACTACGAAAGCGTTGCATCTTTGACATGCAATAGTGTTGTTGTTAACGATGCTATGAATATATTTGTTCTATAAATTTGCAGGACTGTTTCCCAAATTATGATTTTAGCATTTTCTGTGCATTTTGTTGCGGTTACAAAAACGCGTTGCAACACTGAATTTGAAATGATGTTAATGAATTTTCCGATTTTTGACATACTTACACTACGGAAACGAACAAGTAAGACCGTTTGGGACAAAATTTTTAGAATTTGTCACTAGCAGGACCATATTCTCAATTGTGTATAGCAACTGTCATCAGTTAGTAATAGGTTTTTAAACTCATTAACTATTGCAGTTGTTCAGCTCAAAATTTGGAGCAGGAGTAGAGTACAAATCATATGCGAAATATGCGCTGAATTTGGAGCCTCCGCAGCATTCACTGGTGCAAAAGTTACAAGACCTATCATAAACTAGTAACAGGTGGTACACTCATTTTTTGAATGCGGACCCGAAGCTTGGTATGCAATGAGTGTATACTAATAATTAAGTTTTACACAGCAAAAAATAGTGAGTCAAATTGACTCTCTCCGAAATAGGCTCTACGGGACTACACAAATTGAGTCAAAATTCGACTCCGGCAGAGTCAAGTTCGATTGACTGAGTCGCATGTTTGACTCTGACGGAGTCGAATTTCACCCAGTTTGTGTAGTCCCGTAGAGCCTATTTCGGAGAGAGTCAATTCGACTCACCATTTTTTGCAGTGTAAGGTTATTTTAAAAATTCCAAAATTAACGTATGTTTTTGGGCTGGTTCGACAAGCAACCCATACTACTAAGGCTAGAAAATTTATAGAAGAGGCAGAAAAAAATTTGGTTGTATAGAATTGGTTCGATGCTATAGAAACTTTTTGGGCTGAGGAAATAAGGATATCCGCAGGAAGATGGCACATTGACTGCTTTTAGGATGAAGTCAGGGTTATGGGCGGGGATTGAAGGGATATTGATTCCTCCCTAAAATTCGAACAGAGACGAGAAAAACGTCATTTAGTGGCTTCAGGATACCTTAATAAATCCTAATTTTCTTCGGAAACTTATGAACACAGTAGTGCAAAGTTTCAATATCTGTTCCGAATATGCCTTAACTTTTGCGTTGCATGCAGTGTGTAAACGGATAGTAAGAATAAATGGAAACGGACTCGGATAGTGATCAAAATATAACGGAAACGAAAAACGGATATTGAAGTATAAAAGTTTTAAAACTATTTTATGTTTCTGCCACCACAACTGAGGCATACAAGTATGGATAGAGTTTTGTAAAATTGTAAAGAAAACATAGGGGATGCACCGAAATGTTTAACTTTTTAGACAATTTCGTACTTTTTTGCTTCATATCGCCCAATTTCAGCATATTTGTAATGAAAAATTGTGTGAAATATACGTGATTTATAACTCAATATGAGCTTAAAAATAACACAATTTCTGGTATTTCTATACCGGAAACAGAAACGGGCACCGCTTTTAACGTGAAACGGAAACGGATACTCGGTTACACCCTGGTCGCAGGTACTACAGTACAAGATTTGTTACAGAAATTTAGAATGTTTTTGAAATTGTTGGTTGTCAAATCACATATTTTTTGGTACCGTGCTTAACTTTTAACTCGCTGGAACCAACTATAATCCGTTCTTTCAGGCCCGTTGCCATCAGAACATATTGGGGTGGGGAGGCTAAACAATTTCAGGACTGGCACATGCAGTTGATTTCTGACGACTTGCAAGCTGGGCAAAAGGTTTCCAGGGGGCAGCCAAATTTTTTAGATGGACTGAGACCCCTGTATCTACGGGCTCGCGTTACTCGTTTTGTTACCATAATTAACCAGGGCTCAAATTAAATAGCCATTTTGAAATCAGCCGTGTTTTACATAGAATAAACATTTAAGTCACTTAGGCTTGCGGGCCGCTTGTAGAATATTAGAATGACGTGTGCACTGTAGGTGGCTGTGCCACTCTTAAATCATATTTCAAACTAAAAACTAAAACACAAACTAAAACCAAATCCCAAAAACAACACTGGATGAAATTTCGAAAAAAACTGTTGCAACTGCAACTTTACAGGTAACTTTATATGCCTTACATTACATATATAAATTGCAGTTCATTAGGAGCCAGGGGGAATCACCGCATGCATTCTCTTGTGCATACCGGCTGGCACTCATAGCGGGCTCGTAGCCTAACGAGCGTCAGTATGGACGAATTCCACCTGGAAGAATTTTGTCCTGTCTAGAAAATTTTCAACCTTGCTTGTAAGTCATCGAAAACATTTGTATGCCCCTCCTGAAAAATGTTTAGCTCCGCAAGTTGATCTGGCTACCTGCGTGCCACATAGTCACCTTAGTTAAAACAGAGGTAAAACGTGCCCGATCTCATTGCTCTGGTATTAAAAATTTTGTGCTTTGGTATTTTATTTTGTCTGCTGCTTTGCTAGTTTGACCTGCTATTATCTACCTTCATCATGCACTTCTTGTCATCCTTAAATGGGGCCGATGTTACTTTTACCGCTGTACGTTAAGCATATTCGTAAGCCTAAGAAAAAATATAGTCTAAACTCTGTACAACACACACACACACACACATATATATATATATATATATATATATATATATATATATATATATATATATATAGATATTTATATATATATATATATATTAGAAGGTAAAAAATGAGATGTACGCCACAAAATAGCTGCTGGAGTTACTAAAAATACACACTTCCAAAATTAGAGTCCATATCCCTAATTAGAGTTCGTATTCAGATAAAGTCTAAAATATTTAATTATGGCCCATTACCGTAATTCGATTACGCAAATGCTAAGACAAAAGTGAACGTTGAGAGGCTCAAATGACAAAAAATCATTGGGTCGATATTAAAGGAAGTACCATATTGGCAGGCGGAACTCACAAATCTCTGTTTTTGCAACGCTTAGGCTGAGGCTTAGGCTTACGAATACGCTAAATGTACACTGTCAATTTCAGTCAGTTGATTTTAACTCAGAATGAGTTATATCACTCAATCTGAGTTAGGACTATCAGAACTCAGCGTTCTGATTCAATTCAACTCATTCTAATTTAATTAAGCAACTGAGCCAAAACCAACTCAGAGTGAGAATCAACTCAACTCATATTGAGTTAATGATTAATAATATTAATTCAAAAATAACTAACTCACTTGTTGAGTTGATTAATCAACTCATTACAATTTACAGTATACTGTTACGCCCGTTTAAGTAACATTGGCCTTTTATTGTAATATTTCTAAAACTCAAATATTGTTTCTGTATTTTCCATAACTCCAACTATTTGGCTTGATTTCGCATTAATTTTATGCTTCAACGTTTTGTTTCAGCAGCTTGCAGTATAAAATGGTACAATATTTTGGTTACAGTATTTTAGTTGAAACTCGTAATCAAATAAGTTGTATTATGCTTATACTCGAAGCCCATTTGCAAACTACAGCTTATGGTTTTTTAAACTACATCCCTTCTAATAATGTATTTTTGTCCCTATACTGATTATACGTCAGCGATCAATTCATTTAGCGACCCTTGTACACTTTCCTTTTCAAGCATAAAGCGTAATCTTTAGGTTTTGCCTAAACACTGCAAAAAATGGTGAGTCAAATTGACTCTCCGAAATAGGCTCTACGGGACTACACAAACTGAGTCAAATTCGACTCCGCCAGAGTTAAATTCGACTCGCTAAATCGCACGTTTGACTCTGGCGGAGTCGAATTTGACTCAGTTTGTGCAGTCCCGTAGAGCCTATTTCGGAGAGAGTCAAATTGACTCACCATTTTTTGCAATGAAAGTGATAGCCTATTAAGCCTATTCCTAAGCCTAAAGCAGTACTTGCAAAACGCTGTATTTATGCTTTTAGTTGCTGTTGCTTATTAGAAGCCTGGTGTATATGCGCGTATATGTTTGCATTTTTTATGTTGTTTTATTAAGACTTCAAATGCGGGAAACTATTGCAATTATTTACATTTTAGTTGTTTTTTCGCCTTTTGATATAAATCTTTTGTCACGGATGAAGCCATACACAAAAATGTTTACCCGATCTGTGCTTATCACAAGTGAGATTACGAATTTTCGGGCCCATGTTTACTTTAAGGGGCGTCCAAGTTTCTGGTAGGTCTATAAAAGAGTAAGGTTAGAGTCTAGATTACATTTTTTGCTTAGGCTTAGGCTTAGGCTTAGGAACACATTTGTGCAACGATTAGGCTTAGGCATAGGTTTCGAGTGGTCAATAGCTTAACCCATTTGAAATTTTTTTTGTTTTAAAATGATGAGGTCCCTACTGTATAATATTATACTTTTGGGCGGTTCATTCAATTTCGCTTTGATCTGTTGTGTCTGCTGGTTTTAGCTAACAAATTTCACTTGCGGCGATATTTTGTTTCAACTGTACAGTGCAAAAAATGATGAGTCAAATTGACTCTCTCCGAAATAGGCTTTTCCGGACTATACAAACTGAGTCAAAATTCGACTCCGCCAGTGTCAAATACGAGTCTAATTTAACTCTGACGGAGCCGAATTTTGACTCAGTTTGTGTAGTCAGCAAAAGCCTCACTCGGAGAGAGTCAATTTGACTCACCATTTTTTGCAGTGTAAGGTGTGGGGTCCAAATTGAACATCAAACTGCGTTGACCAGAAGGCATATATAGGAATGCGCGTTCTAAGAATTGCTACGGGCGCGGCCGTTTTGGTTTAGAAAGAAAGATAAGATGAGTGTTAAAGGTTAGAAAAAATACGTTTTCGCTTTTGGCAGTGTGCTTTCTAAATTTTTCGTTTTTATACGCGAGTTAGAACGACAGAGCAAGAAAATTTGAATTTTTGTATGGAATATGAAGGACAGTTTAAGCTGATCCGTTAGGGTTTATTAGCTATAACTATGATTAGAAAATTTTTTGCCACTCAAGTAAGTGCACTGCAAAAAAATGGTGTGTCAAATTGACTCACTTAATTTGACTCACCATTTTTTGCAGTGCACTTACTTGAGTGACAAAAGTTTTTCTAATCATAGTTATAGCTAATAAACCCAGCGGATTTATAAGCTATAACTATGATTAGAAAAATTTTTGTCACTCGAGTAAGTGCACTGCAAAAAAATGGTGTGTCAAATTGACTCGCTTAATTTGACTCACCATTTTTTTGCAGTGTATCGTTCCTGTTGAAATAGGTATTTCATAATGGAGAGCACACTTTATAGCAAGTTTTTAAGTTATAAATACCTTTGCAGTTGTATTTATGTCTTGACTTCAATTTTTTTAAGGTACAGAGGCTAGAAAACGCATTATTGGTTATCGCCTGGTGAAGGATTAAAACCAACATTTTGAAAGCTTTTCTGAATCGGACTTTTTGAAAAATTACAACTCGAAATCAAATAGCAGCAGTGGAAAATCATGCTTAAGTGTCATATGCGCTGTCCGAAGTATTTAAGATTATTTTAAAACGAAGAATTTTGTGAATTATGAGCAAGAAGTCGCAGAAATTATTTTGTTTTAAAAAGTTATTTTGTCGTTGAATTTTCAAGAAATACCAAAAAATTTGTTAAAATTTTCACGAAAAAATTATTCTTTTTTTGAGCAAATATAAACATTTGATTTGGAGATATCAGGCGAGATTTTTGATCAGCCCGAGTGGTATTCAAGAACAAGGCGTACTCCGCTGATGTGTTAGTCAGGGAATGGTCAGTGTTTAAACGCATTTCTGCTGCATCCAAACCAGTTGCTTTCTTATTTCTGTATATCTGAGTTTACTTGTAATTTTGTGTGACCACAATGGTATAGCGCTATTGGCACAACCAATTACTAAATTAAATTAAATTTTCGAAGCTAAAGATAAACAAATCACAACAATTTGAGGGTGTATTATGTTTCATTAAATTAGTAATAGGGCCTAGTTTTGGCATCCCGAACTATATGGTAATCGTAAGCCATTTGTTAGGGTTTGGTTAACTCACAATTGATCGCGTATCCCTTCTTTTTCATTTTTTTTGCATTGGATTAATAAATTGACGCAATCTTGGTCCTGGTAATTAAAAATGCCTTGTGATCAAAATTTAGAGAGCTAACCGTACAGTAACAAATTTTGGAGGTCCCACCGAGATTTGAACTCGGGTCGCTGGATTCATAGTGGACATCTCAATCGAAGTCAAAGTCAGAGGCTGGCCAGGGTATAATTACTTGACATCTCGTAGGTGCAGTGGTCAGTTCAGCAATCTGAACGTTATGCGCGTTTTGCGCACCTAACGCCATAGTCATGCCTCAAAGACTAGCCTTCTCCGTTGTATCATCAAGAGCCCTGATAAGTTCGTTGAAAATTTAGCTACACGCCTTAGTTTTTGTTTGTTATGCCCAATACTCGGAGATTCAAGCGTTATCACAGCTCCGCGTTGATGAGGATTATGGGTCAGGGGTAGGTTAGCTACTTGCTCTGAATCCCCAAAAGTAGAGACTTTTGAGGAAGTGACTGAACAGGCTCGGTTTAAATCTCGGCACCTTTTTGGTCCCCTTCCTCCTGTTTTGCAGAACACAAATTACAACAAGCACAACATCGAAGCCAGCGGTTGTGCAGTGTACAAAAGACAAACACCTGGACCGACACAAACGAATAACAACCCTAAGGTAATATATAACTTATAATATCCGGAAATGGTAACTCAAAAGTTGTTTGGGATACTGCCAGCATCGATATCTCACGCTTAAAGCTGTACAAACTTAAGTTCGGTTCATATTCAACGGCAATGGCGGATGCATGGGGGGCCACCCCGGCCGTGGCCCCCCCAACAGCATCTCGACAAAAATTCTATACCAATTTTGTGACAATAGTTCGTGGTTTGTGTATGGGTCAAAAGTAAGTTTATTACCTGTGAAATTTTGGCCCCCCCATTTTGAGATCCTGGATCCGCCACTGTTCAACGGTCTCAATATTTCGCCAATTTGAATGTACTATGCTGTTAATGTGTAATGAAAAAATATAATATAATTGGCGAAGCTATTGCCAAAAATTTCAACAGCTCGGGTATTCGAAGATGAGATGGCGCCGCAAAACAAGTATAACGCCATCCTAAGAGGTTTCGTAGTTATACGAAGACCGCAAAGAGTTAACTTGCGTAGCAAAAAATGATTTTGTTATATTATTAATGTTATTGTTCTATGTACAAGCTTGCCATGTGTACTTAAAGTTTGTAAATGTTGCATATTGTTTTTACTGGTCGCTTTACTTGGATTTTGAGATTCAGGCCAATGTAAAGAACAGTGGCGGAACAGTATTATAAACTAATTCCTAAACATAAAGCCTAAGCGTAAGCCTAAGCCTAAGCGTAAAAATGAGCATATCCCTAAGCCTAAGCCAAAGCTTAAGCCAAACAACAAAATTAGTCTAAAGCTGAAGCTTACTCTATTCTAGTCCCACAGAAAAACGTTCCGCCCCTGATTTTTACATGGGCCGAGATTCTTAACGTTCATGTCTTACGCAATTAACGCCATTACAAAAATTGTTAAAGTCACAGATGCTTCATACTGCCCCGTTGCTTGACGGGGGGGGCGGAGGGCTCAGTGCCTCCTGGAAGAATTTTATCACCTCTAAAAAATTTTCAATCTTGCTTGTATTTAATCGAAAACATCTCGTATACCCCTTCTTAAATGTATTTCGCCCGCTAGCAAGCTACGCTATCTACGGGTGTGTCTTTGAGGTGTAAGCACAAATTTTTATGATTGCATATAAACTGAGTACGGAACGACACATTAGCTTTTATTTTTTTGTCTTTGCAGCTGCCTAAGTAGGTCAGGGGGCAAACAGACCAAAAACTCATGAATATAGGACAGACCAGGACAACACTATCGACCCACGTGTAATTTCTTACCTTGGGCATAGATTAATGCTAGTGTTTGGAATCAGACTTAAGTTTAGATTCTGTTTAGAATCCAGAATTGAGGTTTTAGTACAAACCTACTCTATCTGGCTTCTAGCTCGCTTCGCTCGCGAGTTTGGGGCCCGCCACCCTGGAATTTGAGGGTAGCCCCCACCCCTGCCTGCTCCGGCACTGGCTGTTAGGTGCTACTTTTTGGGTTTGTTGGATTATATTGTCCGTACACTGTAAAAAAATGGGGAGTCAAATTGACTCTCTCGGAAACATGCTTTTCCTGACTACACAAACTGAGTCAAATTTGACTCCGCCCGAGTCAACAGTGAAGGATATTATAATAAACAAAATTTCCAGATGCCGGGAAAAAGTAGTTGGAATAATAGTAAATCAGGCTCGATCGACCTGATTGGCCAAAATACCTAAAATTTCAAAGTAAATTTTTGCACCAATTTTGTTTGGGTACAATTTTACGAAACCTTTAGAAAATGTGTTGTCGTGTTTACCGCTGAATTATCATTGCAATAAGTTTTGTTTTGTCGCAATATTTCATTAGCAAATTATACCATATATTGTGCGATTGTGTTGTTGGTTGTCAATAAATTTATTTCGTTTTCAACCGGTTTCCTTTAGTTTGTCGTACAAAAACTAAATTTCAATCTTCTGCAACTATTTTAACCCTTTCTCACATGAATATTTTCTATTTCCCCTGAGACCTACTTTTATGCTAGGATTCGAACTCCAATGACTGGAGTGGGAGGTGTATACCATCACCACTCAACTATAGGAGCTTGACGCTCGAGCCCTATTGGGCTCTCACGTCTTGTGGTGATTTAGTACTATGTATACGTGTTGCAATTGTTAAACACGATGCGATATATATTACTTAACGTATATACACTGCGCTGAGTTGACTATAAGCAACTCAATGTGAGAAGGGGTTAACTAGTAAAATTCTTAGAAATTTTGCCAAAATATGGCACAGATTTTGAAGGCTCAGCATATTTAATGAACAGCATTTTTTGCAACGTTTTTTGCAGGCGAAACAAACTCTGAAATGAATTTATTAGTGCAGTAAATCGCTATCAGTAAAAACGCATTTTAGCGTTTGTCAAAGTTCAATTTTTGCAAGCACTCAACGTATTTTAAACGAGACAGGCATTTTGTATTTTTGACTCAATTGTTTAATATTTAATGTCCCGCATGGTATGCGACATTCGAGAGGTAATTTTATTATTTAACACTTTTTGACCCTAAACTTTTGATGAATTCAAAATTTCAGAAAGCTACAAAATTTAATACCGCAGAAATTTCAGAACTCAGACTATTTTTGCAAACGCTACTGGAAAGGGTTAACCCGGTTCGAAAATTTCGAGGCTGGAATAGCTTTTATGCCGTGATGTATTCAGCACAATTACGATCGTGGTCGCAGCCTATCAGCTATTCGTTTGAAATATTTTAAAAACTGATGCAGAACATGCATATATAATGTCGCTCATACAATTACAGTCTTGCAGTCCGCGCACATAATCTCATCTCCCCAAAAAATTAATGGCTTGTCCGGTTTATGTTTTATCGAAACTCTTTACTTTCTAATGTTATCATAGCTAGTCGTGGACATCAGAATTTAGCGGAAACTATCCGGTCAAGACTGTTTTGCGTAACACTATCTACGACATTGAAATGTTTGAAAAACAGACACCTTAACCGGTAAATTCAATTTTTAGCGAGAAAATTCAAATTTTCGCTGAGAAATTAGAATTTTTGCGAGAAAATTTAAATTTTAGCAGCAAATTCAAATTTTGTTATGAAAATTCAAATTTTGGTGGGAAAATTAAATTTTGGTGGGAAATTTTCATTTCGGCTGGAAATTCAAATTTTGGCCGGAAATTCAAGTTTTGGTGGGAAAATTCAAATTTTAATAAAGAAATTCAAATTCGGCGGTAAAATACAATGTTTAATTTAAAATTCTGGCGGGAAAATTAAATTTTTGGGGAAATTCAAATTTGGCGGGACAAAATTTAATTTTTGGCGGGAAATTCGGATTTTGACAGGAAAATTCATCTTTGGTGGGAAATTCAAATTTTGGCGGGAAAATGAAATTTTTTCCGGTAAATTCCATTTTAGCACGAGATAAAACATATATATTGCATAAATACTTTGCCATTTTTTTCGCACATGTCCTAAGAACAACATGCAAAAACAACAAAAAACACGGTAAATTAATTATTTTATCTAGCTCTTTCCTGCAATAACTTTTAGACGGTAATGATAAAGTACCACAGTACGCGCAATTCTATATTTAACATTAACATAATGCACAAACTGTATACAAAATGTCCGGCAATGCAATAAACTCTATGCAGACTTTTTTATTCTGAGCCAAAACGTCTGCATACGGTTTCGCTTTCGCCACTAGCCTTTTTAAGACAGTATATCGGGGACGATGGACGTTCGGAGTGAACGTATTGTAACGTGTGAGTGACATAAGATAAAGCATAAAGGCTTTTCACGGGGTCGGAAAAATAACTAGCAGTGATAGCAATTACCGCTGTCTTAAAACTGTGAAACTCGCACCGCTTGGCTATAGATCAAGCAGGCTCGAAGATAACCCCTCATGACAGCAGGCGTCAAAAAATATATGGGGGTAGGGTCAATTTATGAAATTAAAAAATTTAGTAAAACTCAGGATACACATCTCCGCTATTCTGCTAACCGTTACTAGAAAAGATTAAAATATATTGCATGTGGCCCATGTATAGAACAGGGCTGGAATAGTTGTATAAGCATATTCCTAAGACTAAAGCCTAAGCCTAAATCTAACCTAAGCCTAAACAAAAGAGTTAGTGTAAAGTTAGTGTAAAGCTTAAGCTGACTGTACTACAGCCCAGCAGAAAAACGTTCCGGCCCAGTTCTGAACATGGGCCTCGTGTTGTAAATTTGGATCAACAAATAATGATACTTTGAAAATTAATAAATACCATAAGCATTTTAATTTCATAATCAAGTAAAATATTACACTTAAAATCTTCGAATACAAAATGTTAACTAAAATATGACTAAACCGGACAGTTTTAAGAAGTTCTATTGTAGAAACAACGAATGCATCCAAATTGTATAAGAACTATGGCCAACGTTACTTTACGGAGCGTAACAGTAGATTAAGCGCATTACTAAGCCTAAGCCTAAGCGTTGCAAAAATAAGTTCCTAAGCCTATTAATCCTAAGACTAAGCCTAAGCCTAAGCAAAAAATGTAAGCTAGAATGTAAATTTACTCTTTTGATAAATTTTGTTATATACATTTCAAATAGCACAACTGGAGTACTAAATGTGTTGAAAAACTGAACAATAACCACTTTAAGAGTTGTTCGCAGAAAACTATGATCAGAAAAATAACGTAATTTCTGGTATTTCTATCACAAATCGAAACGAAGACTTGATTTTTACACCAAACGGAAACGGATATCCGGTTATCACCGTCGTTGCGGTACCATTTAGTATTTTTTCATGTCACAATTATACATCTTGAAAACAAACTATAACAATCTTGGCCCATGCTACTTTAAGGGGGTGTCCAGGTTTCTGGTGAATCTATAAAAGCGTAGGTGTAGATTCTAGATTACATTTTTTGGTTAGGCATTAAGGCTTAGGAACACATTTTTGCAACGCTTAGGTTTAGTTTTAGGCTAAGAAATACGCTAAATCTACCGTTACGCGCCTAAAAGTAACATTGGCCATAAACTTAATATTTACAGCTGGTTATTGCTAAATTTCGCTTCCGTCAGTCATTACGGCTTCAAAGATGAAATACCCACCGGTTTTGCCAGCAAAAACATTTCAACCAATGGGAGTTGTACCCCGCCCCGCCCCCCCATCAAAAAAACTACCGTGAAAAATCAACATAATACGGCCTCAACGCTCGAGGTAACGACAACTGCAAAAATAACTCAGTTTCAGGTCGTTTACGTACTGGATCATATCCAATACAATGGTTACGAAAACACATTGTTGCATTGATATCGTCGCTATCATCATTATGAATGAAATTTTTGGCAAATTTCACTTGTTGCTTGCGGCGTTGAGCGACGCAATCCGCGTTTGAGTAACATTCTGGTTTTGTTGCCAGAAATTGTACCAGAGATACGCGAACCAGTTGAGGGGCACCAGGAAACGTATCAGCGCATTGTAGAATGGTTATAATGGCGAGAGTTATAATTAACAAATAGTTGACACTTGTGACTGACATAGCTAGTAGATTAATTAATGCAAAAAAATTAGCTAGTTTTAGTATGAAAGCAATATATGTCTGAAAGCAAAGTGCAGAAATTAATTATTCTCAGACGTGTGTAGCATCTACAAACAGTCGGCGGTGGGTTGTGTCACGTTTGAACTGAGACAGAAAAAGTTTCAAGGTTTGGTACATTTGCTGGATTAAACTCACTCTATCACTGTGTAAAAATTTTACTTTCATAGCTGTCGTAGTTCGCTTGACTGAGGACCGATTAATAACCGGAGATAGGTGCAAAACACAGTTGAAAATACCAGCCAAGGCAACACATCTACGCTTATGACACTGATTCAAAATGTAAGCATGTGAAACGTGCTTGTCCTAGTGCATATGCAATAAATGCAATACGCATTATGTTGTATGCTTGCGGGTAGCATACGGTCGACACATACAGTTGACGAAAAATGTAGTTGGAGAAGCGGGTTACGTGGCGCAGTGGTAGAGTATTGGCCTAAACATCCGTAGGCTGAAAGTTTAATCCCCGCTCGGGAGGCCCATTTTTTCGGCTGCTTAGCTGAAAGGTCTGAAATCCCGGTTGCTACCTAGACTGACACGAAACATCTGCTTAAAATCTAGGTACCTGGAGTACTGTGAAGTCGTTGTGATTACTGCACAGGCCGTTAGCCATAATTGGTCATCAACGTAATACTGTCTACGCTACTGTAAAAAATTGTCCACACACCTGGTTTTAAGGGCGGGACAAAACGACAATGTCCTTAAGCTATAAGGACTTCACAGGAGGTGTAACTAGATAGTGGGTTTTGAAAGCAGGTCCTTCGAAGGGACTAAAGACAATGTAGACACTGTCTGGACACAGTGTCTGACAATACGAGTTCCTTCGAACAGACCCTGTATAATTGCCAAGCGAAGTTCCTTCCGACAAACTTTGTGTTATGAAATATGCTGAGTCCCTTCTGACAGACTCTGGACAAAACAGTTGTCTTTTAAATAACGTATTGACAATTTAGCATGGGTATGGACGGCAACGTGACCAAGCATAGGTCGTTTAGAAAGAGTGCGAGTTGTCAGCAGGGTCTGCACAGAACATGAGTGACATTTGGACATGTAATTTGGAAACAATACAATTACAGACTTAGGGGCTCGTACGTGGGGACAATTTTTTACAGTAGCGTAGACAGTATAACTTGAATGACCCATAAAAGTTTCGTTAAAGCTTTGAAACAGTTGGCTCAAAATCATTTGCTCAATTTAATTATATTTCTTGACACGAAGATTTGGATGCAACTCATTTGTTTACACCTGTCACTGACGCAAAATAATAGTTGCAGAAGCTTTCTGCATTATTTGGCTCGATTTTCGTTAAGAAAAAACGACCAATGTAAAGATCAGGGGCGGAACGTTTTTCGGTGAGACTACAATAGAGCAAGCTTAAATTTTAGACTATTTTTTGCCTGGCTTAAGCTTAGGCTTAGGCTTAGGCTTAGGAATAGACTCATTCTTACGCTTAGGCTTAGGCTTGAGCTTAGGCTTTTTATATGCTTATAATACTGTTCCGCCCGTGTTCTTTACATTGGCCGAAATTTTTAGCTAAAAATCGTTCGTCCATCATTTGAATAGACATTAAACAGCATACACCAGCCGATAGGCATATTTCAAAGCATAGCTTTATAGCTTATAGGCTTTAGGCTTAGGCTTCGGCTTAGCAAGCGAATATTATTCGAACCTGCTTCTGTTCGTACGCCAAACTATGAATTACAATTTTTCGTTGAGAGTATATAGGGCGATTCGAGAAAAATTTGAATACGAAAATTAGAATTAATGCCGAATCAATTTAAATATCACCGTTTACAAGCCATGTTTCCACTGAAATACTACTACAATCATGTATTTATACACCTTCAAAACCCGCTGGAGAATAGACTATATTCATATTTGCCCACGCGATAAGGATAAAAGCGAAGAAAACACGTCTATATACACGATTGATTGAACAATTTGAAATAATCATCTGGCTCTTGCGTCTTAATAACTTAACTTTAGCTTAAACCAAAACTTAAGCTAAAATTGCTATGTGATATCAATAACATTAGTATTTTCGAAGCCATTTTTCTATAAATTGACAGTAATGTCCCAACATGCTAATACACAGGATTCGCTGGAAGGTAACATAGCTAAATTTAGTTAACCTGTAATTCAGAAATTTATTAAAAATTTTGCCTGTTTAAGCCAAACAAGGCGAACATCAGTTAAGATAACGAAGCAAATAGTTTTCCTGCAGAAGTATATAGTTTATTTTGAGCCAGTGTAAAGAATATGGGCGGAACAGTTACCTAGTACAAGCTTATTCTTTAGCCTAAGCTAAGCCTAAGCGTGAGAATGAGCTTATACCTAAGCCTAAGCGTAACGATTAAGCCAAGTAAAAATTAGTCTATTAACGCTTAAGCTTACTCAATTCCAATCCCACAGGAAAACGTTCCGCCCCTGATCTTTACATGGGTCCTAGGCCAATGTAAAGAACATGGGCGGTGCAGTATTAAGAGCATAGTCCTAAGCGTAAGCCTAAGCCTAAGCCAAGCAAAAAAATTAATCTAAAGCTTTAGGTTACTCAATTGGTTAAAAATTTAATATTTAATTTGATGATATAAAGAACAACCCAAATGTTGAATTTTTCAAATAGATCACAGAGTTCGATTCTGTTTTTGTTTACAAAAAATTACTCAAAAGCTATTAAGTGCTTGTTCGGCGTGTGAGTGGGACGAAAACTTTCAATCAACGTTTTCAATCTTCAGCTTGTAATCAAGCCAGTGGCCAGCTCAGCTTGCTCGAGGGCGATACATTTTTCAAGAGGTGTATAGAAAGGTTTTCGATGACTTTACAAGCAAGGTTGACTAGGAGGGGCCAAAACAGTTTTAAGAGGGAGCTGAGCCCCTCCTGCCGTCCCCGTTGGCTACGGGCGAGTTAGTAATTCAAGTAAATTTGTAAGAGGTTAAAAGCTAATCGATAATTGACTGTGAAATGTCTCAGTAGTCCTTTGAGTTCAAGGTTGACTATACATTTTTCGGCCCATGTAAAGATCGACGGCAGAACATTTTTCTGTGGGACTGCAGTAGAGCAACCTTAAGCTGTATACTAATTTTGTTGCTTACACTAGAGCTTAGTTTTAGGCTTCGACGTAGGGTAAAAACGCATTGTTACGCTCAAGCTTAGGCTTACAATTAGAAATATGCATAGTCTACTTTTTTGCAGTGTAAATTCCAATGATGTTAATCAATCAACTCAGACGGAAATTTAGTTATTTCTCAGCTAATAACAGTAAACTTTAACTCAGTCTGAGTTGAGTTGATTCTACCCGAAGAGTTGAGTTCATTCCGGGAAAGTTAATTAATTAAATCAGAATGAGTTCGTATCAACTCTGAATTATGTGTTCTGATAGTCCTAAATCAGACTGAATGATTCAACTCATTCTGACTTAAAATCAAGTCACTAGAATTTACAGTGCGGGCTCTGTTCTATAGATACGTTGGCCAATTTTTCAATAGAGTAAAGAGTTCGATTCTGGGTTTGTTTAATACTTAAAATTTTCAAAAAGTTATTTGGTTCTTGTTCGTTGTGAGTGGAATTAAAATGTAATAAATGTTGTTTTGAACGTTCAATAGCAACTTCAAAAAAGGTTTTAATCTAATGGATAATTAAATGCCAACTGCCTCAGGACGCCATTGTGTTTTTGGTTAACTATAAATTTTTCGGCCCATGTTACTTTAAGGGACGACCAGGTTTAAGGTGGGTCTATAAAAGAGTAGGTTTAGATTCTAGATAACATTTTTTGCTTAGGCTTAGGCTTAGGCTTAGGAACTCAATTTTGCAACGCATAGGCTAAGGCTTAAGCTTAGGAATACGCTTAATCTACTATTACGTCCCTTAAAGTATTAACATTGGCCAATTTTTTATAGATCAAGAAGTTCGATTCTGTTTTTGTTTACACTTATAATCTTTCAAAAAGCTATTAAGTACTCGTTCGTCGGGACTATGGGATAAACATTTAACAAAAGGTGTTTTGAATTTTCGTCTCGTAATTTAAGCAAATTCAAACATTAAAAGTTAATTCGTAATTAACTATGAAATGTCTCAGAAGACCTTTGAGCTTTTATTTTCAACAGATCAAAAAGTTCGATTTTGTTTTTGTTTACTTAAAATTTCTCAAAAAAAGCTATTTGGTCTTCATTCTTTGTGAATGGAATGAAAACTTAAGTTCTATTTACACGTGGAAGTTTTTGAGGCGAGAAGTAGCAGCTACAAATTGTACGCAAAACTTGCATTGTTTCATCAGCCAATGAGAAAGCGGCTGCATTAAATTCAGTGAATTTGCATGGTTATTCACACATGTGAACTAAATTCCTAGCTACGATTATTAATGAATTATTTGCAGTAGCAAGTTTTCGAACGCGGATTTTGGATAAAACTTGCACGTGCAAATGACAACTGCAAGTTCTCCAAGCAACAAACTTGCACGTGTGAATAGGGCTTTAGCTAAAGTTGTTTTGAATCTTTGTTTGTCAATCGCATCGTGTTTAACAATTGCAACACGTATACATAGTACTAAATCACCACAAGACGTGAGAGCTCCCTCGGGCTCGAGCGTCCAAGCTCCTATAGTTGAGTGGTGATGGTATACACCTCCCACTCCAGTCATTGAAGTTCGAATCCTAGCATAAAAGTAGGTCTCAGGGGAAATAGAAAATATTCTTGTGAGAAAGGGTTAATACACCTTACTTTTAAGTTTAACAAATTGTATTAAATGTAAAACGGCTGTTGTATATTTTCCTTCAAATGTAAAGTTAAGGCTTAGACTTAAACACAGACTTAGTCTGAACGGTAAGCGTTTGTTTACGTGAAATTAACTCTAAATGTGAAATCTGGTAATGATGTGAAAACTTGTATTGAACCCGTACTGTAAAACCGACACTCCGATTCCGAGGTTTGGTTTCCAATGGTCACGGGGGTATGAGAGGGAGGTCCCCATTTTTAGTCCCAATCAATAGGAGTCTGTAATCTCTAATAAGGATCTGTGTAATCTATGGACACTAATCCCGAGTGGGGTAACGGTCACTGACCTTCCCACGTTTTGATTATAAAACTGATACGCGTTTTTGACTCCCCTCTTTTTGAAACACAAACAACTTCAGGGTTTATTAGTACCCAAAACGTGGGATAGGTTCATTGCCCGATCAAAACCTGTGGGTCACAGTTCACCTAGCAACTATGCACCTTTCTGTTGGTTGCGTTTAAGCAAATAAAAAATGAAATCTGTACCTGATAAATTTCTGTCAAGATGACAGTAGTCGTAGAAATCATTATTTATGGTTTAAAATCTTTAGTAGTATTAGGTATATGTGTGCATTATTTCCGGTTCGTTTTGATCTCGGTGATTTAAAGTGCCGGAATTTACGGTCTTTACAACAGCGCGCTTAGCGGTTTCGAGTATTTTACATTGAACTTTTAAGCGTTATCATGTTTAATAGTTTTGTACTGTTCGCTTTATCAAATTGTGGCCTGATCAACCATCGCTTATTGGAAAATGTGAACATGTCTAAATTACTAAATTAACAGCCATCCCACTTTTGAGAACTGAATGGCGCCCATGCCGTAAATGAGTTGAGATTCTAAACCCTAATTAGAAACCATAAATGTCAATTATCCCAAACTGTAGTGCATAAATGACGCTAGGACTAAAATAAACTTGAGTTCGAAACTTTAAAGCATACGTACTTTATTTTGGAAAGTACTTTCATAAGTATAAATTTGCATTATCGATCAAGCTTTTGACCACAAGCCAAATAACAGTTTTTCAGCAACGAATGGCAGCAGAGGGCGGGTTAAAAATAAATAACAGTCCGTAACTGAATAAAAGGAGGGTACCCTCTCGAGAGGATAAATCAATGTCAGTCCAGTTGGTTGTATATAATCTTATGCCGCTCAATTAGAAAAAATTAAAACAACAACAACAACAACAACCACAACAACAACAACAACAAGAAGACAGCGTAAACCAAATTTTCCAAGTCAGGATTGAAATTTTTCCAAATCCTGGGTCAACTAACTTACGGTTGATGCGGTGTTACAGTTATGCGAGGTCCACGTTATAACCGGGGCAGCTTGGGACACGTTTTGTCCCTATTAGACTATATTGGGTAACATTTTGTCTACTTATAGACGTTATATCGTATTCAAAAATTCGTATTGCTCGGCGATTATCGTATGTGGCATTACACTGTCCCGCTAAATATCATATGATATTCGTTCAAATTTTGGAATATCAAATGATATTCGCATAAATGTGGCACAGTATCACATGACGTACCGACTCTTGAACACGTTGAACATGTGAGAGCGGTGGTTTGTAAGCTAATGTCATATGACATTCGAGCATTGTCTGTTGACCCGATATAAGAGCCTGAACGTTGACGTCGAATCAATATGGGAAAAACCGTGACCCGTCTGCCCGGTTATACCATGAATCCCGCATTTTGCGGCAGTGCATGTGCCCCACCGTAAACACTATCGTTGTAGTTACACGATGCACTGTGCCTAGTAAATGTGAGCAAACACCACCTACAAAAGCTTTATAAAATCATTATTCGCTGGGCAAATGTTACTTTTAGGGGCGCACGCAGTATATTAAGCATATTCCTAAGCCTAAGCCTAAACTTAAGCGTTGCAAAAATGTGTTCCTAAGTCAAGCCTATGCCTAAGCCTATTAGCCTAAGCAAAAAATTGTAATCTAGAATCTATACCCACTCTTTTATAGACCCACCAGAAACTTTCACGCCCCTTAAAGTAACATGGGCCATTCGCTGTAATAAACTTGGTGGCGAACCGATCTCCAAAGAATACTTACTTATGTAAAACTATTAAAAGCCGAAAACGAAAACGAGAAAAAATTTCCGCTTCTATAATTCAGCTGATTATTCTAAAGCCTGTGTAATTGCGCTTATATCGAGGTATTGGAGGCTTATGTATAGCTGCTAGTGCTAGCTTTGTTCGCGGACGTGTCTGGTCTACAGGGCGCTATTTGAATTTACGTTTATAGGCATTGCGTGTAAGCTTATGTTTCGATAGCTGGACCATGTAATAAATAAATTGGCTAATTGTGTTCAATGCTACTAGTCACAAGAGAGTTTCAATTCAATTTACTTGACGATTACGACTTAGCAAATACGAACGATAACAATTTACCAATTGCTGAAAAGAAGTTGACATGATGTCGCCAAAAAATTGTAACTACGAAACTTATACGTGCAAGTTTTTGTGGGGCATATACCTCAACATAGCCACACGATACAACAAATATTACTAACACAAACAAGGAATGTAGAGATGAAGGCACCCAATATACCTAATGAAACAATTGGCATGGCTCCACCAAATGTGAACCGAATTCCGCGGAGAATCCCAAATAAACAAACAACTAACAATCAAAACCTCAAAGAACCATATGATTATAACAAAAATAGGATTTAGCTTATGCGCTTTGCATATATCACAACTTTTATCGCTATGCGACACAATAGTTCATTGAAATAAAAACCTGTGACACTTTTGATAAAATTAAATCATACACACTCTGTAAATACCAATGAGTTGATTAATCTAATTCAGCTAGCGAGTTGGTTATTTCTGAATTAATATCAGTAAACATTAACTCACTCTTAGTTGAGTTGATTTTCACTCTGAGTTGAGTTGACTTTGGGTGAGTTGATTAATTAACTCAGAATGAATTGAATCAACTTAAAATTGTGACTTCTGATAGTCCTAACTCAGACTGAGTGATTCAACTCTTTATGAGTTAAAATCAACTCACTGAAATTTACAATGCGTTTGCTTCATTTTAGTGTTTTGCTAATATTTTAACAAAATGACAGAAAACAATGTTTAAAATTCAAATAAGCAATGGTCAGAAGCACCGGATCTTGTGAGATGCAAGTTTAATGCTTACACTTTACACTCAACATAGCTGTTCGCAGGCCAATTTTCAATTGTCCTAGGCCAATCTGCTATTCTGAGCAAATGGCAGATTCGCACAAAAAATTGCAAGATATATACGTGATTTATAACTAATTTTGAATGTAAAAATAAGTTAATTTCCGTTATTTCTACAACGGAAACGGACACCAATTTTTGCCGCCAACGGAAACGAAAACGGATATCCGGTTACACCCTGAGAGTCTTCCTTTAATCAAGACTTTTCTCTGTCTGCACTATTTAAGACATTTTAACAATAATCGTACAGTAAAAATAAGCTTAGTTTAAAACCAGTTAAACCTAGGCAACTGTGTGATAAGGACACACTCGATTCCTATATGCTGTTAATATTTGACGTATTTTTTTAGTCAGATGCGAACCGAAATACTAAAATTGACCTATTTTCTGGCATTTTAAAGAATTGCGCTCTGCTCCCCGTTCGCCGGCGCGCAGTAGGGCAAACAAATTTCCGCCGAACGCCACCAAATTGATTTTGACTATACATTCTTACTAGCAACGTATAGCGGCACGCAGCGACGTCCGGCGGCACGTGGCAGTTTCCGATTTGAAATGTATAGCGCAATCCTAAGTCTTCGAACACAAACGCTGGTAAAAATTGCATACATTTATTCTATTTTTGACGCATCGCTAGACAAACACTTTAGCTTGTATTTATTGTTTAGGCTTCTTTCTAAACGTAGACAACTTAATTATATATTCGAACAGAATAGCTCCTACCTAACGCAATTTCTAGACTTTTATGCCTATTAATTTTATATTATATCTAAAGCAAAACAAACGCCTTGCAGTGTTCGGGCGAACCAGTGCATTGTAAATTTCATTGGGTTGATTTTAACTCAGAATGAGTTGAATCACTCAGTCTGAGTTAGGACTATCAGAACTCAGAATTTTGAGTACATTCAATTCATTCTGACATAATTGATCAATTCACGCAGAATCAACTCAACTTAGAGTGAGGAACAACTCAACTCAAAGTGAGTTAATGTTTACTGAAATTAATGCGGAAGTAACCAACTCGCGAGCTGAATTGATTAATCAACTCATTGGAATTTACAGTGTGGGCTTTCTGAAATAATTTTACATAAACACCTAATTTAACGAACTCGGGAGCTGAATTGATTAATCAACTCATTGGAATTTACAGTGTGGGCTTTCTGAAATAATTTTACATAAACACCTAATTTTACTCTCATCGTTTTCTCATTTGCCATTCGTAAGCCGTCTTTAGTGAACAAATCAACAAATGCTAAAAAACTCACTTATCAATGAGTAATATTCATTGCATAGCCAATGCATAAAACAGGGCCGTTACAGCAGTACAAGCTTTTTTCTAAGCCCAAGGGTAAGCCTAATCCTAAGTGTAACAACTAGCTTATACCTGAATCGGCCAATGTAAACAACAGGGGCGGAACAGTATTACATGTTTTTATTTCTAATCGTAAGCCTAAGCCAAAGCGTAACAATAAGTTTATTCCTAAGCCGTAAGCCTAAACCTAAGCCTAAACCATGCAAAAATATAACTCGAAAGCTTAAGCTTACTCTTTTCTTGTCCCACAGAAAAACGTTCCGCCCCTGATTAAAGAATACGCTTACTCTACGGCAGTCTCATTAAAAAACGTTCCGCTCATGATCCTTACATGCACCTCTCATTGTCCAACCGATTTTGAGAATCACATCTTAATATTATTTGCATCATTCATATACTGTTCGAATTCTTGCCATCCAACGTTAGCGCCGCTAATTACAACTACCACATTGACCGGTTCAGCTTGTTTATTCCGCGCGATCTGAGCTAATTCAGGAGCCAACAAACCTCGCTTAAACAGCGCTGCCAATGCAACGACCCCAGTTGGTTCTAAAACAAGTCTTAGACGATCATAACAAAGTTTTAGCGTCGTCAAAATATCGAAATCGTTTACAAGTGCCACCCGGTTCACGCATTCAGCAATAATTGGGTACGTTATTTCACCGGCGTTAGGGGCACACGTTCCGACAGCAACGCTGTGAGCATCATAAAGTACTGTAGGTCGACCCTTGCGTAAACTTTGATACATCACGTTCGATGTTTCAGGTTCAATTCCTACAATTGTTGTGGTGTGGCAACCTGAATGAACAGCAACAACAGTAAGTACTATATCTGATTTACTGATATATGTCGCAAGCCAAACTGCTATTCAGACCAATTACCAATCTTAGACTAAGATGATATAATAAAACGTGTATACAAAATAACGAGTTGACAGAGAATTCACAGAATCCATGAGTTGTTTAGTACAACAGTCAGGTATCGCTATTTACATCTAATGGTTTAGGCATCAAACCGATCTAAATTATTGAATAAATGCCTTCGCATTCCGACACCTAAACTAATATCCTTAACGTCCAGGCCGGCGTTAAGATAGTCGGCCCCCCAAACAGGTCCGAGGTGGCCCTCAGTAAAAAGTTTACAGCTCTATAACTTCGTGGTCGGCGAAAAAAAATTTAGTTTGTCAAAATGTGGGCCACCAAGGGTCAGCCCCCTAATTGGAGCGTTTGGAGGACGCGTCCGCCGGAACTGCTTAACGTTGCAAGTGACCCTAAACGCAAAGGATACCACCTGGAATTAGGATATTTCAATTTTGAATTCTTAATACGGAATTTGAATACACGGCATAGGCAATTAGACAGCTCATCATACGTGTTGGCCCGTATAAGCATGGTTCATGTGAAGAGTTAAAAAAGTTGTTCGAGCGGCAAAACGTTTTCTAGCGCCGAAGAAGTATACTCTATTTGACTGTACAAACATTGGGTCCAAGCCCTGACACATAGCCAAATTGAGTTATTTTAACCATTTTAGCTGATCATAAACACGGGAGAGGGACTTAAACGAAGCCGCCCCTAGCCATGGCCCAAAAGGCTTCAATGTAAGCAAAACCTTACATCATACTAAATTTACGATTGGCGTTTCGCTCGCAAGATTTTTTCACTATTATAAATTTCATGCGCCTTATTTCACTGCAAAAAATGGTGAGTCAAATTGACTTTCCGAAATAGGCTCTATGGGACTACACAAACTAAGTCAAATTCGATTTCGCACGTTTGACTGTGGTAGAGTCGAATTTGACTCAGTTTGTGTAGTCCAGTAGAGCCTATTTCTGAGAGACTCAATTTGACTCACCATTTTTTTGCAGCGTAGAAATTTCTGAATCCGCTACTGATATAACTAAACTCATCCATGCGGTAAACAACAAAGATAAAGGGCTTCGGCCAACAGACTAATAACACGAATTACGAGTACTACTCATAGTTGCCATTGCGAAACGGTTCGTTGACGATATTAAAGGTCGCACTGATTGACGTCAGTTTGTTCCGCCAATCAATAACTATTAATAATATAAAACAAATTTGTAACAAATCAAAATTAAAAATACTCGATACAAAGAAACCTTACCAGCCAATCGTAACGCAACGCTGATTCCTGATATAAGCCCGCCTCCGCCAATGGGAACTAATACCAAATCAGGTTTCGGAACGTTCTCGATAATTTCAAGAGCCAAACTCCCATGACCCAAAATTAAATTGATGTCGTCAAACGGATGCAACGGAATCATGCGTTGATTTTCAACTAAACTTTGAACGGTAGTCACTAAACTGTCTTGAGGTTGAAGCTCAACCTAAAACAACGATGTATTGCAACTAACAGCCAAGTGATAATTGTTGTAACCAAAGAAAAATATTAAACATAAATTTTTAATCAAAACAAAATTCAGTAAAATTTCACAATTAAAAAACCCGGCGAATATTTGCACGTGTCAATTGTGTTGGCAGAAAAATAAAACATCTTTGAAACGCTTATACTTCAATATTCGTTTGCTGTTCCCGTTTCCGCTATTTTGGTCACTATCCGATTACATTTATTTTTACTATCTGTTTCACCCCGTTATAAAATGAAATCCAGGAAAATGTATACATTCTGTACGCAATCTGACCAAATAGCTTGTGTTATGACCCGTCTGAAACACGGATTGGTTGCTACAAAATCAAAATTTTTGCTGAAGTAAACTTTAGATTGTACTAAACCATTTTGATTGGCTGAAAAATTTTGGGCAGACCAGCCAGGGCTGCAATGGTTCCTAATGATTGGCCCTTGCATTTTGATAGAAACCCGCCTATCACTGATCATTTAGAAAATTAGTTACATAACCCGATAAGCTATTTTCGAGCACAAAAATGTTTTGTGCTGGAGCCTTCAGCAGGCTATATTCCAAAGCCTATGGATACGGGTTTGTCTCGCCCCTCCCGAAATTTTTTAAAAAGCATATACCCCTACTTATCCTCAGAGGCGCTTCATGAACTCACCAAACCTTGAGGTTGAATTGGCCCCAACATAGGTTGATGGAAAACACAGATCAAAAATATATTCCCAACAAGAACTCGTTCAAAGCGCGCTTTTTTGAGCACGTATAGCCAAAGAGGTACCAGGGAAAAAATTTTAGCGACCCTAGTAAATTTTCAACCTTGCTTGTAGTCATCGAAAACCCTTTTGGAAATTGTTTAGTTCCCCCCTAGCAAGGTGAACTGGCTACAAGCCTGGCTCACCTTCATTATAAACGTAACCCGCCAGTCTCAAACGTGTTCCCCATGACTACGAACTGTTAAGATTAAAAACAATGTTAGTTTACCTTTGCTCCAAGTGATTTCAATAACTCAATTCGCCGATGTGGTACGTGAGTCGGCATCACAACTGTTCCGCCCACGCCCAATTCTTTCGCGACCGTAGCAAACGCGCTGCCATAGTTTCCACCGGAATAACAAACAAACGAAACGGATTTTGATTGGCTCGTCGACGTGCTGCTGTCTTTTGATTCGTCACTTTGATTTGTTGAATTATTTTCTAATTTTCGAGACATTTGAACACAAGCACCGCGGATCTTGTAACAGTAGGTATTTTGAGCAGATTCCAACTTCAACCACACATTAATGTTATTTGGCAGATGGCTTAGTTGAGCACGGAAAACGTCTGAAAAATTGAACTAAACTTCGATCTTTCAACACCTAAAGTCAGGCCCGTAGTCAGCTCACCTTGCTAAGGGGGTGGGCAAAATTTTTCCAGGGGGGGGGGTGAGCCCCCCGGGTCCTCTTGCCTACGGGTCCGACTAAAGTGTTCTTTTTGTAATATTTAAGGCAGACAGCTTCATTTAGAAAAGTTTTGACAGTTAAAAATTATAATAAAGTACTAAAGTTAAAATCATAATTGCACATTTGACATAGCTTGTCAAACAGCTGCTGAGGATGACGTTTCAGTTTTGGAAATTTGAGCATCCACCACAGAATCGACATATTTGTCGTATTTGTTTTACTGCAGGATTTTCGCTGTTGCCTCAACGATAGATATAATTACCTGGCTACAACGACAAAAATTTACCAACAGTTACTACACTGTAAAATCCAATGTGTTAATTAATCAACTCAGACGGAAAATTAGTTATTTCTGAGTTAATAACAGTAAACTTTAACTCACTCTCAGTTGACTTGATTCTCACTGTGAGTTGAGTTGACTCCGTGTGGGTTGATTAATTGAATCAAAATGAACTGAGTCAATTCAGAATTGTGAGTTCTGATAGTCCTATCTCAGACTGAGTGATTCAACTCATTCTGAGTTAAAATTAATTCACTGGAATTTACAATGTATGAGTTGGATGCACACAAAAGTCTAAGCTTTGAATTAGGTCTTTTACAACTCAGAATTCTAATTTGATTGAACTCATTCTGAGTTAATTAATCAACTCACCAGAAATTAAATCACTTCAGATTGAGTTGATGTTTGCTGTTGTTAACAGCAGAAATAACCAGAAACCACCCATTCTGTTTGAGTTGATTATGCAACTCATTGGAATTTTAAGAGCCAAACATACCTCGAACCCGTGTTAACATTGGCGTTTTCCAGCACAAATTGCTGTTCCAAACAAACTCGCTTGCTTCTCGAATGTTGTTTAACGTTATTTCGTTCCACATCTTGCAAGCTGGTTGCAACCTCAAGGCATCCATTAAAACTATATCGCTATAATATACTGAATGTTTTTTGTAGCTAAAAACACCACAGAAAATGGTTAATTTACCAAGTTGATTATACAAAATCAACGCAGTAAAATCAGCTTGCAAAAACACAAGGCCAATGTATAGAACAGGGCCGCACCAATAGTATAACCATACTCCTAAGCCAAGGCCTACACCAAAGCCTAGGCGTAAAAATAAAATTATACCTAAAACTAAGCGTAAGTAAAAAACATTAGTATAAAGCTTAAGCTTACTCTATTGCAGTCCCGCAGAAAAACGTTCCGCACTGATCCTTGCGTATGGGCCAATGGCAGTATAATAATTTTTAAACTACAAACCGTATCGTAATCTGCCTATGTATACTTTGAACCTATATGACTAAAAATATTTTCAGCAAGATAACAGATCCAAATTGCAACACTTGCTTGATATCTATAACTTGACCACGTCAAAATGACACTAGTATCAGTATCTTATCTATACCCATAAAGTATTTTGCTTGTTAAAAAATTAACACACCCCCATCGGCTTTTGGCATCATTTCGATGGTTTTCTGTAGAATATATAAACTTCTAAATTAAAAGATATGACTAATGTATTAAAATCGCGGCCGTATTAGCAATAATATAAGCATATTCCTAAGCCTAAGCCTAAGCCTAAGTATAAGACTAACCCTATACCTTACTGTAAATTCCAGGGAGTTGATTTGACCACAGAATAACTTGAATCCAGTCAGAAGTCTGAGCTGTGAATTTGGTCTTTCAGAACTCAGAACTCTGAATAGATTTAACTCATCGTGAGTTAATTTACCAACTCGCCCGGACTTTAATCAACTCAGAGTGAGTTTGCTGTTATCAACTCAGAAATAGCCAGAAATAACTAATTCTCTCTCTGAATTGATTAATCAACTCATTAGAATTTACAATGTTTGCTTCCCCCCTATTTTACATCATAAACCATTGCAGTCTAGCTAATGTTAAATTATAATACATTGTTCGGTATAGTAATTTGGGGGCTGGCACAGGCCCATCTTGCAATGGTACAGGTTTCAAGTTACCGCATACGTAGATGGTAGGCAGTCCCTCCATCCGTTAAGAACACAATACAAGTAGTATGTTTTGTAGGGTCGCAATTGGAAATGATACCGTTTCTCACCTGCATTTCAGTTTTGGGGGTAGTAAAATATGTGCCCTTTGTTTCTTGCTGTAGTACTAGCGGTAAATTGATACTAATCCTATTTGTAACCAAAATGTAAACATTCTATTTTTTTGCAACATTGTAAAATGCGAATTATTGTACAATGGGTTGCGGTATACTTTTGTTGACATCCGGCGCTGTCCGACGTACGGGTGACGCACGGTGACGGATGGCGTCAGACGTCGAGTATAGCACAACCCTAACTCTGCCGATGTGTTTTTGCGCAGGGTTAGTTTCTCTTATTACAGCTGATGATATGCTGCGGTACCTTTGGCTCATGTATTGTTCAAGGGTGGACCATTTTTTCGGTGGGACTACGACGGTGCGCGCACAAGTTTTAGATGAATTTTTTACTTAGACTTAGGCTTTACATTGTAAATTCCAATTAGTTGATTAATCAATTCAGCTAGCGAATTGGTTATTTCTGAATTTAATATTAGTAAACTCATACTGAGTTGAGTTGATTCTCAGTCTGAGTTGACTCTTGATGAGTTGATTAATTAACTTAGAATGAATTGAATCAACTCAAAATTCAGAATTCTGATAGTCCTACCACAGACTGAGTGATTCATCTCATCTCAGTTAAAATCAACTCACTAAAATTTACAGTGCAAAAAGCGTCATGTTGGAACCTTTTCTTTGTTTCAAGGATGCGTCATGATTGATGGATTGAGTTTTTTACATTTGAAATATTCGTCGTTTATACCGTTTTTTAATAAAAAGGCAATTTTAAAACTGGGTTCACAGTCTTTGTGACTACACTGTAAATTCCAATGAGTTGATTAATCAATTCAGCTAGCGAGTTGGTTATTTCTGAATTAATATCAGTAAACATTAACTCACTCTGAGTCGAGTTGATTTTCACTCTGAATTGAGTTGACTCTGGGCGAGTTGACTAATTAACTCAGAATGAATTGAATCAACTCAGAATTCTGAGTTCTGAAAGTCCTAACTCAGTCTGAGTAATTCAACTCATTCTGAGTTAAAATCAACTCGCTGAAATTTACAGTGTACAGTATCATGTTCGTTCATTTAAATATAAATCTATAATTTTTTTGTTTGTCTATGATTCTGCCTTTAAAAATGTTTCATAAGCTGCATAGCATAGCAGCTTCTACAAAAGCGAAAAGATTTTGAGTTTAGTTGATTTTCAATGGCAAACGGCAAAACTTTACCCCCAGAGAAGTCTAAAGTTGGACTTTGGTATCATATATTTTATGAATAAAATTGTTGGCCTATGTAAACATCAGGAGCGGAAAGTTTTTTCTGTGGGAATAGAATAGAATAAGCTTAAAGCTTTAGACTGTTTTTTGCTTGGCTTAGGCTTAGGCTAGGCTTAGGCTTAGGAATATTTTCATTCTTATTTTTACGCTTACGCTAAGGCTTAGGCTTAGGTTTAGGCTTAGGAATAAGCTTAAAATACTGTTCCGCCCCTGTTCTTTACATTGGCCAAATTTTTCATTAACAGATTTCCCTACGTTTACGATAATTCTTCTTAAAATCAAACAAACGAAAATCAAGTTGGTCAATGTGTACAATAGGACCCTAACATAGTATAAGCATATTCCAAAGCCTAAAGCGTAGATTGAGTTTATACCTAAATCTACGTCTAAGCAAACAAATAGTCTAAAGCTTAAGCTCACTCTATTGTATTCCCTCGGAAAACTGTTCCGCCCTTGATTTTTACCTACATGAACTATCAGGTGTATAGCGACCGACAACAGTTTTCGACTGGATCTGGTGAGATTTCTTTAACTATAAACTCGGTTGAATTATAGATATTTTGGCAGCAAATTACGCACTGAAGCAATACAATAAGGCACTTTCCTATTTGCTCGTAATTAATGTTTGCAGCAAAAATAAAATAATATATGCAAAAATTTAAAAAAACCTTTATTATGGAACTTTAAATGTTTCCTTGCAGGAAATTTACCTTTACATAAACCCTCACATAAACGAATAACAGGGGAATCTTTGTTATCGTTTCATACTCTTATCTGACGCATTGCAAAAAATGGTGAGTCAAATTGACTCTCTCCGAAATAGTCTCTACGGGACTCCACAAACTGAGTCAAATTCGACTGCGTCTGAGTCAAATTCAACTCACAGAGTCGCACGTTTGACTCTGACGGAGTCGGAATTTGTCTCAGTTTGCGAGTGCACGCGCGTATCGTTGTACTGCTGTACAAGTGAAAGAACGAGTGCACCCACAACGGCGACACGAGTGCTTCTACAGTACAAGTTTTTCATTGGTCAACGTGCACAAGGGTCTCGAGAATAATAATATTATTATTATTATTGGTGTTGTTGTTATTATTACTATTATTATTATTTTATTATTTTACAATGAAAATGAGTATATGAGTGTCTTTTTCTACAATCGATAAATGTTAGTCTGGTAAATGAGTCGAGTTGGACTCAGAATTATCATTCTTATCTGCTGTCAGAGTTAAGCCTACGCTGTAAAGCTTAGTGAGTTGATTTTAACTCAAAATGAGTTGATTTTAACTCAGATTGAGTTGGATCACTCAGTCTGAGCTAAGACTTTCAGAACTTAGAATTCGTAGTCAATAAAACTCAATCTGATTTAATTATTCAAATCACTGCAACCAACCGACCTCAGAGCGGGATCAGCTCACTCAGAGTGAGTTAATGCGTACTGTTAGTGACTCAGAAATAACCCAACTCGCTAGCTGAGTTGTTTAATCAACTCATTGAAATTTACAGTGTATATATTTAGAAACTTTAAATTTTGTTTTCATTTTCTATTTTGCAAGTTGTATTCTTTTCGCAATTCGCGTGCTAAACAGCAACCGAGAACCACTCCAATTATCTAAAAATAAAATCAATAATATTTTATATAAAACATACCAAATTATGTACTACACTGTAAATTCCATTGAGTTGATTTTAACTCAGAATGAGTTGAATCACTCAGTATGAGTTAGAACTTTCAGAACTCAGAATTTTGAGTCAATGAAACTCACTCTGACTTAATTATTCAACTTACTCGGAATAAACTAAACTCAGAGTGAGAATCGATTGAACTGAGAGTGAGTTAATGTTAACTGTTATGAACTCAGAAATAACTAACTCTCTAGCTGAGTTGATTAACCAATTCATTGGAATTTACAGTGTACGTTTTGTTTTACAACCTTAGCTAACAGGCGAACATGAATTATTACCCAAAAATAACTGATAAACCTGAATCTCTGCGTAAAATTTCATCGGCAGAAGAGAATTATCTGCGATGCCAGTATGATATAACGACATTAAACAAACGTGAACAGAAGCCACTACACTGTAAATTCCGATGGGTTGGTTAATCAACTAAGAGAGCGAATTAGTTGTTTCTGGTTATTTCTGAGTAAATAACAGTAAACATTAACTCTACTCTGAGCTGATTTAGTTATGGGTTAATTGATTAACTCAAAATGAGTTAAACCAATTTAGCATTCTAACTTGTGAAAGGCATAATTCAGAGCTCAAACCTCTGAGTGGGTTCAATTCATTCTGAGTTAAAATCAACTCACTGAAATTTACAGTGTACTAATGCAACACATGTTACTTTAAGGGGTGAAACGTTTTTCCGCGGGACTGCAATAGAGTAAGCTTAAGCTTTAAAGTAAATTTTTTTCGTACGCTTAGGCTTAGTCTTACCGGGTTATCCTTTCGCCAAGAATTCAGCTTAAGGTTATGCATTAAGAATATACTTATACTACTGTTGTGACCTCAAAGTAACCGTTGCCACATTTGCTATTTCCAGCATTAGTTATTGTAATAAGGTAATACAACTATAAAAATACAGTAATTCGTAAAGTAAGGAATCAAAAAAGGTCAATGTAAAGAACAGGGCGGAACAATACTATAAGCATATTCTTCAGTCTAAAAGCCTAAACATAAAAATGAGCATATTTCTAAACCTAAGCGTAAACCTAAGCCAAGCAAAAAATAGTCTAAAGCTTAAGCTTACTCTATTGCAGTCTCACAGAAAAATGTTCCGCACCTGATGTTTACATGGGCCCAAAATCAACAATCACAAACTGTAACTTTATTAAAACTTATCTCTGATACCAAAACACTCGTCCATACCCTGTATACAGTGGCATAAAACAAACCTGAATAGCAGCAATTCCCAACGCTAATCCGAGCACGATATGTAGATTAGATGCAATCCAATCGATTATTTTGCCAATACAACCCTAAAACAGGCAAAATCAAACAAAAAACGCAATAACCTAAGTGTTCTTGTATCGTTTCTTACACTGTAAATTGCAATGAATTGATTAATCAATTCAGCTAGCGAGTTGGTTATTTCTGAATTAATATTAGTACACATTAACTCACTCTCAGTTGAGTATGATATGCATTATCTATTAGTTAGCTGCTCAAGTAAGTTGACTCTGGATGAGTTGATTAATTAACTTAGTATGAATTGAATCAACTCAAAATTCTGAGTTCTGATAGTCCTAGACTGAGTGATTCAACTCATTCTGAGTTAAAATCAACTGACTGAAATTTACAGTGTACCCAAATTTAAGGTTTAGGCTAAGGCAAAGGCTTACGTATAGAAAAGCTTTTTGCAAAGCCTAAGCACAAATGCGCGGTGCACTGTAAACTCCAACGAGTTATCAACTCAGACGGAAAGTTATGTATTTTTGAGTTAATAACAGCAAACTTTAACTCACTGTGACTTGCGTTGATTCTCACTCTGAGTTGATTTGATGCCGGGAAAGTTGATTAATTAAATTAGAATGAAGTATATCAACGAAGAATTATGGGTTCTGATAGTCCCAGACTGAGTGTTTCAACTCAGTCTGAGTTGAAATCAACTCATTGGAATTTACAGTGTGGGACGTGTACAACAGCGAACCTAAGCACCGCTTGTGACATAGGATACATCAAAATTAAACATTTGCAAACTTGTTTGCACAACGAAAGACACAATCCAGGACCGGGTTAGGATAGTCGATCACCGAATCAGGTTTTAATGGGACCCCAGGTAATACGTTTCATAACTGTATTGTGGTCCGCTACAAGTTTTCAATTTACCAGGGTCACAAAGGTCGGGTGCCAAAATTTGGAGGGTTGCGGGTCGCTTCCACCAGGACTGACACGGTCATATCTTTGGTTTTAATAGCAGAAAGGTGAATGAAAATTTTCTGACAGTAAACTTTAAATCTCAACGACACCAAATTAATATTACATCTCAAAACGAACGTTTTAGAAAAAAACAAATATTGAGGGGCGCAGCCAGGGTTTCATCATCGACGGGGGTATTATCTCGTGTAAAAGAAAATGGTCTGATTTCTGGAATCCGTACACTGCAAAAAATATTGAGTCAAATTGGCTCTCTCTGAAATAGGCTCTACTTCGCTACGCAAACTGAGTCAAATTCGACTCCGCCAGAGTCAAACGTGAGACTAGGTAAGTGAGTCGAATTTGACTGTGGTCGAGTCGAATTTGACTCAGTTTGTGTACTGCCGTAGATCTTATTTCGGAGAGAGAGTCAATTTGACTCACCATTTTTGTCAGTGTAAAGTTATTCTGAAAACTGTTAAAAGTGCTTTTTTTCTTGTCTATAAAAATTAAACAGGCGGATATATCTTTTTCACTGTTGAAAACTGAAGTTTTTTCTGTTATAACATCGACTTTTCGTATTAATTTTAAACATCCTACAACCTCGATTGACAAAAATCACACCAATAAACCTCAGTATAAATAATTTCTTCGGCTTCGTCTTTTGGCAACGATAAAACATCTTCACCACAAGTCAGATCGCTAATATCAGACTCGTTGGTGTCTGTAACGTTACGGCAGCAAGCCGGTGGTACATTTCCATATCCAGCCGAAGTTGAGTTAGTACTGTTCCAATCGGTGTAACTTTCAACGCCGCAACAGTGAAACTGAAATGAAAAAACGAATATATTTTCTAGTACGTAAACTCTGCAATACAACGCTTTAAAGCATTATTGCTAGTGTGTTTGCAAGTTCTTAGATTTGTGTATACGTCAGTTGAATATTAGGTCAAAGCCAAAATTCTAAATTGTTCTTAAACTCTTTGATTCCTTACTGCTACGATAAAGTATGGTTTTAAAATTGCAATTAAATATGAATTGAAATTGCAATTAAGTATGAATTAAAATTGCAATTAAGTATGAATTACAATTGCAATTAAGTATGGATTAATAATGCATATAAGTATGAATTAAAACTTGAATTAAGTATGAATTAACATTACAATTAAGTATGAATTAAAATTGCAATTATGTATTAGTTATATAAAATTGCGATTACGTGTAAATTAAAATTGCAATTAAGTGTAAATTAAAATTACAATTAAGTATAAAATAAAATTGCAATTAAGTATAAATTAATATAACAATTAAGTAATTAAGTATAATTTAAATTTACAATTAATTATAAATTAAAATTGCAATTACTTGTAAATTAAAATGACAATTAAGTAAGTGTATATTAGAATTACAATGAAGTATAAGTTAAAATTGCCATTAAGTGAAAATTAAACGAGCAGCCGCATTCCCAACATTTCCCCGCTTGGGATATCAGCGACCGCGAATGGATAGAGTTCCTTAGGGTTGCGCTATACTTGTCGGCCTGGGCCGTTCGGCGCTGTCCGTCACCGTGCGTTACCGCCAGGTATCGGACGGGTGACGGTTACGGACGGCACCGGACGTCATCAAAAGTATTGCGTCACCCTAACAAGTACACTATGACATAAAACAAGAAATAGTTGCTACACACAACTATATATACCCAAATTGAAATGTGAATCACAAAACTTAGTTCAACCTAACATCATAGATTAATGAGTTCAATTCAACCTTCAACCCAGAACCTGGTATTGTAGACGATTAAAGAACCTTCTGACCTGCTTACTTTTTCTTGTAAATGAATCCATCCTACTGTAACGTCAACTGAATCTCCATGTCCATACCGGGACAGTCCTGATTTTGCTTGCTCTGTCAAAATATTTCGAATCTAAAATATTATCTGTGGTTGCGAATTTTGAGCATCTCGTACTCGGTTTAGGATTACGCTTAGGATATGCGGTCAATATGTAAAGAACAGAGGCGGAACAGTATTGTAAGCATATTCCTAAGCCTAAGCCTAAGGCTAAGTCTAAGCCAAGAGAAAAATTAGTCAAACGCTTAAGTTTACTCTATTTTAGTCCCACAGAAAAACTCTCCGCCGATGATCGTTACATGGGCCGGATATGCTAACATTTATTCAGAGGCTTTATGACAGAGCTGAGCGACAAGTTGTCAGACGACAAATAGTCGTATATTCAGTTGAAACATGCTTAAATAATTCAAATTGGAACACAAATTTTGCTGTCAAATAATTTCAACAGAAATCGACATTTCGCTGCAACGCGAACATTTTCCTTTTTGCAAGTTTGTTTTTCTATTTTCCACAACATACCACCCCTGTCATATTCAGTATAAACGATACGTCCTGACCGTAGAATTTATAAACAAAATTCTGTTCAGCCACAGATACGAATGGTATTCTGTATGAAAATAAACCATTTTATTCCGGTGATATTTAAGCAACCCGTATACAGTTTCACAAACGGTATGTATCGATATTCAATAATAAACAAGCAATCCAACTGGATTACGTGAATCATAAAATTGTATAAAATTTGTAGGATCGAATTTTTTTTGCTTCCAGGGAGGGAGAAATAAAGTTGTGGGATCGAAATTTGTTTGCTTCCAGGGAGGGAGAAATAAAGTTGTGGGATCGAAATTTTTTTGCTTCCAGGGAGGGAGAAATAAAGTTGTGGGATCGAAATTTTTTGGAGAAATAAAGTTGTGGGATCGAAATTTTTTTGCTTCCAGGGAGGGAGAAATAAAGTTGTGGGATCGAAATTTGTTTGCTTCCAGGGAGGGAGAAATAAAGTTGTGGGATCGAAATTTGTTTGCTTCCAGGGAGGGAGAAATAAAGTTGTGGGATCGAAATTTGTTTGCTTCCAGGGAGGGAGAAATAAAGTTGTGGGATCGAAATTTGTTTGCTTCCAGGGAGGGAGATATAAAGTTGTGGGATCGAAATTTGTTTGCTTCCAGGGAGGGAGAAATAAAGTTGTGGGATCGAAATTTGTTTGCTTCCAGGGAGGGAGAAATAAAGTTGTGGGATCGAAATTTTTTTTGCTTCCAGGGAGAGAGAAATAAATTTGTGGGATCGAAATTTGTGCTTCCAGAGAGGGAGAAATAAATTTGAAGGATCGAGATTTGTGCTTCCAGAGAGGGAGAAATAAATTTGAAGGATCGAAATTTTTGCTTCCAGGGCGGGCCCGTGGCCAAAGGGGGGTGGTGCAGAGGGGGGAGAGATGAGCCCCCTGCAAAATTTTGGGTCACCCTAGAAAGTTTTCAACCTTGTTTGTAATATATTAAAAACCCTTGAATGCCTTTCCTGAAAATTTTTTATCTCCCAATAGAAAGCAGAGCTGGCTACAGGCCTGTTCCAGGGAGAGAGAAATAAATTTGTGGGATCGAAATTTGTGCTTCCAGGGAGAAACCAGCCGTGACGACGACACGTGTTACTTCTAGGGACGTTCCATTTTCTAGTGAGTCTGTGAAAGAGTAAATTTAGATTTTAGACTATTTTATGCTTAGGATTAGGCTTAGGTTTCGGGCCTGTAGCCAAGGGGGCCGAGTGCGGGCTTAGCCTCCCATGGAAAAATTTTGGCCCACCCTAGAAAATTTTCAACCTTGCTTGTACGTCAACAAAAGCACTTGTATGCCCCTTTTAAACAACTTTTGGATACCCCTAGCAAGGCGTACTGGCTACGAGCCTGTTAGTCTTAGGCTTCGGTTTCCACTTTTTTAACCCTTTAGGCCTACGCTGAACAATAAGCTTAGTTTACAGTTACGGTCCTAAAAGTAAACATTGGCCACAAGCCTTAGCCTAAGCGTTGCAAAAATGTGTTCCTAAGCCTTAGCTTAAGCCTAAACCTAAGCCTAAGCGTTGCAAATGCGTACTCCTAAGCCTAAGCCTAACCTAAGCAAAAATGTAGTCTAGCATGTAAGCCTACTCTTTTACAGGCCCACCAGAAACCGGGACTTCCCCGAAAGTAACATACGCCAACTATACTGTGAACAATGACTTTAGTCCATTATTATTATTATTCAGGAATCAAACTTGCAGTACCTGAATAAACCTGCATACAATTATTGTCAAATTATTTACGGAACACCTCTGACAACGTGCTTTTTGACTCGAGTTTAAAATTAGCGAAATTAAAACAATTAATAAAATTAAATGTCTTAAAATATAAGTTCAGAACAAATAAAACAGGCCGTTGAAACTTGGCAGCAACTTACTTCACCATTCAATACCATCGCAGCAATGGCGCAACCAATTTCACAAATACAACAAATGATGATTAATATTGTAAACTAAACAAAAAAATCAAAAATTATTATTTTTGACACCTCCATTGGTCATTATTAGACCAATTTCGGTTTACGATAATAAAAACAAACATTTTAAACCGTACAAATTTGGCATTAAGCAGTTGGTCAATGTAAAGATCAGAGACGGAACGTTTTTCTGTGGGACTGGAATAGAGTAAGCTTAAACATAAGACTAATTTTTTTGCTTAGTTCAGGCTTAGGTATTAGTTCAATTTTAAGCTGTAGCTTGGGCTTAGGCTTAGGTTTAGGCTAAAACCACATTAACACATACAAGTTTTTGCAGCGAGAACACGCAGCTGCAATTTGCACGAAATATTTGCAGTTGCAATTTGCACAAAAATACTTGCAGCTGCAAGTATTTTCAAAGGAACATTCCGATTGACCAATCAAACTGCAGGTGCAAGAAATTCAAGCGGCTTGCAACTGCATTCACAGGTGCGAATTAAATTCAAAAGCATAAATTCCAGTGAACAAATTGCAGCTGCAAGAACTTCAAAGCTGCTTTGTGACCAAACTTGTACATGCATGTGGTACGCGCAAGTTTTGATGCAAAAACTTGCACGTGTGGATAGGGTTTAAGGAATATGCGTATACTACTGTTCCGGCCCTATTCTTTACATTGGCCGAGCAGTTTGTATTAATTTGCGAATGGCGAAACTCAGTATAAAATACAAATAAACTAGAATGAAAAGTGCCCCGATGTGGCCATAGAAAACGATATGTTTCGGGTAGTAAGATTTTTAGTTCAATACCGCTAGTACTACAATTTCCATGCATGCGTATAAAGTTTTAAAACTAGATTAATTTGATGCCAATCAGCGTCCTCCCGAAACACGACACAACAATACTATAGAATTAATAAAAGTTAAATCATTGAGTTTGATTGACTGCGTAACGGAAACATATCCGCAACTTTCTCTGACAGCGGCCAAATAGACATGTGATCCACTGTTTCGAAATATTAAAACAAGAAATAAATACTAGAATATAAATGACGAATTATGGTTGATGTAAAAAATTTGAGTACACACTCGTGACATTAGTTTCTTGCACTTGGTAAACTGAAGTTTCGAATATATGCAGAAAAATTTTGGGTTTTAAAAAGAGTATATAAGTAGAAATTAAGCGTAAAATGCTGGTGACCCAATATTAAAAACGTATTTGTTCGTCAATTGGCTCAATGTAAAGAACAGGAGCGGATCAGCATTATAAGCATATTCCTAATCCTAAGCCTAAGCATAAGCGTTAGCATGAGCATATTCCTAAGCCTAAACCTAAGCGTAAGAATGAGCATAATCCTAAGCCTAAGCCAAGCAAAAAATTAATCTAAACCTTAAGCTTATTTTATTCTAGTCCCGCGGAAAAACGTTCCGCCCCTGATCTTTACATTGGCCGTCATTGGAATACAGCGCAGATTTCGTCAGCAAAGTTGCAAATATTGTTTCGCTACGTACTCACTCAAATATTTTAATGTTTTAAAAGTTTAAAATCTGAATACCGTTTAGCCAAGTATGGAGAGGGCACTGTACGGTACAAAATTTATACAGCTCCAAAACTTGATGCGTTATCGTTTTCTATAGCCTCGTCAAGACACTTTACTATCTATTGTGACTTTTCTCCCAAAAAGTTGCGGATATGTTTCCGTTACGCAGTCAATCAAACTCAATGATTTAACTTTTATTAATTCTATAGTATTGTTGTGTCGTGTTTCGGGAGGACGCTGATTGGCATCAAATGAATCTAGTTTTAAAACTTTATACGCATGCATGGAAATTGTAGTACTAGCGGTATTGAACTAAAAATCTTACTACCCGAAACATATCGTTTTCTATGGCCACATCGGGGCACTTTTCATTCTAGTTACTAAGCTTTAGGAAGAAATTGGATGTAAATTTACCTTAAGTGCGAAAAAGTCAAATTTAAAGTCATATATACTCACGTTATAATTGTTTTAGAACTGTTAAGCTATATTTCCATGAAAATTAAAAACTACATTTTCACAATCACAAAAGTCGCGCTTTCCTAATTTCATTTTTATTTATTAGGTAACTCGCTCAATTTATAATGCTAATATATTTTAATTCATATAATTGTTTGAATTCAAATAGAAAATCAATACAATTGATAAGTACTTGCTCTAGTGAAAACTGATTTTATGCTGCATAGTAGTGTAGAACCAATACATCGGTATCGGTATTGTAATCGGTATTTTGGAAGAATACTGATTCCGATACTTTCAATTTTGTATTGCACACATGAATTGCGTTAAATATATAATTGGAATGCGCAGCATTTAAAAATATGGCTGCAACAAATATTTTGTGAAACAAGCTGAATACGCATTTGCATCAACATGCGGACGTGGAAAATTGCTTGAAACACACTTTTGTTCGTTTCCTGTTAATTGTACATGAAATTCTAATAATGCAATTCCATCCCCAGTCAAAACTGCGAATCCGCAACTAAAAGGTTTGCTTTGTAACTTATTCTTGTTTTCTTTTCGAAAACGAAAAACTAAGGTGGCCGGGCGTGGGCCTGAAAAATCTGGGGCGGTTCATACTATAATGAGACCCCGCTGTGTTCGAGCGTCACGTTTTTGAAAAAAGACTGCTTGCTTTGGAAACCTTATTAAATTAATGGTGTTAATTTTGCACGTCAAAATTTCTTCAAATATTCTAAACCGTGTTTTGGACATTTCAGTGCTCAACTTGGTGCTACCAATAATACATCGAGCAGTAAATCAAAACTGATATCTGTACTTTACGCGTAAACTTTGAGCTTAAACGAAAATCTAGGTTTAGAAAAAAAACCCACGCGAATGTAAAATCTAGGCACCTACTACGAATTAAATAAAAAGTGTCTCTCATACCACTGGCGGATGCAGTGGGTGCCACTCCGGCCTGAACCACAACTTGAATCAAGAGAAAGCTTTTGCATTAAGATTCAGCATTAAATTAGCGTTCGACTTCGCTCTCGTCTTTTTTGCAGTGTATTATACGTTGAGCGTCCGATTGTTTTGAAATTCCTGCATCCACCACGGCGTCACACAGATCTCGACGAGCCGAGTTCAACATTACTATTTTCATAGTTGCATGGCTAACGATTCAAGAGATGACCGAAAAAGTTATTAAAACACGCACAGATTTATAAAGAGTCTATCATTCACATATTCGCAAAATATAAGCTTTACTAATGTTATTCGTTGCACAAATTTGGAGAAGGTTTGTATGTTTTATATAATAAAATGTTAAACTTTAAGGGACCACCACTTTGAATGAAAAGCTTTGCAGCCATAAGGTTCTAGCTCGTAAATAAACAGTTTTCGACAACTTGAGGTTACGTCTACGTTTTCAAAAAAACGCCTTGGTAAAAAATACACATAAAAAAACTAGCTATGTTACTAATTTGTAATCATATATAAGCTAATGTTTTTCGTAATTGTCGACTTAACATGTTTCGCATATATACGTACTAAACAATAGTATTTTCGTTAAATAAATAGCTTAACGTATATGGCTGAGATAACTTATGTAGCACATAAAAAATTGGATTGTTACAATTTACGATTCTGTAGAACACCTTGTGACAAGGTTTGAATCCGAATACGAAGGCGAAACTTTGCGCTTCCGATTCTTATGAAAACGTTTACGTTTAATACTTCGACAATTTCTTCTTTAAATATAGCGCATGAACACCGGTTGCCATGATCTTGAATGACATACGTTTGTGTATAAATACCACCAAAACAGAATACTAGAAATAATAGACTTTTGATAGAAACATAATAGAGACGTGAACACTTTTGGAAGAAACATATAATAGTGACACTACCGTGTCCCTATGATTGCGATAGTATCAAAAACGCAATACAACTCTTGTATAATTGTAATTTCTTGGTTTTGCTAAACCAGATTGAGACTTACAGCTGGTTCAGGTCGTTTGTTTACAAAACCTATCACTAACTAACGATAGCTGCAACGGCCAATGCTACTTTTACGGCCGTAACAGTAGATTAAGCGTATTCCTAAGCCTAAGCCCAAGCCTAAGCATTGCAAAAGTGTATTCCTACGCCTATGGCTAAGCCTAAGCGTTGCAAAAGCGAATTCCAAAGCCTAAGCCTATACCTAAACAAAAAATGTAATCTAGAATCTAAACCTACTCTTTTACAGTTAGATCCACAAGAAACCGGGATGGCTTTAAAAGGAACACGAGCTGCTACAACATACAATCGAGAGAATATTTGTCAAAAATTATTGCAACAAAACAAACCAACAAACCGTAACGATCATACAGTAGTTTTCGCGAACAGCTCCACAACATCCAAAAAATCCAATCAACGCAATCAATATCCCAACTGCGACCAGCAACAATGGTACGCCGAACCCAACCGCTTGTGAATCGTCGCCGAAAAAGTTGATATGATCCCGAAATTGAATTTGAATAACAACACCGGTTACAGTTACGGCGAGTCCAATAATCTAAAATAGGAAATTTGCGTCGACGAACGGCAAATACCTTTTCACCGCGTCAAATCGCGATTATAAACACGCGGTTTTAGAGTTATACTTAGGCTTAGCGCTAGATGTTGTTTTAAGATTTTATTCAAAAAATTTACCTGCTGAACTAAAACTTATAAATAAAATCAAAACTGACCCGGCTCTCTGCCTAAGTTTGGCCAAGTAGTGCTCGCTCAGCCGCGTATAATAATTTTGTTTTATCTTAAAAAGTTTAAGGGCGCATATGAAGTCATGCAACTTCCTTGCGTGCCCCTACTGAAAATTTTGTACACATCGCCTCCACACAGTATGTTGAGCAAGCTAGTGGTTTTAAACTTCTAAGATAGTACCACACTTTAAAAAATTTGGCGTAACAAAGAAAAGCTAATGTTAAGACTGGCCAGGTTCGTAGCCAGCTCACCTTGTTGGGGGCAAAAAAATTCCCGAAGGATCATACAAGGATATTCAATGACCTACAAGCACGGTTGAAAATTTTTGCGGAGGGAATCAAAATTTCTACAGGGGTGCTAAAACCTTTTCAGGAGAGGGTGCTAAAATTTGTTCAGGGGGCTACAATTTTCAGGGGGGTTAGAATTTTTTGTGGGGTCTGAGCTCCCAATGCCCCGAATAGGCACAAGCCCGAGACTGGGGTATTTTACGATTAAACTCATAGTTGCAAGGTGATATCTCTTGGTCAACGTATGATACTCCAACTTTTGAGCTGTGTTGCTTGTTGATTCAGCTGTAAACCATGGCTACATAATCTCAACGCAAGTTATGCTATTGTTAGACATTGAGTGTATACTACATTCATTTCGACACAGAGTCTAAAAACAAAACCAACACAATCCTCTGTACAGGAAAGCAATTCCATCATGGACGTGGCGAAAACGAATTTTAAACGTTAAATATACTTGAAAAATCGCTAAATTAATTTTAAAAAACAAATTACAGGCCCATGTTACTTAAGGAGCTTCCAGGTTTCTGGTGGGTCTATAAAAGAGTAGGTTCAGATTCTAGATTACATTTTTTGCTTAGGCTTAGGCTTAGGCCAAGACTTAGGAAATTATTTTTGCAATGCTTAGACTTAGGAATACGCTTAATCTATATTTACGCCCCTAATGGTAACATTGAGCAATTTACCGATAGGCGACACCAAAACTTTAAGGTAAAATATATGACTATTTTAATCCACTTACCCATAACACAAAATTAAACACAAACAATAGATATTTTGCTAGCCGGAATAGCGGACCAGACATCGTGGAAAACGAAAGCGGATATAATGTATTGTTTTACATTTATATATTTTCTGTGATTATATCATATCATAATGAGTAAATCTATAACACCCTCTGTATATAATACCGTGACGTTACATATATATATATTTATATATATACAGATATGTATATATATATGTATATATGTATATGTATATATGTAAATCAGGGTGCAACCGGATACCAAAAACTCACGGAGCCGGAGACGGATAATCTGATATCCGGCCGTAGCCGTTATATATACGTATATGTATATGTATACGTATATGTTATATGTATATGTATATGTATATATGTATATATGTATATAAGGGTGCAACCGGATACCAAAAACTCACGGAGCCGGAGCCGGATAACCTAATATCCGGCCATAGCCGGAGCTGTATAATGCATTCAAATCTAATACTACATCGCGTTCAAATATCAGAACGTAGTTTACAATTCTTCCTTCAACCGCTTAAGGTGCCCAAAGTGTTTACGCGACAAAATTTATCATTTCACGCCGATACATTTGTAACACTTAACAATAGAAGGCTTCCCTGCAGAGAACATTCTGCAAAACTTTCAAAAAGCGTGCATTCTCGATGCTTGAAACATATAGTATAAACACTAGCGTGTTTTAATGATTATTATCTAAAGCGAAACGAAACTTGCACATCCCCAGTGATTGGCCTACAATTTAGGCTCCCACTTTTATTAAAATTTTATTGGTGGTTCTCGAAAACTTCTTGTTTATAACCAAAGACTCGTGACGTAGGCCGAAATTATAAACCAGAGTCCTAACAAAATACCAGCAGCGTACCAGCAATAAACGACGAAAATTGTCATAAAATTCGTGTATACAACAAAATACATAGCTAGTTCATATCCGCGCCAAATACAAGAGTATTTATTCAGTATGAAAAACGGTTTTACATCACAATCCGTAGCAAGGTTATTCTATTAGTGAATATAAACCTGTAGCTTAAAACTAGGGCATGTATTGTGAAATGTGTGTAAAACACCTATTACCAGTTGGTGATAGGTCTTCTAATTTTTGAATCCAGCAACCGCTGCGGATCAAAATTGAGCCCATTTTTCGCAAATGATTTGCTCTACTGCTGGACTAATTTTGAGTGCAGCAACTGCAATAGTTAGTGAGTTTGAAAACCTACTACTAATTGATTATAATTGCTACACACATTTGAGAATGTGGGCTCAGATCGGAAACATCACACATTTCTGAGATTTTTAAAGTGGAAGTTTATTGTTATAATCGTGGTTAGGTATGGAAATATTGGTTAATTCTCTTATAAATTTTACTGACCTGGCTACAAGCAATTATGAATAGGTACATTTTCATCATACTCACACTAGTCAATGTATAGAACAGGGCCGTAACAGTACTATAACCATATTCCTAAGTGTAAGGATAGGTCTATGCATAAAAGCCTAAACCTAAGCGTGAAAATTAGTCCAAAGCTTATAAGCTTACTCTATTGCAGTCGCGCGGAAAAACGGTCCACTTATGATCTCTACATGGGCGATCGCATATGAACCACCAAAGCAACTAGCTTAGAGACGTTTCGCGTGGTACGCCATATACAGGTATATATACATTCTTATCAATAACATAAAAAACCCGAAACAGGTTTCATCAAATTGTACTATTTTGTGTGAAATTGTTTTTCTGCATATCTCAAAAGTGCATCATGACAAATCGTAGCCCGACAACTCGTTACGAGAAAACTTGTATACTGTATATTTCACCGAATCGGTATGATTTTTGGCTGCGACACTGCTCCGGAGTGATTTTTGGATGCGACACTGCTCCGGAGTGATTTTTGGATGCGACACTGCTCCGGAGTGATTTTTGGATGCGACACTGCTCCGGAGTGATTTTTGGATGCGACACTGCTCCGGAGTGATTTTTGGATGCGACACTGCTCCGGAGTGATTTTTGGATGCGACACTGCTCCGAGTGATTTTTGGATGCGACACTGCTCCGGAGTGATTTTTGGATGCGACACTGCTCCGGAGTGATTTTTGGATGCGACACTGCTCCGGAGTGATTTTTGGATGCGACACTGCTCCGGAGTGATTTTTGGATGCGACACTGCTCCGGAGTGATTTTTGGATGCGACACTGCTCCGGAGTGATTTTTGGATGCGACACTGCTCCGGAGTGATTTTTGGATGCGACACTGCTCCGGAGTGATTTTTGGATGCGACACTGCTCCGGAGTGATTTTTGGATGCGACACTGCTCCGGAGTGATTTTTGGATGCGACAGTGCTCCGGAGTGATTTTTGGATGCGACACTGCTCCGGAGTGGTTTTTGGATGCGACACTGCTCCGGAGTGATTTTTGAATGCGACACTACTCCAGGTCAGGTTATTATGGGTATTTTCATCGGAAATTTCCGTATTCCTGCATGTCTCCTTGTTTTATTTTGAAAATTCTATCAACACTAAACAGTAACTTAATTAAAATGCAATTTGCGAAACCAGGTAACTTCTCTATTAAGAAGTTGAGGGTCATACGATATGAATGCAATAGCAGCTTGAAGTAAAACCTCTGCCATGTAAAGATCAGGGGCGGAACGTTTTTCTGTTGGACTCCAATAGAGTAAGCTTAAGCTTTAGACTATTTTTTGTCTGGCTGAAGTTTAGGCGTAATCTTAGGCTTAGGCGTAAGCTTTGATTCAATTTTCGGTCCTATATTCGCCGAAGCATCGTAATTCGTATAAAATTTTCTGGTGAAGTTAAATGATTTTATAAGGACAGTAACTGAAAATTTTGCCATTAAGCGTTTCTCACAGGAACATTTTCGATTGTATCATTTTAAGTTAGGATTTGGACCCGACTCTGTAGTGGAAAACTCTTACCACCATCACCACTCACATTTTTAACTGAGAATGAGTTGAATCCACTCAGAACTGTGAGCTCTGAATTAGGTCGTTCACAACTCAGAATTCTGAATTAATTGAACTCATTCTGAGTTCATTACTTTACTCACCCGGAATTAAATAAGCTCAGAGCGAGTCACCGTTTATTGTTTTGAACTCAGAAATAATCAGAAATGACTAATTAGCTCTCTGAGTTGATTAATCAATTTATCAGAATTTACAGTGTTGGAGATTTTGCACAGCACATACCCGATAGAAATTGCTAAACAATGTGCATTGAGCGAGTATTAATACTTCAAATATACAGTTTGCGCTAAGTTACTCATAGGACACTGTAAATTTCAGCTAGTTGATTTTAACTCAGAATGAGTTAAATCTTTCAGTCTGAGTTAGAACTATTAGAACTGAGAATTTTGAATTGATTCAAATCATTCTGAATTAATCAACTTTCTCAGAGTCTACAAAACTCAGAGTAAGAATCAACTCAACTCAGAGTGAGTTAATGTTTACTGATATTAGTTCCGAAATAACTAATTCGCTAGCTGAATTGATTAATCAACTCATTGGAATTTACAGTGCCCATATGCTCACTTCATTCGACAATGGTTTAAATAAATTATCGCTAAACGAGATTGTTGCAATAATTGCTGTGAAACTGTTCAGAAACTATATATATCATTGCTAGCAGGCGCTTTAACCCCTTCTCACATTGAGTTGCCCATAGGCAACTCAGCGCAGTGTATATACATTAAATAATATATATCGCACAGTGTTTAACAATTGCAACAAATATGCATAGTACTAAATCACCACAAGACGTGAGAGCCCCCTCGGGCTCGATCGTCAAGCTCCTATAGCTGAGTGTTGATGGTATACGCGTCCCACTCCAGTCACTGGAGTGTCGAATCCTAGCATAAAAGTAGGTCTCAGGGGAAATAGAAGATATTCATGTGATAAGGGGTTAACGTACAATTCTTTGCTCGGAAATGAGTTTGTTATTTGTTCTATTTTCTCCCTAAACATTCTTGTGTTTGGAATAACGCATGCGGGCTAATTAATTGTAGCGTTTAACAGTTGCCGAGGGAGCAACAATAATGAAACTCTAAACGAACAAATTGCAAAGTGGGTTGTAGTAATATGGACCGAACCGGTGGGGAATTTCATAACGGCCCGGTCGACGGAATCCTGCGGACTGGCCCAGTCCCACACCTATGGATTGTAGTGACGATGTGGTCCATGTAAAGATCAGGGGCGGAACATTTTTCTGCGAAACTGCAATAGTGTACTAAAATCAACTCACTGGAATTTACAGTGTATAGCTTACGCTTAATACTTTATTTTTTGCTTACGTTTAGGTTTAGGTATAAGTTCATTCTGACGGGTAGGCTTAGGTTTAGGAAAATGCTTATACTGCAGTCACGGCCCTATCCTGTCCGTTGGCCGACGATGTTTAGAATTTTACTAAACTGGTTTCCATCGCTTACACAAGGACAAACTTAGGCAAAAAAGTTTGTAGAAACCGGTATTTCCGTTTTCTTTAAAACCCGAGGCGATTTTTTGTCAACATATTTAGGGTGCGATTATTACAACTGCAAACGTGCAATAGTTCAGTACAGTTGTGCCCGTATTATACAAGCCAAAAAGCTTTGCGTAAACTGTAAATGCCATTGAGTTGATTTTAACTCAGATTGAATTAAATCGCTCAGTCCCGAGTTAGGACTATCAGAACTCAGAATTTTGAATCGATTCAAATCATTCTGAGTTAATTAATCAACTCACCCAGAGTCAACTCAACTCAAGTGCGAGAATCAACTTAACTCAGAGTGAGTTAATGTTTACTGATATTAATTCAGAAATAACCAACTCGCGAGCTGTATTGATTAATCAACTCATTAGAAATTAAACGTACGAGCGTCAAACGGCATCAAAACGAATAAGAAGCATAGCTAAAACCGTTACGTATTCGCTTGTTATTATACGTCATATAAAATACCAAATTATACCGAACTTTATTAGAATTAAAAATTTTTTAAATTTTCACTTAATGAACCCAACAATACATTTGTCACACTCAAGACTGAGTTAAATTTGTTTTGTTTGAAAAATTTGACACAAATAAAATCCAACACCTAAACAGGATCAGGGGCGTAGCCAGGATGAAGTAGTTTCTGGTGTGAAACGTTTAGTTTTGATAGACAAATTAACATACTGAACCTGAACATTACACGTGCCTATATCCGGATTGTCCGCACCCAGAGCACTGCCAGAGGGGACTCAGCCTTACTTGAAAAATTTTGACCCTCTAAAAACGTTTCAAGCTTAAGGCGGTCATCAGAAACGCTTGTATGCCACTACTAATCATATATATATACCTTTCGCAAAATAACCTGGCTATTGGTGGGACGGCTCAACGCTCAACCCAATCAGAATATCTTGGCTACGCCCGAGTCGCGATTTAGATTTTCAAGCTATTAGCGTTATTTATCCTCCGACAACATTTTGCAAGAACAACTGACGTCCAAGGTCAGGGTTAGATTGAATTGGAGACGGGTTTCCACCGAGGTTCAAAAATGGTGTACTTCCAAGGTTAGCGAATTGAGGTTGACGCAACGGACTGAACAAAGGTCGTGGACGAGCTACAGTGGGATTGCCCAATGCTGGATTGCGAAGAAGAGCTTCGATTGCTTGTCGAGTTGGCGTTTGCTGTTGAGTTGGCTGTGGAGCTCGTGGTGGAACTCCGGCGAAACCACGTGGCGGAGGTGGACCGGCTCTGCCGCCTACACGACGGCCACGTGAGCATCCGTTTGGAGCTGAAAACGTTAAAAAAAGCTAAAGATTAAGGTGAAAATTTGAAAATATAGAAAATAGAAAATTTAAAGAATTTTAAAACAAAAGTACATTTTCTGCCTGCTTACAATACAAGATTTCCATTTCTTTTGCGTACAATCGCTTTGATGGAAGACGAATATTGCTACTGTTTCGCTTATCAGAAGAGTGAACCAGTATAACTTTATTTTTGCACCTATGAGTGTTTAGGAGCAAGCAAACATAAAAGGACGGAACGTTTTTGTGCGGGACTGCAATAGAGTAATCTTTAAACAATGTTAACAACGTTTCGTGCCTTTAATCACAGTTTTCAAACGGTTCAACTTGATCGAAAGGCCTAATTTACAGTTAATTTTTACCTGGAGAAACGTCACATTACGAGGTTTAGCAACCAACAAAATTTGTTTTCTTTCAACTGAACGCAAAGTTGATGTTGGTAACATTGCTCAGTTGTGTTGAAAAGCGCCTACTCTAGCAGATCAAAAGGGGAACTCACACCCCACCCGTCAGAAAATATTTTGTCATTAAATAGTATGGTCTCTACGTCACAATTTTCTCCCTCAGTAATTTGGTACATACGTTTGTAGTATACTTATAACGTTTTTTTAGCCCATTCCCCGTCAGAAATTTTTTTGATCCGCTGCTGACTGCTGGACAGCGAAGTCTAAAAGCGTTTGTGACGTTTCAGATCTGAGTAGTATCAACAGTTCAGTGAGCGTTGTGCGTTTCAAAACAACATTTGAAAACCTGACCAATCAACAGCCAAATTATAAACACTGCATTGACACAAAATCTTACATGGAATATTGCCTCGACCGTCTTGTCGGCGTACGTTTTCTTGAAAAACACAAAATGCACCCTGTGGGCATTGATTGCAGTTGAAATTTGGATTGACCAAGATCGGAGATTGCGGTGAAATTACAGCTAAATCTGCAACACGACAATTTCGGCCACTGCATTTGCAGCAATTCTAAAATTGCACAACAAATTCATTATTTACTGCCTGAGAGAAATTTAGTTCCACACAAACTATATATGTGTTACAAACATATATATATGTATATATACATATACATATATACATATATATAATATATTGTTATAAACATATATACAAATATATATTATTTATTATATATGTATACATATACATTATATATATATGCATAGCCACAGAACCTATTCAGCCATATCGCCAATATGGCTAGCCATGGCACAACTTTCCATGGCGAGTATCCACCGTAGAAACGGTGCCTAATTATTGCTTCGTATGTAGGAAAATCAAACTGTTTCTCACAAGATGCAGAAGTAATTGGGGCATTCAAAAACACTGAATAGAGCAGACGCCAATAAAAATGCGCTCCGAAACTATTGACAAAAATACCTATCCGAAATGACGTTCCGTTGTTTCAAAGAGGGGGTAATTCCGGCTGCGAATAGGATGAGTGAAAGGGGATCGCGGTTAAAGCAATTGTGAGCAGGTATACTCGCGGGTCAAAAATAAATCTTTATCCAGTTTACATCGCTGCTATCCAGTATAAGCTTAAAAACGGTGTATTTACATTACCTACTCGAATATTTCTGGGTGTTGAAGTAGGTTTTAATTAAGGTCAATTGCTAATCAAGTTAAACTAACTCGATGTTTTGAACATTTCTATGAGAAATTTAACCCTTAAAATTGTAAAATTTGAAAAAAACAACTTGTCGAAACGTACATCTGTAGCGCATCCTTGTGGATTGGCTCCTTGTCGGAACGGTAAGGGACAGTTCCATAACGCACGACTGGGACAATGAAGACCGTTAGGGTCCCGGCAAGCCTCTAAAATACCAAAAATGATCCAAACGATTAAGTATTTGTTTTATTAACCCCTTCTCACGCAGAGTTGACTCGGATGAACTCGGCGCAATGGTCTTTGTAGTGAATAATGTACAATACACTGCGCATAACGATTACTACGCGTATACGTTGAGTAAAATATCCACAAGACGTGAGAGCACTGTCGAGCTGGAGCATTATACTCTTACAGCTGAGTGGTTATAATAAACACCTCCTACGTCTGAGTCTTCGATGTTCGAATTCGAGCATAAAAGTAAGTCTGAGATAAAATTGACAAAGTATTAAAGTAAATTTGCAATAAGTGAAAGCGCTAGCAACGTAACAAATTGTTTATTTGGAAATATATCTCGAATGAAAATATACTGGTCCCGGTTACTCTCAACATATATTTGTGCTAAAATATAAATTTTAGAAAACTTTGTGAATTTAATAATTTTGTTAGCCCCAGCCAAAAATTGACCTGCATTTTGCACCTTTAGCCGCAATGGTGAAAGGGATTATTTTTGTGTTATATTTGTTGACTCTCAGTACTAAATGCATGCCCGCGTAACCAGCTCACCTTGCTACAGGCGGCTAAAAATTTTTTTAGGATAAGCATACAAGGGGTTTCGGTGAGACTTACAAGCAAAGTTGAAAATTGTCTAGGGGAGGGATAAAGTCTCTTCCACCCACCTGGACCCACCTTGGCTACGGGATGGGTTAAATGGTTATTTCTTTGTTTGCCCAAACATGGTTCATGATATATCCTTTCAGTAATTAAGCATACGTGTTAAACGTGCACTGCAAAAATGGTGAGTCACATTGACTCTCTCTCTGAAATAGGTTCTACGGGACTACACAAACTGAGCGAAATTCCACTTCGCCAGAGTCAAATTCTACACACTGAATCGCACGTTTGACATTCCACTAGACACGGAGTTTTATGACAATCGGGCGCTGAGGACAATGCAGGCTTTTGGGCCAAATGGGTTGATGAAATAATATGGGTCAAAATGTTTATTTTGTTCCAAATTTATCACCTGATCTTACTTTTGCTGGGTTCACGTCATAACTGGAGCAACCAAGGACACGTTTTCTTCCTATTACAATAGCGGATTACATTTTTGCTTCACGTCAATCCGCCATAAAAATTCAAAAAATTTGTATCGTCCGCTGTCCTGATGTGACATTGACTGTTTGTACTGCAGTATCATATGATATTCAAAATATTGTCTGTCTATATCATATGACATGTTTGTAAATGTCTGCAAAGTTGTGGAAAACTAGCCTGAATCTCCTGTAGAATCAAATGGTACTAAAATTTGATTTTTAATTATTTGTTCTTAGCAGGGTGTAACCGAATATTCGTTTCCGTTTCTGTTTACGTTAAAAATCGGTGTCCGGAAATTCTGTTATTTAGGCTCAAAAATTAGTTGTAAATCACATATATTTAGCAATTTTTCATTATAGGTAAAATGAAATAAAAATTACGAACTTTATCAAAAATTTTAAAATTTCCAGTGTATCCGCTATTTTTTCTTTAAAATTTTAGAAAGCTCAATGCATATTTGCATACAGCAATTGGGTTGGCAGAAAAA